>CM026076.1:2500-450000 GCA_014839685.1 Anableps anableps | reverse complement strand
CGGTCCGAGCAGAACCTCAGCGCTGGGGTTAGTCACATTCCTGCGGGGACCCCAGTCGGGTCGGCAGCCAGAACCCCCCCTGCTGCCCGCTGAGAGGAGGTTCTGGTTCTGTGTGTCTGCAGACTCTGGACTTCCCCCTGGAGGACCGGCTCAGCCTGGCGGACCTGACCCTGGTTCTGGACAACGAGCTGCTGCTCAGCGGGAACGCCGTGCACCAGGCGGCGCTCATCTCCTACAAGCTCGAGCTCCAGCACCTGCAGTAGGTCCCGGAACCGGCCCGGCCCGGCCCGGCCCGGCCCGCCGTCTCAACGCTTCTGTTTTGCAGGGAGGCGGCGGAGCAGGCCCGCAGGGAGCGGGACAAGCTGAGGGCCGATCTGGACCGGGCCGCCCAGCAGAACCTGCAGCTGGTCCGGGAGGTGGACGACCGGCACGCCAGCATGGAGACGCTGAACGAGAGCCGGATCAGGTCAGAACCCGGCCGGTTCTGGAGCCGGGTCGGGTCAGAACCCTGGGAGATCGGGTCAGAACCCGGCCGGTTCTGGAGCCGGGTCGGGTCAGAACCCTGGCAGATCGGGTCAGAACTCTGCCGGTTCTGGATCCGGTTCTGTAGATGGTGTGTCAAACCCAGGTTCTGACCCGTTGAGATTTATCTGAAAATTTCAAGCCCTCCTGGTTCTGACCCGCTTCGTGTTCTGGCCCGTAAAGATGCCCGAGGAGGAGCAGACGGTTCTGACCCGACTCTGTGACCCGCAGGGAGCTGGAGCTGGACTTCAGGGAGCGGCTGGCGGCGCTGCGCTGCCGGGCGGAGCGGGAGAGCGAGGCGCTGCTGCAGCAGGGCGAGCGAGAGCGCAGCGCGCTGCAGGAGGAGCTGCGGCTGCTGCGGGCCAAGGAGGCGGAGCTTCAGGACGAGCTGGGCGCCGCCGCTCAGGTGAGTTCTGCTCGTCTGCTGGTCCGACAGAGCCCAGACTGGTTCTGGTTCTTTGGTTCTGACCCAGGTTCTGCTGTGTTCTCAGGAGAAGCAGCGTCTGGAGGAGGAGCTGAGCGCCTGTCAGACGAAGCTGAGGGAAGCAGACAGCTCTGTGACGAGGCTGCAGAGAGATCTGGACCAGCTGCTGCACCACAAGGTGACCCGACCCGGTCCGGTCCGGTCCGGTCCGGGTTTCCTCTCCTTCCGCTAACCCTGATCCGGTTCCGCTGATCTGTCTCGTGTGTTGGTGAAAGCCGAGCCGGTGTTCTGTTCTCTGTGGAGCTGATGAATGTTTGATGAGCCCGGCTCCTTCTGCTCTGGACCCGATCAGAACCGCTCGACCCGCTTCACTGACCAATCCCTGAACCTGATCAGAACCGCTCGACCCGCTTCACTGACCGATCTGCTCTGATGTTGACAGTTTGGCAGTTTGGACCCGTCCGGCGCCGCACTGAGCCATGAGGAACGGTTCTGTGAGCTCCTCAGAGAGTACGAGCTGCAGTGCAGGGTAAGACTGTGGTACCGCTCTGACCCGGTAGAACCACCGAGCCTCGGCGTGCTGTTCACCCCTGTGTGTGTGTGTGTGTGTGTGTGTGTGTGTGGTGCGTTCAGGAGCTGCAGGACAGGAACGACGAGCTGAGCTCTGAGCTGCTGCAGACCCAGAGGAGCAGCAGGAGGTCCTCCCGGCCAGCAGGGGGCGCCGTCAGCCGGCCGCAGCCAGGCTCAGGTAAGCACACAGGCTGCAGGCAGCGCTGATCTGGGTCAGAACCTGGAGGTTCTGATGGGACCACAGACGGACCGCCGGGTCAGGATCTGGGTCAGGAAAGTTCTGGTGAAAACGGGGATGAACCAGTCCTATTTGGACCTCCATATTTCAGTCATCCCTTGCATCAGAACCATCATTCAGTCTAACCGGGTCACAGGGAGGAGAACTTTACCCGACCCGGTTATCAGAACCATCATTTAGTCTAACCGGGCCACATGGTTCTGGAGAAACTGGACCTGGAGGTTCTGTTGAAGCGGTCAGAACGTGTCAGGAGAGCAAAGGTTCTGATGCGTTCAGGCTCTGACTCTCGTCTGATGGAGAGTGATGCTGTGGGACAGAATCACCATGGCAACCAGGTTCTCCTGTGGACCATCTGAGCGGGTCAGAACGTCACGTTCTGATGTGCAGCAGCGTTGCTCTGACAGACCCGTGACCCGGCAGGGCTGCTTCTGGTGGGGGGAGGGTTCTGGAAGCAGCCGAGCGGGTTGAACCGACCCGCTGAGTCAGAGGCTGCCGGAACCGGACTTTCAGGTCAGGCCACGCCCACACACACACCCGCAGCGGCCGGTGTGTGTGAGCCGGCGTCATGTCTCTCAGTGAGTTCCTGGCTTCTTCAGCACTCCGGTTCCGGTTCTGGTTCTGGTCCAACGTGTTTCTGTCCGTTTGTTCAGATGATCCAGAGATGAAGAGCAGCTCGTCTTCATCGGGGAGGAAGAGGCAGCAGCCGGGCGACCCGACGGGTGAGGCGCTCGGTCCAGAGGGAGGTTCCGGCCCGGTCCGGCCCGGTCCGGGGCTCCGTAGAACTCAGATGTCCTGTCCGCCCGCGTCCCCGGCCGTGGACGTCCCCGGCCCCTCCATCCAGACGGAGCTGGCCCTGCAGCAGCTGACGGAGCGCCACCAGCAGGAGCTGCAGCAGCTGCACGTCCAGCTGGACACCCAGGTACCTCCGGGTCCTGGGGAGGCCCGGTTCCGGTCCGGCCCGGCCTCTAACCCCTCCTCTTCCTCAGGTGAACTACTACGAGCGGCAGCTGGACATGATGAAGCAGAACATGGAGGTGGAGCGGAAGGACATCTCCCAGGCCTTCAAGGTGAGGAGGAGGAGCAGCTGGTGGTGGCTCTTCCTCAGCTGATGATGATGATGGTGGCTCTTCCTCAGCTGATGATGATGGTAACTCTTCCTCAGCTGATGATGATGACGGTGGCTCTTCCTCAGCTGATGATGATGGTAACTCTTCCTCAGCTGATGATGATGATGGTGGCTCTTCCTCAGCTGATGATGATGGTAACTCTTCCTCAGCTGATGATGATGATGGTGGCTCTTCCTCAGCTGATGATGATGATGGTGGCTCTTCCTCAGCTGATGATGATGATGGTAACTCTTCCTCAGCTGATGATGATGATGGTGGCTCTTCCTCAGCTGATGATGATGATGACGGTGGCTCTTCCTCAGCTGATGATGATGACAGTAACTCTTCCTCAGCTGATGATGATGGTGGTGGCTCTTCCTCAGCTGATGATGATGACGGTGGCTCTTCCTCAGCTGATGATGATGACAGTAACTCTTCCTCAGCTGATGATGATGATGGTGGCTCTTCCTCAGCTGATGATGATGACAGTAACTCTTCCTCAGCTGATGATGATGATGGTGGCTCTTCCTCAGCTGATGATGATGACAGTAACTCTTCCTCAGCTGATGATGATGACGGTGGTGGCTCTTCCTCAGCTGATGATGATGACAGTAACTCTTCCTCAGCTGATGATGATGATGGTGGCTCTTCCTCAGCTGATGATGATGACAGTAACTCTTCCTCAGCTGATGATGATGGTGGTGGCTCTTCCTCAGCTGATGATGATGACAGT
This sequence comes from Anableps anableps, assembly GCA_014839685.1. Lineage (NCBI taxonomy): Eukaryota > Metazoa > Chordata > Actinopteri > Cyprinodontiformes > Anablepidae > Anableps > Anableps anableps. The sequence goes on along the minus strand of CM026076.1, from coordinate 446,407 downwards.
AACTCTTCCTCAGCTGATGATGATGATGGTGGCTCTTCCTCAGCTGATGATGATGATGACGGTGGCTCTTCCTCAGCTGATGATGATGACAGTAACTCTTCCTCAGCTGATGATGATGATGGTGGCTCTTCCTCAGCTGATGATGATGATAGTAACTCTTCCTCAGCTGATGATGATGATGGTGGTGGCTCTTCCTCAGCTGATGATGATGATGGTAACTCTTCCTCAGCTGATGATGATGATGACGGTGGCTCTTCCTCAGCTGATGATGATGATAGTAACTCTTCCTCAGCTGATGATGATGATGGTGGTGGCTCTTCCTCAGCTGATGATGATGACGGTGCCTCTTCCTCAGCTGATGATGATGATGGTGGCTCTTCCTCAGCTGATGATGATGATGGTGGTGGCTCTTCCTCAGCTGATGATGATGATGGTGGTGGCTCTTCCTCAGCTGATGATGATGATGGTGGCTCTTCCTCAGCTGATGATGATGATGGTGGTGGCTCTTCCTCAGCTGATGATGATGACAGTAACTCTTCCTCAGCTGATGATGATGATGGTGGCTCTTCCTCAGCTGATGATGATGATAGTAACTCTTCCTCAGCTGATGATGATGATGGTGGTGGCTCTTCCTCAGCTGATGATGATGACAGTAACTCTTCCTCAGCTGATGATGATGACGGTGGCTCTTCCTCAGCTGATGATGATGACAGTAACTCTTCCTCAGCTGATGATGATGATGGTGGCTCTTCCTCAGCTGATGATGATGATGGTAACTCTTCCTCAGCTGATGATGATGATGGTGGTGGCTCTTCCTCAGCTGATGATGATGACAGTAACTCTTCCTCAGCTGATGATGATGATGGTGGCTCTTCCTCAGCTGATGATGATGACAGTAACTCTTCCTCAGCTGATGATGATGATGGTGGCTCTTCCTCAGCTGATGATGATGATAGTAACTCTTCCTCAGCTGATGATGATGATGGTGGTGGCTCTTCCTCAGCTGATGATGATGACGGTGGCTCTTCCTCAGCTGATGATGATGACAGTAACTCTTCCTCAGCTGATGATGATGATGGTGGCTCTTCCTCAGCTGATGATGATGACAGTAACTCTTCCTCAGCTGATGATGATGATGGTGGCTCTTCCTCAGCTGATGATGATGATAGTAACTCTTCCTCAGCTGATGATGATGATGGTGGTGGCTCTTCCTCAGCTGATGATGATGATGGTAACTCTTCCTCAGCTGATGATGATGATGACGGTGGCTCTTCCTCAGCTGATGATGATGATAGTAACTCTTCCTCAGCTGATGATGATGATGGTGGTGGCTCTTCCTCAGCTGATGATGATGACGGTGCCTCTTCCTCAGCTGATGATGATGATGGTGGCTCTTCCTCAGCTGATGATGATGATGGTGGTGGCTCTTCCTCAGCTGATGATGATGACGGTGCCTCTTCCTCAGCTGATGATGATGATGGTGGCTCTTCCTCAGCTGATGATGATGATGGTGGTGGCTCTTCCTCAGCTGATGATGATGATGGTGGTGGCTCTTCCTCAGCTGATGATGATGACAGTAACTCTTCCTCAGCTGATGATGATGATGGTGGCTCTTCCTCAGCTGATGATGATGATAGTAACTCTTCCTCAGCTGATGATGATGATGGTGGTGGCTCTTCCTCAGCTGATGATGATGACAGTAACTCTTCCTCAGCTGATGATGATGATGGTGGCTCTTCCTCAGCTGATGATGATGACAGTAACTCTTCCTCAGCTGATGATGATGATGGTGGCTCTTCCTCAGCTGATGATGATGATAGTAACTCTTCCTCAGCTGATGATGATGATGGTGGTGGCTCTTCCTCAGCTGATGATGATGATGGTGGTGGCTCTTCCTCAGCTGATGATGATGACAGTAACTCTTCCTCAGCTGATGATGATGACAGTAACTCTTCCTCAGCTGATGATGATGATGGTGGTGGCTCTTCCTCAGCTGATGATGATGACGGTGGCTCTTCCTCAGCTGATGATGATGACAGTAACTCTTCCTCAGCTGATGATGATGATGGTGGTGGCTCTTCCTCAGCTGATGATGATGACGGTGGCTCTTCCTCAGCTGATGATGATGACAGTAACTCTTCCTCAGCTGATGATGATGATGGTGGCTCTTCCTCAGCTGATGATGATGATGACAGTAACTCTTCCTCAGCTGATGATGATGATGGTGGTGGCTCTTCCTCAGCTGATGATGATGACAGTAACTCTTCCTCAGCTGATGATGATGATGGTGGTGGCTCTTCCTCAGCTGGAGATCAGCGAGCTGGAGGAGCAGAAGCTCCAGGTGGAGCAGCAGGTGGAGCAGCTGAAGGAGACGGTGGACCGGCTCCAGAAGCAGCTCCAGCAGCGAGGAGGAGGAGGGTGGAGCGGCGAGCTGGAGCGCAGGTAGGTCCGGATCACCCCGGGTTCTGCCGGTGCCGGGCAGGACCCGGGGTGATCCGTGGTTCCGTTCCCTCCCAGGATGCAGCGGGAGCGGGCCGAGCTGGAGCAGAACTACGCCAGAGAGATCAGCAACCTGGTCCAGAAGCTGAGCGCGGAGAAGGAGCAGCTGGAGGCGGAGCTGAAGCTCAGGATGGACCAGGAAGTGATGCGGGTCAGGTAGGTGTCCAATCAGAGCACAGCTTCCTGCTTCCTCCAGCCAATCAGAGCAGAGCTATCGCTGCAAGCAGGGAGGAGAGCCAGGCCCAGCAGGAGAATAAGAAGCTGGAGGCGGAGCTCCTGGACCGTAGCTCCTCCCCATCCCTGATCTCTGAGGAGCTGGAGCAGAGGAGGAGCGGCGAGGCTGCGCTGCAGGAGGCGCTGCGGGAGGAGCAGAACCCGGCCTGGCGGCTCCGGTCCAGCCTGACGGAGGAGCGGGAGGAGGCGACCCGGCTGGGCCAGGAGAACAGAACCTACATGCGCCTGGTGGACCAGCTGTCCTCCCAGATCGTGGAGATGGAGGAGGAGATCTGCTCCCTCAGGGAGCACCTCCGAGGCCTCAGCTCCCAGCTCAACGACACCGCCGACCTGGTTCTGGACCTGCGCCGCCAGCTCAACTCCAGAACCGCGCAGGTGGAGCGGCTGCGGGCCGAGGCCGCGGGCGGAACCTCGGAGCGGGTCGGCCTCCTGCAGCGGGCCCTGCTGGACTCCCAGAACCGGCTGAGCAGAACCCAGGAGGACTTTGAGCGGGAGAAGAGGAGGCTGGCCCAGCAGCTGATGGAGCTGGAGAGCCTGGTGCTGGACCTGGAGGACGGGACCGGCAGGTGTGTGAGCCACAGTCCGGACCAGAACCGGGTCTGTACGACCACTAACGTCTGTCTGCCGGAACGGAACCAGACCAGTCACATAAAGACGCTCCGTTTGAGCCTGAACCCACCAATCAGAGCTGCTTCTCTCGCTGACCAATCAGAGTGCACGGCTGCATCTCTAGCTGAACCGACCAATCAGAGTGCACGGCTGCATCTCTAGCTGAACCGACCAATCAGAGTGCACGGCTGCATCTCTAACCAACCAGTGATCTAACTGCATGAACCTCCTGGACCAGTCCTAACCCTGACCCTCTGCATGTGACTCTCTAACCCTCCGTCCTGCTCTGCTGCTGATGAGCTGGGTTCTGGTTCTGGACCTTCAGGTTCTGTTTGGGTTTCTGTCCTGCAGGACTCAGCTGGAGGAGGTCCGATCGGAAAACGCAGCTCTGCAGGAGAGGCTGAAGGTTCTGCAGCAGCAGGTCCAGAACCTGGAGGACGAGGCAGAGAAGAAAAGGTGAGTCCTGCTGCCGGTCTGATGTTCTGATCCGCTGCCGGTTCTGGAGGCGGAGCCTGAACCTGTGTGGCGTTCTCCTGGCAGGAGGAGGCTGCTGGAGATGGAGGAGGAACACGAGAGGAGCAGAGAGGAGGAGGAGCGGCTCCACAGAGAGGTTCTGACCCGCCTTAGAGCTTTAGCTGGTCCAATCAGAGGCTGGAGCAGCGATGGCACCAGCTTAGCATTAGCATTACCTAAACTGGTTAAAATGAATAAATTCCCAAGGATCAAACTGGAAACAGTGACTGGTACCAGAACTAGTCTGAAACATCCAGAACCAGATTAATGAAGGTTTGAATCCAGCAGCTTCTGCTGCCCTCATCACGAACCCCCCCTCCTATTTAAAGGGACAGTACCAGGTATTATCCAGGTAGATCTTCCTGAGAGCTCCTCAGGCTCCTCCCACCGCTACGGCCGGGTCAGGAGTTCTGGTCAGTGTCGGTCCAGAACTCCTGACCCGCCTCTCTACTCCTGCAGAACTCCCGGTACCGAGAGGAGGTTCTGGACCTGAGCAGCAGAAACCTGCAGCTCAGCAGCGACAACGGCGACCTCAGCAACCGTCTCCATGGAGAGCAGGAGGCGGTCCGGATGCTGCAGGAGCGCCTAGCAACGGTCTCCAAAGAGCAGGAGGAGGAGAGGGCTGCTGTGAGTTGGGCCGATTATGATTGGCTGGAGGTCAGAGGTCAAAGCTCTGCTGACAGGTGTGTTGTTTCAGGTGAGGCGGCTGCAGGAGGAGAAGCAGCGGCTGCAGCAGGAGAAGCAGCGGCTGCAGGAGGAGAAGCAGCGGCTGCAGCAGGAGAAGCAGCGGCTGCAGGAGGAGAAGCAGCAGCTACAACAGGAGACGCAGCGCCTGCAGGAGGAGACGCAGCGCCTGCAGCAGGAGAAGGTAAGCCTCTGACCTCCTGCTGCTGGTTTCTGTCAGCTGATGTTAACGTGGCTGTTCCTCAGCTGAGCGGCCAATCCCTGCTGGAGGCGGAGCTCAGCGGGGCGAGGGCGGAGCTGCAGAGGGTGGAGGAGGAGAAGCAGCAGCTGCAGAGAGACGGGGAGAGGCGGAGCCTCCAGGTCAGACCGGCTTCTGAACAGCTCCCCCTGCAGGTTTCAGGCTGGAATCACAGCTTCCTGCTGCTTGTCCTGCAGGTGGAGCAGGTGGAGCGGCACGTCGTCTCCCTGCAGGCGGAGGCCCAGCTGCTCCGCGCTCAGCTGCTCGCCGCCACGCAGGAGAAGCTGGGCCGCGCCCAGGAAGTGACCGAGCTCCACAGGAAGCTGCAGGAGGCGCTCAGTAAGGTGAGGTCACCTGCAGCAGCCCCACCCTTCCTGTTTGGCTGTGTGGCTGGGTTCTGACGGGGTTCTGACGGGCTGCAGGTGGAGGAGATGCACGCAGACGTCAGGAGGCTGGTGGAGAAGAAGGAGGAGCTCCAGCAGAACCTGCAGGAGACCCAGAGGCTGAGGCTCCAGAACCAGGAGCTGCAGCAGCAGGTACCAGGGGGCGGGGCTTCAGGACGGACCCCGTCCAATCGGCTGCTTTCCCTGTTAGAACATTAACCAGAACCTTTAGAACCGGGCTCAGACTGGTTCTGTAGATGATGTTGTGAAGTGAGATCAGAACCTGACCGGTTCTGTTTGGGTCCAGAACCTGAGCCAGGAGCAGCAGAACCCGAGGTCCAGATTGGACGAAGCGGAGGCGGCCCAGACGCAGGCTCAGGACCAGGTCAGCATCTGGATCAGAACCACGACCCAGAGGGACAGAACCCCATCAGAACCCTTTCCTCATGTCTCTGTGCTTCCAGGCGCTGCGGTGGGACGCCGGGCTGGGCGAGGCCAAGGCGCAGCAGCTGCGGCGGCTGCAGGACGAGCTGACGCTGCAGGTCCAGCAGAGCAGAGCTCAGATCAGCCTGAAGCAGGTGGGTGCAGAAACGGACCGGCTGGCCTCTGGAGGTTCTGGTTCTGAGCGCCGCCTCTGTGCTGCTTTCAGGAACAGTTGGATAAAGCGGCACTGCAGCGGCGGGCGGACGAGCTGGAGGTGCAGCTGAAGGCGCTGCGCTCGGTTCTGCAGGAGAAGGTCCAGGAGCTCAAGGAGCAGGTGAGTCAGAGGTTCTGTGAGCGCCGACCCGCGGGCCGCCGGCCGGTTCTGATGTCCGGTTGCGTTCAGATGGAGAGGAGCAACAAGACGAGCGGCGCGCTGAAGGAGCTGCACCTGGAGAACTCGCAGCTGATGGCGGCGCTGCAGGTCACCGAGCTGCGCCAGAAGCAGGCAGAGAAGAAGAACGTCCTGCTGGAGGAGAAGGTCGGAGCGCTGAACGAGCTCCTGAGGGAGGTGGTGGCCGTGCTGCTGGCCGCCTGACCCCGCCCGACCCCCGCCCTGCAGGGAAGCAGCCAATCAGGGCTCATCGTGGCGTCTCTGCTCAGAAGGTTCCGGTCGGACGTTGAGCAGGTTTTCTGTAAATGCAGCTTTTGTCGTTTTGTTGAGCGACTCTCATGCTGCTGCCTGGACTGATTGAGCTTTAAGGTGAATTTGATAGAACTGATCATTTCTAATAAACATTTTTAAACCGATCCATGGAGTCATCTCTGCAGCTGCTCCTCACCTCCATCTGACGTTCAGAGTACATTTTATCCTGAGGTTCTGTTGCCGGGCCTAAACTGGTGGGCGTGGCCTCCCCACCTGGACAGGCTGTTGGGTTTTAACGCTCCTCCTGGAGGCGTGGCCTGTTTTAGCCTCAGAGTGAGACCTCCTGTCCTGTCCAGGGGCATCAAACCTCTGAGTTTCTGATGTTCACCAGCCTGAGCCAGGAAGAGAAAACCTTTGCTCCTCCGATGAAATCTGCCCGGCAACAGACCCGTGTCTCTCAGTGACGACACAAAGGTTACAAAAAGCAACTTTATTCGTACAAAAGCAAACATGGCCGCCGAGGCGTTCCTGAGACGCCGTCTTCATTCTCTCCTGGACGTCAGGACATCACGTGTTCCAGAACGCCCTGGCGAATCAGCTGCTCACATTTCCACCGCGGCAGGAAGTGCTGAGGACAAAAACAACTTCCTGTCAGAACATGAAACACGGTTCCACCACAACACTTCAGTCGGGTCCAAACCACCTGTTCACTTCCTGTCTCAGCTTCATCAGTCAGTAATGATGGCTGGAAGCAGCTGCACTCCCAGTTCTCCCAGTCACATCCCCTTACAACATCAGCAGGACAGACTGGTGGACAGTCCTCGATGTGAGCTGATGGACAGGACGACGCTAGTCTGTCGCCATGACAACTGTCCTGCTTCTCCTCAAACAAACATGGAGTCAAGATGGAACCACGTCACAGTCTTAACAGTGTAAAACTATTACCCCGAACCTACTGTTATTGCCCCCCAAACACACCATTACTACCTCGAACACACCATTACCCCGAACCTGCCGTTGTTGCCCAGAACCTGACGTTATTACCCTGAAACCTGCTGGTTCTTATGATGTAGCATTAAATCATTCAGATGCTTTACTTGATAAAATAAGTTTTAAAAATGACTTCAGTTCTTTTCCAGAACTTTTCCAAACTTCCTGATCTGTCAGATTGCTCAGCTCTGGTGGATAAAAACACCTGGTTCTCACAGATCCAGATGGGCTCAGGTTTTACCATGCTACAGCTAAGATAATACAGATATTACTATGCTAATGATAAACATGTTATGAGGTTAATGTTAGCATGCTACAGTTAACTGTTGATTTAACGTAAAGCAAATATGAAGTTATTATAATGCTAACATTTAGGATGCTAATATTAGCATATAAAGTAAGCTTTAATGGAAGCTGAAGCTAATATATGAATCTTGGCTCGCTATGGCTAATGGGCTGCTCACATAAGCATGCTAGGACCAGTATGCTAAGAGATAATGTTAAACTAGTAGGCATTCCAACGCTAACATTAGCATTACTTTAGCATCCAAATGCTACAGTAATGCTAATGTTAGCATCGTTATGCTAGGGCCTTATGTCAGAACTTCCTGTTCTCACCTGGCTGTTCTTCTTCAGCAGGATCACCGTTCCATCGTCGATCTCAAACTCACCGTGGTCCTTCAGGCACCTTACCTGGAACACACATGGTGATGTCAGTACTATAGAGTCAGGCAGGAGGTCAGAGGTCAGACAGGTGTGACTCACCTGGATGTAGAGGCTCTTTGGAGGCTTCATGTCCTGCGTGATGTCCAGTCCCTCCTCTCCACCGATGGATCGCATAAAGGAGGCCAGAGACTTTTTATACTGCCCGAACCACTGCACCTGAACACAGCACATACACAGGTGCTCTCAGTTGGTCAGGTGACCCAGCAGAACCCCTTCAACAGGAAGTGAGGTCACTGACCTCCTCTGCAGACATGTGAAAGCGGACGTTGGCAGGCAGCACGCTGCCATACTCCCAGCGCAGCGCTCTGATCCTCAGCAGCCGGTCGTACCTGGAAACAGCAGGTCACAGGTGAACATCACAGGTCACACATGACCTCAGGTGCGGCTGGTCACATGACTGTGGGCGGAGTTACAGGTAGGCTACGATGCAACGCTGGTTCCTCAGCAGGCAGCAGTGACGCAGTTTGATGGAGGGGATGAGGTCAGCGCGGCCGGCGCTCTTCGCTTCCGTCCTGGAAGAGATGGAAGAAGATCAGGAGGTTCTGCTCAGGACCGGTACCAGGTAGTCAGGTGAGCATGGTCCGGTCCAGTTCTGGATCGGTACCAGGTAGTCAGATGAGTTCCTTTAACTCTGAGCTATGGATCACTGAGGATCCGTATCACAGGTTGGTTCTGAAAACCAGCTGAGGCCAACAGGTACCTTTAAACCCAACAGAACCGGATCCAGAACCAGCCTGTAGAATGGTCCAGTGGGTCAGTACTCACACATCAGCCTGGTTCTGTTCGTACAGCGCCTCCATCTCCTGCAGAACCTGCCTCAGACCGTCCTCCTGAAACCACGCAGAACCAGATTCGGATGATTGGACCCGGTTCTGGAGCAGCTCGACAAAAACCTTCGAACCTGACCCGACCCATCATGATTGTGATGATAAATTACAGGTAAAACTGGAAACGTCTCTGAATGGTTCTGGTCACTGACTGGGTTTACTGGTGGTCCAGTCTGATGAGCATAAATCGTCATTTCTCTTTATATTTCTGGTCTAAAATCACTTTAAATCTGAACCGAAATTTTGGATCTACCGTCTGTCAACTAGAAATGTGGCTTTAAGACGAACATTTTAGTTTCATTTATTCAGATCTTAAACCAGCAGACTTTAAACTGGTTTCTGCTTCAGTTCAGCAGAGATCCGCAAAAACGTTCCAGTTGTAAATCTGATAATAAAGAATTTTACCGCGTTCATCTGAGCCGAAATGTTGAATAAAGGGATTATTATCTGAGAACATTAATATGATATTTGTGGTTTACAGTTTCCAGCTTAAATCAGCGGTCAAACCTTAAATGACGAGGTTTCTGGAAGGAGTTCCGCCTCCTCCGCCTCGCAGACAGATGCTGGAGCCTACCCGGGATACTCACGTTAAAAGCGGGCAGCTGTCCGTCGCTCATCCGGTGGAGCTCTCGGATCAGCTCGATGGCTTTCTCACAGAACATCCTGGAGCTGAAAACCACCAGAACACCGAACGGAACCGGCTTTTTACCGTTAAACCAACCGATGGTAAATCCTGACTGACCCGTAGACCCGAGGAGCAGCTTCGCGGTAAAATTCTTTGTTGTGATCATGTGACTCGGTGACGTATTGCCCCGGAAGCTGCTGAGGGAGAAGCAGAAGGAGCTCCAGCAGCCATGTGGTGAAACAGACCAGAGTCACATTTTATAGGTGAGATGATTGATTTATGGATGATTTATTGATGTTTGTCTGTTTTTGAGGGAAAACAGTCAGTTTAACTCCGCAGATCAATCGCGTCAGCTGCGTTAGTACTTCCGGTTCACAGCAGCGTTAAAACCAAGGCAGATTAGATTCAAATATAAAACCTGTTTTCAGAGTTTATGAATTCAACCGCGTTCAGCTTGATGTTAATCTTAGCCTGACCAGAACCAGTAGATCCGGAACCAGCAGGAAACAGTTTTAGTGTTTGTTTTGGTGAAAGTTTTCAGCATCTCTGCCGTTTTCTGTAACGTGATCACCTGGAAGAACAAGGCAAGTTGCTAGGCAACCCTTCTCTCCATATTTTCTTGAACGGTTCTAATATAATGTTGAAAGCTCTGCCGGGTAAATGCCTGAACATCGCATAGCATCACTGATGTTGGGGGGGGACCAAGATGGCGGCCGGACGCCGGAACGGGCGCTTGTGGCGAGAGCTTCGTAAATGGCCGCAAATTTCTTTCTGTTGACGTGTGTTATTCCACCCAAGAAGCTCCAATGGATGCTAGCAAGTTAATGAAGCCTGTCAAACTGCAACTGGGCCCCCAGGGCAGCTGAAAGACTTTGAACACCATTGAGCCATGGAAGTTTCAATGCGAAACAAACGCCAACAGCTCGGCACCGACGGAGTACAGCCAGCTGAGGAAGAGCTGCTGCCCAGGTTTCCAATAATGCCATATTTGAAGCTCTCATGAGTTTGGAGAAGAGAGCGGACACAGCCGGAAGGCATTGATTGCCAGCTTGTTGAAGGCAGGGCAATATGATGCCGAGGAAATGACAGAATGCAAGATGAGGATGACACATCTGGAAAACGCAGACAAACAACGAGTCAAAGAGAAGATAAAAGAGCAAGATCGGTACAGAATGAGGTGCAAAGTACGAAAGAGAAGAAGGGCGAAAACATTGGAGAAAACATTGTGAAAGTCCTAAAGAAGGTTGTCCCTGAGTTGGACCGGAAAATGGAAGATCCGTGGATGTTGTCCACAGGATGGGGAAGGAAAACCACAGAACCAGGAATGTAATTATCCTGTTGACCCAAAGACGGATAAAAGAAGAAGTTTGGAAGCGGAGCAGAGGATCAGCCATTTGCAGAGATGTTACCAGAAGAAGACCTGGAAGAGCGCCGCCTCTGATTGAAGAGGCGAGAAAAGCTGGGAAACAGGCCTGTTGGTTGGAAATGAAAGGGTGAACGATACGGTCAATCTCTTGACTGGGTGGGAATGTGCCAGCGCTGAAGCAGGTGCATAAGCGAGCGCTTCTTTTTGCTCTTGCTCGCTGTTCTATTTGGAGAGAATCCGTAACTTTCTAAAACTGCTCTGAGTTCATGTTAAACGCTAACATCTCTTTTGGCTGTTTGAATGTCAGGGGCTTGAAGGAAATCGTGAAAAAGAAAGCTGCGCTCTTATTTAGGAAGGGGGCAACAAGTCGTTGCTTATTTCTACAAGAGACTCGTTCCTCGGATGTGGGCACTTGTTTTTGGATGGGTCAGTGGGGAGGTGAACTGCTGTCCAGACGGGTAGCTTGATGTTTCAGCAGTTTCCCGGAGAAACGATTCCTCTCCGGACTGATGCTGAGGGCCACTGGCTGACAGCGCTGCTGAGGACTTGTTGACCATTCGGTTCAACGTGTGCAGGTACAACACCGACAGCCCAAACAGAGACGTCAGCTGACATAGCAAAAGTGAGTTCAGAACTTAAAGGCCCATATCCTACTGGTTATATTGTGATGGGGGGTGATGGGAACACGACCCCTGGTGTGGACAGATGGCCCCCGAGAGCTGGGAGGCCCCATCATGACTGTATAATGAGTGACTTTATGATGAGCAATAATCTGAGTGATATTCGGAGAGTAATGAAGGGTTTTCGTGGTTTAAGCCGAATGTAAATCTCGGGTTGACTGTTGGCTGGGGGGTGATGCTGGGGGGTGATGCTTGACGCTTCAAGCTCCCTTCAGGTCATTGTCTTTCAGAGCTGAATCTGGACGCTGCGCTTAGAAAATCGTTCAAAAAGCCTGCTGGAAGTTCAATGCTAAACTATTACAAGATGAGAAATATTATACTAAAATGAGAAACATAAGGAATGAAGCTGAATCCAATAACTGGATCACAGGAGATATTAATAAATGGGAATTTCTAAAGTTTAAAATAAGAGAATTTAGCATCCGATTCAGTGAAAAGCTCAATCACGAGCAAACCTATGAGAGCGGTCTGTTGACAGATGCTCAGTGCTGTGCCAAAAAGAACTGATGTGAAATATGAAACAAGGATTGATTGTTCTGATCCCTGAACCAGGCAAAGATAAAAGGCACTTCGATAATTTAGGACCAACTACCTTATGAAACACAAATCTTCTCGGGTGCTCCAGCAGCGAGACTCAGAGCGCCGGGTAGAACCGCTGAAACTCAGTCAGGATCTGCTCACAATGATATCAGACTTGTTTGAGACTTCAGAGATTACAGTCCCTGGACTGATGAAAATGGATTCGATTCTGTTGAGCGTGCATTGGTCTTTAAAACACTCATTTAGGGTTTGGAGAAAAGCTCAGGAGTCTTATCAGGATGCTTTATGCAGACATGGATGGTTCTGTAGCCCCGAGTCTTGGAACGTGTGACGGATTCAACAGTAAGAGAGGAGTCCGTCAGGGCTGTGGAAGTTCACCATCACTATTCATAATGGCTGCAGAGGTGCTTTCCATTCTAGTTTAAGAAGTGGAATAACTGGAATTGATGTAATGGGCAAGCAAATAACAATAATTAGTCAGCTGGCCGACGATACGTCCCTCTTCTTGAACAGCGAAGCTCGGATCCGTCTCGCTCGCCAACCCATAGATCTGTTTCCCAGATAAACGTCAATGACTGAGCTGTTTTCCCCGGAGGATCACGGTTTAACATAAAAGTTAAAAAAGAAGTCAAATACTTGGGAGTAGTGATAACAACGGATAAATCTGTTTCTGAAAGGTAAATATTTGGAACAATGTTGACCAATGCAAGCTGGTTCTGAATAGGGGCTCCAGAGGGACATCTGGATCTCTGCTGGGGTTTTATTGACTGGGACGGAGAGTCTCGAGATTTACCCACCCGGCTTGTTCCCCTCCTGTGTCGACCGAGATGATTGAAGCTATTCACAAACTACATTTTACCTTCATTTGGAGGAATAAAATCTCTACATATGAAAAGATGACCTGATTAAAACTTATGAGAGGAGGAAATGCGACGGACTTGGAAATTATGAATGGCACTCTGAAACTCAAATGGTTCAAGTTTTTCGTGAACAACAAGCTTTCGGTTTGGCCATAGATACCCGGTCTGGTATTTAATAAGCCAGGAGGACTGCATCTTCCCCTACGGTGTGAGCTTGGCTTGAGCAGGTTGCCAGAGAAACGTTCAGATTTTCATAAACAGGTTCTTCTGTACGGGAAACTCGTTTTTCTTCCGTTTGTGATGCGGTGTTTTCATGCTAAAGAGCTGCTACCTTTGTGTACTGGAAAATGTTAAATAAAGTTTATTTTAAAAAGCGTCACTGATCTCGGCCACGAGAGCCATTTTCGTCTCACGTATTGTGAAGTCCACAACCGGTGCCGTATTTTTTTCCTCCACCTCCCCACAGAGGATTATGAAACCCCCACACCATGTTTCTCTTCTCACACCGCTTCCTAAAATGTCATGAAATGTTTGAAAAGTTAATTTCTTACAAGGATTATAAAAACTAACCATTTTAATATTCCCTCTCGGGCTACACAACTCTATCACCATACATTCATATTCCTTTATAGTACTTGCACTTGTATATGCTGCACTGTCCGTAAAGAATGTTGTTCATCCCCACCTTGTTTATCCAGACGATCTAATCGAACTGCACTGCAGCCTGAGATACAATCTGATTGTTTCTTGAACAAAATAACTTCAGGTTAAAGTTCCAGTTCAGCTACAACTTTCTTGAACTCTTGTCCATTGGCATTTAAACTGCTGGTATTCCATTGAAGGATATGAAACACCATAAATAGGTTAATCACCTTGAGACAATCCATCTGAGACGGGTTCAACATTTCATGCATCATTTCAGCTGTAACATTTTCAGTCCCTGGTATCTCTGCCTCTACAATTGTCTAATTCTGTCACTGTTCTCCTTTGGCTGCAGGGCCACATTCATAGTTGTACAAACAGATGCAACAAAATGGATTTTTTTTCACAGTCAGTCTTCATTTAATTCCTTCAGCCATGGGTTATTTTCTGATTGGTTCTGAACTACTGTTGGAGGCAATGCCTTCGCTACTTGTAAGTTCCCATGTGTACTTGTTCTCTTTACCTCCTGTGCTGCCTCTGCTCTGTTAACCTCACTGTTCTTCACACTTTTACCTGCCTCCGCATACAACACCTGATTGGTTATGTTGTGTTTCTGTGTCTCCTTGGCTTGGATTGTACAGGGCATCCTCCGAAAGCAGCACTAAGCTCACCTCCACAGCTGCATCTTACTTTTGCATCCTGACCACATCTTCCATAATCATGTTTCCCTCCACATCTTGCACATCTGTTTTTTCCGTTGCACTGATTTACTGTGTGACCCAATCTTTGACACTTGAAACATCTTAATGGTGCCGGGATAAACTCTGACCTCGGAGCTGAGATGACCGATTGGAACTCCCTTCGGCACAATCTTTTCAAACTGGAGAACTACTCGCAGGCTGTCTGTTTTAACCCCCTTTCTTGTTGCGTTCAGTGCCTTCCCACCTTTCTCCTCGTGTTATCTCATCCTTCTTCATTAACAAATATCACAATGAAGATATAACAGCTCTACACCTGGCTGCATATCCTGGAATATGAGCGCTGATCCTCTCTCCATTCGATGTTTGAGCTCTAGGAAATGCACCTCTTTGCAGTTGATCTTTAGCAAAGATCAGAATTATCTTGTTAATCAAATGTTTAGCAAACTTAATCTTTCCCATCTCACTCTCAGCTGCTGCTGTTAGTTCCACTGGATGGAAATGGCCTCCATCTTTTCACAGGTTATGATCTCTTTCCATTCAGTCCTCGTTGCGGCCGTCACCGGTTAACCATGTCCGCCTCCTCACCGTCATGGATTGAGCTCCCAGAACTATAACTCGTCCTTCTCCTGCTAACATCCTGCCACATCATACCGTCGCTGGCTCTGTCCGTATTAACGTCCATGATGATTACAGTCATGGTACAGCTGGTGCTGATTCTACCCACCACCAAACTTTCCAGATCCTCTCACTGCCAGGTGTTTTCGGCAGCCGTTGCTTCCCAAATCTTTCCCAGTTTAGTGTTAGCTTAGCTCATTTTTTAATGTGGTTTAGCATTAGCGTAGCTAAGATTCTTGTTTAGCAAATTAGTGGTTAGTGAAGCTAACTTTTTGGCTAGCTGTGCCCCTCACTGGCAATAACTGCTGCTGATTTAATGCAAACATGTATTCTCCATGACCACCGTGGCGGCCATATTGAAAAATGTCCAGTGGAAAAAGGAAACAAGATCAAGAAAATATAAATGATTTCTATGCTTCTAAATATGCAGGCTATGATTTGACACCAAACACATTCATCTAATTTGAGATTTTAGTGTAAAAATTAATTTTCCATGACCACGATGGTGGCCATCTAGAAAATAACAATGTATCAGTAAACATGATTTCGACGGGTCCAGTGGTCTATTACTTGACACCAATTCATCTGTGATAAATATCGGCAAATTTAGGGCAAAAATATGACCTTTTCCTTGATGACCATGGTGGCCATCTTTAATTTTTCAGTGGCTAACGTTTTTGTTTTTTAAAGCAAGCCCCTGGGAACATCTGAGCCCCGTGAGGGTCTTGAATGTGAAATATTCAGCCATGTGCTGGCTCCTGCCAGGCCCGGCGGGCGTCCTGGGAGGCCTGCAGGGGCTCCATCCTCTCGGTCTCACTCTTCACTTTTATCGCATTTTATTACATAGAATAAAAACTAGAATATGACTGAAGCAGCAGCTCACCTGCAGCTCACCTGCCTTCCTCTGCTGTTTGAGCTTCTGGACACTAGGGGGAGCTGCAGAGTCAGCGTCAGGCAGGAGGCTGCAGCAGACATCTCTGCTGGTTACTGTGAGGGTCAAAGTTCGTCTCCTCAGCTTGAACTTCAGCAGATATCAGGGCGGACATGTGTTCTGTGGACAGACGGCCCATCCCGGCGGTCCGAGGCTGACCTCCCGGTGACCCGGAGGAGCTCAGGGTGATGACCAGGTTGACTTTCTGAGCTGATTCATCAGACTAGAGCGGAGCTTTAATCTGTTTGTTGGAAAATATGCTTTTAATCTGAAAACCCACCTGCTAAATTTACAGCCTGAACCTCTGAAATAACCTCTACCTTCCCTCCGTGAGGCGTTCAGGTGCGTCCGGTTAAATGGAAAGCTTCTAGTTGTTTCAGAATAAAACTCGGAAGCGTCTGAGGATGATCTGGACTCTTTGTTCCCTGATGGTTTCATCAACATTTCAGCAGTTTCTCACAGGAAAGAAACTTTATGGAAACAGTTCAAATATTCCTGAAGCCGGGCGTCATTTATTTATCATTTTATTAAATCGCCCTTTTGTTTCTGGTCCAAGTTGTTCTCATGAGGATTGGTTT
This sequence comes from Anableps anableps, assembly GCA_014839685.1. NCBI lineage: Eukaryota > Metazoa > Chordata > Actinopteri > Cyprinodontiformes > Anablepidae > Anableps > Anableps anableps. Next base: position 430,100 of record CM026076.1, on the reverse strand, counting down.
CACTAACGTTTCCGGGCAGCGCCTGAACGCAGCGCCGGTTTTGTTTTGGAAGCCGTTGTTCCGACGCCTCCCCAGAGACCGTGGAGGCAGCACTGCTGTGACCACGTGGTGTGGGCTCTGCGCTCTGATTGGCTGCGGCAGCCTCGGTGTTGATCAGCTGTTCTCTGCGGATGTCAGTGCGGCTTCAGCGGGGACTCGGTCTGGTTCTCGCCGCCTCTCAGCGCCCCGACACCGGAGGACCGGCCCCGTTCTTCGGTCACCTTCTCCCGGGTAACGAGCTGTCTCTCTGGACCTTTCAGTGATGCGGAGGCGGAGCTCCCTGACCGCGGAGAAGGACAGCGACCCGGAGCTGAAGCAGCGTCCCGGCAGAGCGGCGGCGGAGCCCGCGACCGGCGGCCGGCTGGGCCCAGGAGAGGAGCCGAGCATGGGGAAGAAACCCTTCCGAAGGTGAGGACAGGTGGGGGGCAGGGGAGACTTCGGTCCTCTGCTGGTTCCTCTGGTCAAAGTGAAATGAAGACAAAATAAACTGAACATTTCCAACAACAGAATCAAGTCTTTACGGTGCTTAAAGTCTGGGCGGAACCTCGGAGGACGGAGACAAAGGAGACGGTCTGACCAACTGGTCAGACTGGTTTCAGTGAGACTGGGAGCTGGTTGGACTGGAAGCTTCAGGTCAGGCTGCAGAGACACTGAGGGACACCAGAGGACACTAGAAAGTCTTGATGTGGAAACAGGTTCTGGTTCAGAGCTGGACCTGGGCCATCTGGACCTGGGCCGGGCGGTTCTGTCCAGGCTGATCTGTGAGATCAGCGGCTCAGGAGGTCAGATAATCTTCCTCAGGCTGATCCTCCTCAGCCTCTCAGGGAGGCGAAGCTGAGCTCGGATCGGATCAGGACACTGCAGAACCTTCTGGAGGAACCTGACCCAGTTCCTCCAGAACCTTCTGGAGGAACTGGGTCAGGTTCCTCCTGTGATCCTCTCATCTGGATCAGCGGTTCTGGGCTGCTCAGGTCCAGTGGAGGAAGTGAGGTCAGAGCCGAGCAGGAGGTCACGGGTTCAAGTCTGAGTCAGCGTCTCGGATCGCGCCATGTGACCCTGAACGCAGCCGTCGTGCTGCGTTCACTGACCCAGGATGTGGAAGCACTCATCGTAACCCCGTCCCCTCAGACCGGGCCGGTCCCACAGAACCGTTGTCCATCGAGAACCTCAGCGCTGCAGCAGAAATGCTGACTTCCTGTGTGAGTCACAGGACTTCCTGTCGGGTTAACCGCGGCAGCTCCTCTCTGAGAGCAGCAGAGCCTGACTGCAGGTGACATGTTGAAGGTCCTCACCACTGACTGGCTGTTCGGATCGGAACCAGAACCATCCCGGTTTGTTAGCATGCTGCGTGTTGCGCCACCAGAACCAGAACCAGGGAGGTGGGTTTATGGGTCACAGGAAGTAGAACTGTCCACGACCCGTTTCCAGTTTAACTTGGAGGATTTTTCCAGCTTTTCCTCCACAGTGTTTGGCTCAGAGTGATGGTGGTTCTGGTTCTGACCCGGTGGAATATTCAGAACCCTCTGGACTGAACCAGTGTCTTCTTCCAGTCGCCAGGACTGGTTCTGACTGTTGGTTCTGTCTGACCCAGAACCTTGTCAGAACCTTTAACCTAATCCAGCTGGGTTCTAGTGACCCAGCAGTTTTCATCCAATCAGAACCAGAACCCGCCTGCAAGGTCAGCTTACCGGTTCTGTGGTTGAGCCCGGTTCGAGTTCTGATGGAAACTCCTTCCTGCTCGTCTTCGTCTGCTGACGAAACTCCAGCCGGGCGCCTCCTTAAAAAGCCTTAAAATGTCTGAAATTCGTTAGAAAATATGCAAGTTGCCCTTAAATCCGCTAATCTCAGCCCTTAAAGTTTGCCGTGGCACGACGGTTTCATCCCGTATGTTCGAGAAAGGTTATTGTTCTCGTGAGACTTTTCTGTCGGGCAAAAGTTTGAGTCACACAGACGTCTCCAGTGCGTTCTGTGATTCAAGGCAGTTGAGGCTACCGCTAACTAGCGCTAATATACCCTAGCTAGCTAGCAATCTGGACCTGAAGGACCTGTGCTACCAGCAGCAGGTCAAAACAGAACCCAGAGCTGTTCCAGAGCTTCATAATGACCCTCCCAGTATTCCCAGATCCATGTTGTATAGATAAACACCAGGAGGAATGGGTGGTTCTCCTGGATCAGCAGGTTTATCTGGGGTTAGCTGGTTCTGGGTCATTGTTCGTGACGGCTCTGTTTGCTGTTTGTGGTTCAGAAATGTCTAACAATCATCTCTGAACGTTTTGAACCAGCGGGCCTGTAAACTATGTGACCCAGACTGGGAGAACTTCCTGTTTGGGTCTGAAGGTCACAGGGATTAGCTTTAGCATGCTAGTGTTAACCTTAGCATGCTAATATTACAGTTTAAGGTGCATCAAGATTTAATGCTAATGTTAACGGTCAGACATTGCAGCATTAATTTTATTTCACAAAGAAGTCGATCACATTTTAATCAGAAATATAGACTTATTGAATTAATGCTAATACTAAAAGTTAGCATGGTAACACGTGCAGCCGACTCCAATGCTAAAGCTAACATGACCATTTTGTCTTTTGTGTTTGTTTTTTTGAGGAGCAGATTAAAACTAATGTTAAAGTTAGCTAGCCAATACTAGCATTAGTATAATTATGGAGGTTAGTTAGCATGCTAATATTAACAGTTTAGCTTTTCAAACACTGAACAGTAGATTTTATTCAAGTAAACAGAACTTTTCCAGTATATTTGCAATTGTCCATAATTTAAATACATATTAGAAAGACGAGCAGCTGAAGAGTTAATGCTAACTGGAGTTAGCTTGCTCATACTGGTTGTAGTTTTGGACTCTTTAGGAACACACAGCAACGTTTGGTTCTCATGAGTTGATCTGAATCAGTAAAAGTTTTCGACACAGAAAGCTGGATTTTAGCTCAACAAGGTGGTGATGATCTGGAGGATGAAGCGTCTCTCAGGTTCTGGTCCGGTCCGGTTGGGATTGGTTCCTGTTAAACACTCGATGTTCAGCTGACGGTGGAGCCACCGTGAGGCGTTTCCATCAACCAGCCTCCCACCTGAACAGCAAGGTCGACACCAGGAAGCTGAGTTTCCTGTTCCGTCCTCTTTATTTGCATGTTTTCCCACCATGAACCAGTTCAGAACCAGTTCAGGATGCAGTTAAAGTTCTGAATGACGTTGTTGGCCCGGTTTGCTGCAGCTCCTCCTTCATGGCCTGAAGGTCCAGCGAGAGCTGCCACCAGTTTACCTGGGTGACTCCAGGTGGGTTACCATGGTAACCCACAGCCTGAGGTCAGGGATGAAGACGGCGTTCCCGTTGAGGCTGAGAAGAGATCGGGTCAGAACCAGAACCGTTGTCCTGTCTCAGGAACACGTAACTGATCTGGGAGCAGCCGACTCTCTCTCTCTCTCTCTCCCTCCTTGAATTATTGAGCTGCTGACTGAGCGCGCTCAGACTGCGGTGGCTCGGGTTTCACCGGGCTGGACCATCAGAACCGGGCCAGAAGCCCAGTCTGCTGGACCGGGACGCTCCACCGTCAGGCTGCAGCAGGCGTTGGCTTCCATGTTCACCTGATTGGTCGGCTGACCCAGGCTGTCTGCTCTCCTCAGGCTGGGGCTGCTGGGGAAGATGAAGAGGATGATGATGCTGCTGCTGCTCGTCTACGTCTCCATCCCCTTCGTCATCAAACTCGTCCCCTCCATCCAGGCCAAACTCGTCTTCCTCAACTTTGGTGAGTGTTTGGGTCTGCGACCTGTCGGCATCGTCCTCACTTCCTGTACCTGAACGGCAGCTCTGATTGGCTGGTTCTGCCAGCCTCTCCTCCAGCAGGGGGCAGCATAGGTCAGCCGGTAGAATGAGGGCTGCGTTCCAGTTAGTGGAACTCATGCAGATGTTCTACAGATACCCAGCATGCACTGCTCCAGAAGTGGAACGCAGCCCTTATCAGAACGCCTGCTGTCTGATGATGAAACGCTTCCACAGGTCATGTGACCTGTCATGTGACTGTTCTGCTGTCAGACGTTCAGATCGTCCATCTGATTGACTCTGCTTCCTATTTCCTGTGCTGCCTTCAGGGTGTCGCTCAGAAACGGGACGTCAGAGTTTAGTTGCTTTAGCTGAGCAGAACCTCTCTGGATATTCAGAACCAATCAGAACCTGCTGGATCATAAAGAAAGTTCAAAGTGTTATTCTAACTCACTGACCAATGACAGCCTGAGTGAGAAGTCATGTGACCTGTGCGTGTTTTTTGTCCCAGTGAGGGTGCCGTACTTCATCGACCTGAAGCGACCACTGGATCAGGGACTGAACCACACACACAACTTCTACCTGGAGCCTGAGGCGGGCCTGAAGATCGGAGTCTGGTACCGGGTCCACTCAGACACCTAGAACCACCCAGAACCCATATTCTGCTGTCAGGACATGGCGACAGTTGTAACAAATATGTAAAAACATGTTTTCCTGAACGTGACCGCCTGCAGCTTTAAGTTTTCTCACTAATATCTTCCAGTAACTTCAGAACCTCGTCGCATTTTCAAGTTTCCTGTCAACTTTCAACATTTTTAACACAAAGACCCGGTGGGCCGCTGGCGGACCTGGCTAGCTAGCAGAGGTAGCTAATTAGCTGGCGGACTTAAGTAGCTAGCAAAGCTAGCTAATCAGCTGGCAGACCTACCTAGCTTAGCCTGCGCTAGTTTTCGTGGCAGTGAGGTTCTGCGGCAGTTTGTCACAGAAGCAGGTCAGCTGGTGTTATTGATGGAGTCTGAGGGGAGGAGTCATGAGGGACTAGCCATCCAATCAGAGGAGACCTGGGGTCATGTGACAGCTCTCCAATGAACAGACGTGTTTACGAGTCTAACGAGTCAATAATCCTGACATTTAAACTTAATTCTGGATTATTTCAAACACTCTTAACGAGCAATGATTGAAATCAGAACATGCGCTAACAGCCAAACAGGACGCCAGCTGCAGCAGCAAGAGATACTTTGACTAGGCCAGAGGTACAGAGAGGGACCTGGAGAGGCGCAGCGGTTGTAGGTGAAAGGTGAAAGGTCAGCTGACGTGTCTCCGTGTTCTCAGGCACACGGTTCCCGCTCGGATGTGGAGGGAAGCTCAGGGGAGAGACGGCGACTGGTACCGCTCCACCTTTGACTCCGCCCACCCCATCGTCCTCTATCTCCATGGCAACGCAGGGACCAGAGGGGGCGACCACCGGGTGCAGCTGTACAAGGTGATGGAAGAGCTGAACGGCTCCTGATTGGCTGAGGAGAACCACCTGACCTGTGCCCTGTCTTCCTTCAGGTCCTCAGCTCGTTGGGATACCACGTGGTCACGTTTGACTACAGAGGTCAGAGGTCATTCATCACAGCCGACATGAGCTGCTGCACAGCTGCTTATACCTGTGTGTGTGTGCAGGGTGGGGCGACTCAGACGGATCTCCATCAGAGCGAGGGATGACATCAGATGCTCTCTTCATCTATGATTGGCTGAAGCAGAGGATGAGGAAAGCTGTGCCGCTCTACATCTGGGGCCACTCTCTGGGGACCGGGTAACACGCACGCACGCACGCGCACGCACGCACACGTACGCACACGTACGCACACACACACACGCATACACGCACACGTGCGCACGCGTACGTGCACACACGCACGCACACGTACGCACACACGCACGTACGCACACACACACACGCATACACGCACACGTGCGCACGCGTACGTGCACACACGCACACACACGTACGCACACACACACACGCACGCACACGTACGCACGCACACACACGTACGCGCACGCACACACACGTACGCACGCACACGTACGCACACGTACGCACACACACACATGTACGCACACGTACGCACGCACACACACGTACGCGCACGCACACACACGTACGCACGCACACGCACGCACACGTACATACGCACACGTACGCACGCACACACACGTACGCACACACACACACACACGCATACACGCACACGTGCGCACGCGTACGTGCACACACGTACGCACACGCACGTACGCACACACACGTACGCACGCACACACACGCACGCACACACACGTACGCGCACGCACACACACGTACGCACACACGCACATGTACGCGCACGCACACACACGCACGCATACACGCACGCACACGTACGCATACACGCACACACACGTACGTACGCACGCACACACACGCACACACACGTACGCACACACACACACGCACACACACACGTACGTACACGCACACACACGCACACGTACGCACACACACACACGCACGCACACGCGCACGCACACACACGTACGCACACACACGCACACACACGTACGTACACGCACACACACGCACGCGCACGCACACACACGTACGCACGCACACACACGCACACGTACGCACACACGCACATGTACGCACACACGCACGCGCACGCACACACACGTACGCACACACACACACGCACACACACACACACACACACGCACACACACGTACGTACACGCACGCACACGTACGCATGCACACACACATACGCACACACACACACACACACACACGCACACACACACACACACGCACACACACGTACGTACACGCACACACACGCACACGTACGCACGCACACGCACACACACACACACACGCACACACACGTACGCACACACACACGTACGCACACACACACACACACACACACACACAGGGGCTGGGTGATGATCAAATTTTTGGTTTTTGAAGATTGAATTTTTGGAAAACCAGGATTTGTTTCCACCGACGCCTCCTCGGTTTCCCGTAGCTCCGAGTGATGTCATGGCGCCCAGGGCGGCCATCTTGGTTGACCAGCGTGTTTTACAGCTTCTGTTTATCTGGACGTTGAATTCAGGTATTACGGCCAGTTTACGATGTTTTTACGAGAATCAAGTGATGATCTTAGAATACAGTCGTAGCAAGGCGAGAGTAAAGCTTTCACATTACCAGAAAACATTCATCATATTTGGAGAATCAAGTCGGGATTTTATGAAAACTCCAACACGAAAATAACAAAACATTAATGATGGAAGCTTTTTTCTCATTGAAACAACTTTTTTCTCGTCATTTTCAGACGTTCTTCTGGTAAGATTGCGTCTTTATTCTGCTAATATTATGACAATATTCTCATAGTTAAACAAAAACTCCCCAAGCCAGGCCCCGATACTCCGTCACAGAAGGGAGGACTGAAATAAAACCCACTTTTTCAAAATATTTTCTGTCATCTTTTCATTTTTAGAAAAGAGAGCGAGCTAAACTGTTAAAATCGGACCGGATTTTATTTTCACGCCACGTCGCCCCCAGGCCTTCCTCACACTGTAGCTCCTGAATCTGGGATAAACTTCCTGTTTTCTCCTCCCATGTGATCAGACCTGACCAATCAGAGCAGCTGAAGGTCTGGTTCTGAAGCTCCCATGTTCCGGACCGCCGGTCCTCACAGAGACACCAGAACTCTCCTGGTGAGTTCAGGGACCTCTGCAGTAAATCAGATCTTTGTGTTTCAGAGTCGCCACAAACCTGGTGAGACGGCTGTGTGACCGAGGTGAGACACACACACACACACACACACACACACACACACACACACGCCGTCTCTCTCTGCAGCCTCAGGCCGTCATGGCGTCTCCATGTTCTCTGGTCCTGAGCAGGAAGTCCTCCTGATGCGCTCATCTTAGAGTCTCCCTTCACCAACATCCGAGAGGAGGCCAAGAGCCACCCCTTCTCCATGGTAACCACAGACTCCGCCCACCGTAGCCCCGCCCCCGGCCCTGCAGCGCGTCCTCAGTGTGCCTCTGTGTTGCAGGTGTACCGCTTCCTGCCCGGCTTCGACTGGTTCTTCCTGGACTCCATCTCGGCCAACAACATCCGCTTCGCCAGCGACGACAAGTAGGTTCTGCTGGACGGGTCTCCGGCCCGTCAGAACCCTGCAGCAGCCCCATGTTGGGTTCAGTCCTGAAGGTTCTTTTGGAGCAGAACTTTATGACCCGTTAAATGAGGAACTGCTCAGATGGATCCAAGAAGTTCGAGCTGGACTCTCCAGAACTTTAGTGGTTCAGGAACCCGGTCCAGGTTCTGATGAGGAGCCTTGGTTCCGCTCGGATAGAAATAAATGAAAAACGTCCCCAGAACTTTTTCAGAACTTAAAGAACCGTTTTCCTCAGCCAAGTTCTGATCCAGTTTCTGAGCAGCTCCAGAACTAATGGGCCGGGTCCAGTCTGCTGCAGGTTCTGATGGTTTCTGTCCTGTTTCCAGTGTGGACCACATCTCCTGTCCGGTTCTGATCCTGCACGCTGAGGACGACAGCGTGGTTCCGTTCCACCTCGGGAAAAAGGTACCGGGCTTAACGGGTCAGAACTTTATAGAACAACAGGTTCATCGGACAGAAGCTGGGAGTTTCTCAGGAACTCTGACGATGCTCCGGAGTTTTTAAACGTCTTCTCAATGATGTCAGCTGGAATGTTTTGGGTTTTATGTCTTCGGGTCAAAAGAACTAAACTTATGGCTTTGAACACCTCGAAGAAGAACTGTTCAGAGGAACTGTTCAGACTAAATCCAGCTCTCTGCATCTTCCTGCAGCTCTACAATCTGGCGTCGCAGTCCAAGAGCCTCAGCGGACACAAAGTCCAGTTCGTGGCGTTCCCGTCGTCTCTCGCCTACAAACACAAGTTCATCTACAGGAGCCCGGAGCTGCCAAACATCCTCAGGTAGGATCCGGGCCGAGCCTCCGTCCTGATCGGAGCGTCGGATCGTGGTTCTGACTGTCCTGTGTTTCCTTCCCAGTGACTTCCTCGGAGCGGCTCATCCCGTCGCGGCGTGAGGCCGGAGCCTCGGACACGCCTGTTACGCCTCGTCACCATGAGACCGTTGGTCTTCATGGACTCAACATTCCTGTTAGCGTTCCCAACATCCCCCGGCTGAAGTCTCGGCTCACACGGTTACCATGGCGACCTGATCCTCTGGACAGAAGAGACGTGGAGCGAAGGAAAAGTTTTCTCTCTAGGATTTGTTTTCGTCATCACCTGCATGGTTTCTTCTTCGTCTCCTGGTCGCAGGACTCACCTGTCCGCAGGAAGCGCTCTGTTGAACCTGTTCTGACTTGAATTATGAATTAAATATTGTTTTATGTAGCAACGAGTCCTTCACTACAGCAGGGGCCGCCACTCGCTCACATTTATCACCAAACGGTTCTGCTTGAAGCACACAGAACCAGACGGAACCACGCCTCATCACTCCTTCAGAACCGCCAGAACTCCAGGTCCCACCTGTCTGGGTTCAGCAGCATCTCTGGTTCTCCTCTGAACAGTTCTGGTTCTGCAGGACTGAAGAAGCCGGCCCAGATATCTGGTCCACAGCCAGGCTCAGCTCTGGCAGACGGTTCTGGTACTCTGAGCCATCGTAGCAGCAGGAAACAGGAAGTGAGGTCATTCATCCTGAACTTCTGCCTTAAATTCTCCTAACCTGGCGGTGGAACCGGACTGGTGCTGGTTTTTAACTGGTTCCAAGCAGTGGTGGAAATCTGCTAATAGCGGAGCTAACTGTTAGCTTAGCGCTCTAGCTAACTTTGAAAACATTTAGCGCACTTAGCTTCCCTGAAATAGTTTTTCTGGCGCAAATTTACTCGACTGTTTTGGTTTTTGACTGGTAAGAATTGTTCCAGTAGTTAGACATTTATATTCATGCTCTTATTTTGAAGGGGGTGAAGACTGTTTCCTTTCCTCACCTTCTCTCTCTTTTTGTTTTGAAGAAACTTTATTGAGCATGTGGGAAGTTTACAAGCAAATGAATGAGGTTTATAGAAGAATACAACACTTGTATGAACAAACAGCCAGGGGTGGTAATTAAACAAATACAAGTAAAAAAATCACATTTATGAATTGTTCAGAGCGCCTCCTGATGTTCTCCTCCAAACACAGGGTGGGTATCAGCGCTTTTGAGTCAGCTTCTGCCGGACACCGTGTTGTTATAGCGCTTTAACGTTAGCTTCCGCTAAATACCATGGCACTTTAGCGTTAGCGCAGCTAGCTTTTTAGCGAGCGGTGTCCACCACTGGTTCTAAGCCCCAGTTTGGAGCACTGACCTCCAGGTCCTGGTGGTCCAGAGAAGATCTGAAGGTTCTTCATCCTCAACCTCAGAACTTTAACTGGTTTGGTCCCAAATGGAATCAGAAGGTTAAAACAGTTTGTTTTCAGCTGTCTGCTGCCACGGTGGTACCGGTACCAGGTTAACACCGGACCTGATTTGGTGTGACCCCCCAGCCTGCAGTCTACCGCTTGGACTCAATGGTGAACCCATAAAGTCAGACCAGAACCAGCGCAGGTTCTGGACTCATGAATGGAGTTGAACTGAGCAGAACCACAGAACATTTGTTCTACTTTAAAAAGTCATTTTAATTCTACTGAACCAAACAGAACATGTTGGAGGGAGGTTCTAAAGAGTTCTGGCTGGGTCAGGTCCAAACAGAACAACAAATAATAGTAGAGAAGTTCAGATGTGAGGTGCTGATCAGTCTGGAGGTACATCTACCGTCTCTGGATCCAGTTCTGATTGGCCCAGTTGAGTCATTTCAGGGTCCAAACTGATCCAGTGAAGGATTTCAGGTTTGGTTTCATGGTTTCAGTTTTCGGTTGAACTTCTGGATCAGATCTACGATCAGCAGCAGAGTGCAGGTTTCAGATTGTTCCTGAAGGCATCACAGTCTCCAGATCAGCTCCTTTCTCATCCTGAAGATGAAGAGGTTCATCTCTACGTTGGTCCCGAGGGTCAGCGCTCCGCTCAGCAGGAGCTTCCTGTTTCCTGTTCCAGCCGGGATCACTGGGGGCAGAGCGACCAATCAGAAAGGTTCACCTGGTTGTCATGGTTTCACCTCCTTCAGCTGGTGTCCCACCGCGGGGTCGGTGCTGATCACCTCCCCGAGCCTGATGAGCATCTTGGCCATGTGGTACCAGGCTCCGCCTGCAGGGGGCGCCGCAGGCCACTGACCACAGAGCGGACAGGCGGCTGCAGTGATGCAGTTTATCCAGCAGGGGGCAGCAGACTCAGACTGATGCACCATTCAAGGGTTAAAGTTCACCTGTTTTTATGGGGGGGGCTTTTATAAAGTTACACAGCAAGAATTTGGGTTATTTAGCCTGTTACGGGAAAAAATGGGAGTTTATTTTTCAGTCATATTTTCACCACGTTAGTTTCAGACAAATCAGTTTGGAGCGAGTTAGCAAGCTAATTATTAGGCCCCAAACTAGCCCCGAGCGAGCTACATATTTGCCTGGTAAACTACATATTTAGCTGGAAACTGTGACATTTATAAATTACTGAACAACGTGGTGAAAACATGACTTTGAAAATAAACCCCCATTTTTTCCTCTGACTGCTAAATAACAGTGATCGCTGTTAATTTTTGACTGTAACTTAGGCAGCCATAGTTTTACCCACTCAGCTCCATGTAACTCCTACATTTATAACAACATAACCTTACAAAATAAAGAAAATGGACATTTATGCTCCATAAATGAAAAATAAATAAAAATATTAGTGTCCTGGATGAATAAAGACGGAAATAAACACCCAGAGTTGCTTCATTGTGTTTTCAGAACCGTAAAGTCAAAGTTCTGTCAGGAGGATTGGGTCAGAACTTCAGCTAAATACTGTGAGATGTTTCTGGAAGGTCAGAACCGGGTCAGAACCGGGTCACAGGCAACGCTACTAAATACATGGATGGAAACTTTGGATCTGAAGGAAAACAAAACTTCTCCAATTATTCTGATGTTGATCTAGAAATTGAGTTCGGTCTTCCTGAACTGGACCAGGACAACTTTCTGTGGCTGTCGGACCGGAAGGATCAGCGGTTCTGATCCACTTAAACTTCTGGACTCAAACTGGTCATCAGAACTCCAGAGATTAAATCTGGAGATGTAAAAACCAAGATTTGGAGGAAAGACTCCAGTGGACGTGAGGCGTCCAACGGTGGGAGAGGAGACAGGAGACAGCAGGGACACCTGGACGGCTCCACCTGGACCGGCTCCACACCTGCCGCTCGTTGTCCTGCGGGACGGACAGGGGGACAGGAGGACAGGCAGACGGTCTCAGAGACGGACTGAGACCCAGAGAGGGACCCCAGAGGGCGGCCTGCGGAGCTGCGGGGGCCCGGGGAGGAGCGCACCTGCCAGGTGGAGCGGGAAAACAGAGGCTCCGCCCACTGAATCTGCGGCCTGGGGAGGAGGGGGCGTGGCCATCATGGGGGATGTGGAACAAAGACCGGGAAACCAAGGAAGAGGTCTCACTCTGATGGCGTTTCTCTGGACGGTTTGTCCTTTAAACCTGGGATCAAACGCTGAGACTGAAGGAGACGTTGACGAGGTCAGAGGTTAACCAGAGCCGCGCAGTGTTTGCTCCGACCTCAGGGCTGGTTCTTCAGAACCACATCGGTCCAGAACGCCATCTCCTGACTCTGGTACCGGGTCAGAACCCGGTCAGAACCGCCGGTGGAGACATCTGACCGCAGAGAACACACTACAGCTACGGACCGGACCTAAATGGTGCCGCCGGAAGTGAAAAGAAAGGTCCAGATCAGGGCCGAGCTGGTTCTCCAGGTTCAGAAAAATGTTGGCAGAGTGACTCATCGCCTCGCTGCGTCATGACGTCAGCGACAGAGCGTCAGCCTCCCTGGTTCTGGCGTGTAGCTTTCAGAATAAAGCGGCTCTCTGGCAGATGTTCGGGGTCTTCTCGGGTTCTACCGCACTTCCAGGGTGGTTCTGAGTCCAGGTGAGGCCGTCCGTTCGGAACCACTACAGATAAGTGTCACGTGACCCCAGGTGGTTCTGATAGGTGGTCCTCACGTGTCTCTGTCCGCAGCACGCGACCCTGGTCCAGCTGAGCAGCAGCAGGTGAAGTCCGGCAGGTAAGGACCTTTTCTGACCCGGTTCGTGTTCCCGAACAGCAGAGTCCAATCTGAGGTGTTGTTGTGGTTCTGGTAGAGCAGCTGGTCCCACTGGTTCTGCTGGTTGCACTGGTTCTATTCAGTTCAGTTTGTTTCGAAAGCTTCAGCTTGAAACACAAACAGTTGAAATGATGCAGGTTGGAGAGCAGTAGGAGTAGAAAGAGAGGAGACGTGGTCGGGTTGTCCTCTGGCAGCAGAAACCGCTCAGCCAGTCCGAGCTTCATCAGGGAGGACAGGGTCAGCCTGGTCTAGAGAGGAGACGGGGCGTCCGCCTCACGGACTGAAACTGGGAGAGGAGCCTGAGGACTGGAGGATCTGCCTCCCAGTCTACTCCCAGAGCCTCCAGGAACCAGCAGTGACCCTGCAGGCTGAGAGCGAAGGGCTCTGGTGGGAGCATCTGGACCAGTCGGGGCTCTGGTGGGAGCATCTGGACCAGTCGGGGCTCTGGTGGGAACATCTGGACCAGTCGGGGCTCTGGTGGGAACGTCTGGACCAGTCGGGGCTCTGGTAGGAACGTCTGGACCAGTCGGGGCTCTGGTGGGAGCGTCTGGACCAGTCGGGGCTCTGGTGGGAACGTCTGGACCAGTCGGGGCTCTGGTGGGAGCGTCTGGACCAGTCGGGGCTCTGGTGGGAACGTCTGGACCAGTCGGGGCTCTGGTGGGAACGTCTGGACCAGTCGGGGCTCTGGTGGGAGCGTCTGGACCAGTCGGGGCTCTGGTGGGAGCGTCTGGACCAGTCGGGGCTCTGGTGGGAGCGTCTGGACCAGTCAGGGGCTCTGGTGGGAGCGTCTGGACCAGTCGGGGCTCTGGTGGGAACGTCTGGACCAGTCGGGGCTCTGGTGGGAGCGTCTGGACCAGTCGGGGCTCTGGTGGGAACGTCTGGACCAGTCGGGGCTCTGGTGGGAGCGTCTGGACCAGTCGGGGCTCTGGTGGGAACGTCTGGACCAGTCGGGGCTCTGGTGGGAGCGTCTGGACCAGTCGGGGCTCTGGTGGGAGCGTCTGGACCAGTCGGGGCTCTGGTGGGAACATCTGGACGAGTCAGGGCTCTGGTGGGAACGTCTGGACCAGTCGGGGCTCTGGTGGGAGCGTCTGGACCAGTCGGGGCTCTGGTGGGAACGTCTGGACCAGTCGGGGCTCTGGTGGGAGCGTCTGGACCAGTCGGGGCTCTGGTAGGAACATCTGGACCAGTCGGGGCTCTGGTGGGAGCGTCTGGATCAGTCGGGGCTCTGGTAGGAACATCTGGACCAGTCGGGGCTCTGGTGGGAGCGTCTGGACCAGTCGGGGCTCTGGTGGGAACGTCTGGACCAGTCGGGGCTCTGGTGGGAGCGTCTGGACCAGTCGGGGCTCTGGTGGGAGCGTCTGGACCAGTCGGGGCTCTGGTGGGAGCGTCTGGACCAGTCGGGGCTCTGGTGGGAGCGTCTGGACCAGTCAGGGCTCTGGTGGGAACATCTGGACCAGTCGGGGCTCTGGTGGGAGCGTCTGGACCAGTCGGGGCTCTGGTAGGAACATCTGGACGAGTCAGGGCTCTGGTGGGAACGTCTGGACCAGTCGGGGCTCTGGTGGGAGCGTCTGGACCAGTCGGGGCTCTGGTGGGAACGTCTGGACCAGTCGGGGCTCTGGTGGGAGCGTCTGGACCAGTCGGGGCTCTGGTAGGAACGTCTGGACCAGTCGGGGCTCTGGTGGGAGCGTCTGGATCAGTCGGGGCTCTGGTAGGAACATCTGGACCAGTCGGGGCTCTGGTGGGAGCGTCTGGACCAGTTGGGGCTCTGGTGGGAGCGTCTGGACCAGTCAGGCTCTGGTAGGAGCATCTGGACCAGTCAGGCTCTGGTGGGAGCATCTGGACCAGTCAGGCTCTGGTAGGAACGTCTGGACCAGTCGGGGCTCTGGTGGGAGCGTCTGGACCAGTCGGGGCTCTGGTAGGAACGTCTGGACCAGTCGGGGCTCTGGTGGGAGCGTCTGGACCAGTCGGGGCTCTGGTGGGAGCGTCTGGACCAGTCGGGGCTCTGGTGGGAGCGTCTGGACCAGTCGGGGCTCTGGTAGGAACATCTGGACCAGTCGGGGCTCTGGTGGGAGCGTCTGGACCAGTCGGGGCTCTGGTAGGAACGTCTGGACCAGTTGGGGCTCTGGTAGGAACATCTGGACCAGTTGGGGCTCTGGTGGATGATGGAACTGATTATTCAGGGCTTCATATGTGAGAATCTGAGATTATAATCTGGATTTAACAGGGAGCCGATGAGGAAAGCTAAAATACTCCACCAGTAACCCCAGAGTGAGAAGAAGATTTATTGTTTCCATGAACAAACCGGAATCTGTCTGACAGATCAGATTTAAACCAGCCTGGTTCTGTTCCTTTGATACCTACATGTTCAAGCCTTCCTAAGAGAATATTGTGGTCCACTGGATCAGAACCAAAACCAGGCCATAATCTGAGGCCGAGAGAATGTCATTAGTAACTTTCACCAGAGCTGTTTCACTGCTATGATGAGCTCTGTATCCTGACTGAAACTCTTCCAACAGGTCATTACGTTCTAGATGCTCACACACTGGATCAGCAACAATTTTCTCCAGGATTTTAGATCAGAAAGGAGGATTAGATACGGGTCTGTGATTTATTAAGTCATCTTGACTGAGAGAAGCTTTCTTAAGTAAAGGTTTAATTCCAGCTTCCTTAAAAGCCTGTGGAACATGTCCATTTACTAAGGACAGATTAATCATATCTAAAATAGAGGCAGTAATCAGAGGGAACAATAATCTGGTTGGGACGGGGTCCAACATGCAGGTCAAAGGTTTGGAAGAAGCTAATATTTCTGATAACCCAGAAAGCTCAACTGACTCAAAACAGTCCGAACACATATCAGGTTCTAGGAGTTACATTCAGTGCTGCCTCACTTACTGAGGATGAAGTCATCACGTTCGGGAGGATGCCAACTAGTTTATTTCTGATAGAAACAATTTTATTTAATAAGAATCCCATAAAGCCGTTCCTGCTGGGAGCTGTGGGGCCCAGCAGAGCTGTGAAAAACAAACCTGGGATTATTCCTGTTCTCCTCTGTTAACGATGGTTTCATTGGTTCTGGAGATCTGGACCTGAAGTCCAGCCGGTCGACTCTGAAGGAACCCGGCCCAAACGGCTCCTCAGGAGCTGTGTTGGAGACCCGGTTCTGTCAGAACCTCAGCTCCAAACCTAGAATCTTTCTGCAGTTTATTTACATTTTGTTCTGAAATGGGCCGGACCTGAATGGTTCTGGTTCTGCTGATGGACTTCCCTCTCTTCTCAGGATGTCGACCACGTCTCAGAAGCACCGGGACTTCGTGGCGGAACCGATGGGGGACAAGCCGGTCACGGCTCTGTCAGGGATCGGAGACACTCTGGGGAGGAAGCTGGAGGAGCAGGGCTTCGATAAGGTAGAACCCAGCAGAACTGCTCCCGTCCTCCAGGGGGCGCAGCTCCACCAGTAACTTCCAAATGTTTCTGATCAGAGAAGCCGGACCTTCATGTCTGAGCTCAGGTTCTGAACCTGCAGCCTTCAGTTCGGTACCTGTAAGCAGAACCCGACCCGTTCAAGTTGTGAGCAGAACCAGAGCCTGCTGCTTGAACAAGACAGGAGAGTTGATGAGTCGGCAGGTCTAACGGGCAGGCAGGGCTCCCCTCTGTAGAGGTTTGCTGGGAGTGACAGCAGAAGTTGACTTGGGCCAAAATCAGTCCAGATCTATAAACCATGCGTAGCGCAGCAGCAGCAGCTTCCTTTAGAAACCTTCCCAGCTGAACCTCAGAGTTGCTCCAGGGTCCGCTGGGGGAGCCAGCGCCCCCTGCAGGCTATAGGAGTAGTGCATCTCCAGGCCCCCACAGCTAGGTTTTAGGACTCCTGTTCTCCCCTGGCGGAGGTAATCTGATGCACGGACCGGTCGTGTTCGCGATGCCGTCCGGGACGGCGGCCATTGCTGCGCTCAGCGCTGGCGCTGATCTCCCAGAGCCACGGAGAACCTCACAGAACGACGTTCCTGGAAGTGGCTCCAGGCTGGCGTTAACGTTGATTCATTCAAACACAAAGCTGTCGGCTAATTCCCGCTGGAAGGAGCCGTCGGCAGGAGCCCCGGAGCGGTCACCAGCTGGAACCGGACAGGACGGCGTGGTTCTGGAGGGTCGCTCTCTCCAGCACCGGACCCAGTTCAGCTCATGGATCCCGGAGCAGTGCTCCAGGGAGTCTAAGTCTGCTGATCCGCCAGTCGTCGTCATGGAGCAGAAGATCTTGGCGCTCCCTCCTGGTCCTCCCAGTAGAGCGTGTTCCAGCAGCACCAGTGCGTCCGTGGTTTACAGGAGCCAGTGTGGACGCCTCAGCCCTCGGCATCGTTTCTGCTTGGTCTGAGGGTCGGGACTGAGGCCTTCTGGAGCTTCTGTCTCTGACCGGGCCTCCTGTGTGGTTCTGGCTCAGCGGCAGAGGCCACGCCGCGTGGGGAGATGCTCACGATGAAGTCCGTCTGTGGTTCTGGGGTTGAACGCCCGAGGGAATCGCGAAGCAGCGTGGCTTCACCGTCCCACCTCACCGTCTGGGTCGCCGTTTCACCCCTGCTTCCAAAACAAGCGGATACGGTACGCGGGGTCAGAGGTCGCGGGAGGGGCCGCACATTTTCACGTCCGGTTTGTGTTTTGGAAACCAGAAGCGCTGGTGGAAGGTGGCGTACGCAGGTTTCAGGCCCGGTAGTGCCAGCGCCAGCTTTGCAAAGCAGAGAGCAGATCTTTCTGTTTAAAATGATTTGACCCGGTTGGATCCACCGGTACTGGTTCTGGACCATTAATGTCAGAGGAGAGCAGAAGTTGTCCATCTACAGAACAGCATTCTACATGGATCTGCTGCTGATCAGAACCAGGAGTCCGTCAGGTCCAAACGGTTCAGCTGTGTTGTTTTTGACCCAGAACCTCTGACATGACCCGGTTCTGTTTCCAGGCCTCCGTGGTTCTGGGTCAGTTCCTGCTGCTGAGGAAGGACACGGAGATGTTCACTGATTGGCTGAAGGACGCCAGTGGAGCCAACTCCCGGCAGGCCGGTTCCTGCGCCCAGTGCCTGAAGGAGTGGTGCGACGCCTTCCTATGAGGCCCCGCCCCCGCCCGAGGCCCCGCCCCCGCCCGAGGCCCCGCCCCACCAGGGAGGGCTGTCGGAGCTGCTCCATGTTCTGCTGCCTGTTTTCTAGGAAGATCTCTGATGTTCTTGTCATTAAAGCTCTTTGACCCCATGCTTGTCTGCTGACTGTGTTCCTGATGGTGAACAAGGTTCTCCAAGGTTCTGAGCTGGAACCATCTGACCTGCAGGTGAACGGCGCGAGTGGATCCCCGAGGGGTTTGGATCAGGGTGTTCTGGTCCAAACTAAGTTACAGAACCTTCTAGAAGGAAGGAAGATGTGATCAGCCTGAATGCCGACGGACCAAGGTGGAAGAGCGGCGTCCTCCTGGGCTCCCCCCTCGGCCCCCGGAACGTCCTCCC
The DNA here is from genome assembly GCA_014839685.1 of Anableps anableps. Lineage (NCBI taxonomy): Eukaryota > Metazoa > Chordata > Actinopteri > Cyprinodontiformes > Anablepidae > Anableps > Anableps anableps. The sequence continues at coordinate 411,597 of CM026076.1, read as the reverse complement.
GTCCTGCTTTAATAAATCAGCTGTCATATTTCAACAGCTGTGATAAAGTATTCACACCCCTGAACAGGGCCTTCCTCCTCACGCCGGCCCGGCCCGGCGCCTCACTCATCAGCACCTTGGGTTAATCAGAACAAGAAGTGGACCCGACCCGGTTCATTCAGACACTTTTATTCACACAGCCCATTTCAACAAAACCCAGAAGAACCTGTTCAAGATTTCAGTTTGTGCTGTTCGCTGGATCAGAACCACCTGGGTGGAACCTCGGGTTCTGTCAGAACCTGACCTGGACCTTTCAGAACCTTGGTTTTCCTCCAACAGCCAGAACCAAACAGCCTGATGTCTCCAGAACCGGCATGATGTCAGCACCAATCGCTGGTTCTGGTTTTCAGTCACTCTGCTGGTCCAAACATCAGAACCGACCCAGAAACACCAGAACCGAATAGAGAGACAGCCCAAAAGGGAAACCCGCCTGGAGCTGGAACGCTGCTGCTGAGGGGACAGGAAGTGAGGTCACGGGAGGAGCCGATGATGCATCTGCTTCTGGACGTCTCCAGGAGATCCTCCGGCTCAGAACCCTTCATGATCCAGCAGAAGGTCAGAGGTCGCCTCCAGACTCTGGATCAGAACCAGGATGTTCTGCAGAGCCTTTCAGAATAAAAGCTTCAGTGTCTCCTGAGGGCCTCCAGGTGCTGGAAGGTGGCCCCCAGAGCCCAGCTGGTCTCCACCTGGTGGATGGTTCTGGCCAGCTGCGACACAGACGGGTCATCAGAATCCGATGGACCCACAGCACCGGTACTGGCTCGGTCCCGGTGCTGTGGGTCCAGACTCACCCTGAGCTGCTTGTGGGGGGGGAAGCCGAGCTCCTGCAGCAGGACGGAGATGTAGACCAGGTCCAGACAGAGGAAGGGGTTCTGGAGGTCCGGCGGGCCGCGGCACACTGCAGGAGACAGCAACCAATCAGAGACAGGGAGCCGGTCACATGATCAACACCAGCAGCACAGAACTGCAACCTGGACCCAAACATCTAGAACAACCCTAGCGCCAAGCTTCGGGTTCTGGTTCTGTTGGACCTGATTCCTGCTAGTGAGGAGAGCAGGGTGTGAAAACTTTCCTCAGGTGTTCTCAGAGAGTCTGCCACCAGGGGGCGCCGTCTCACCTCTCTCTGCAGCCTGGATGTAGTCCCACACTCGGATGGTTCCTCCCTTCTTCTCATCTGCGGAACAGAACCAGATCATCAGAACCAGAACCAGAACCATCCCAGCAGCTGACTGTATCTGAGCTTCTGGATGCTGCGTTCTGATTGGTCAGCAGGTCTGATCCAGCAGGCAGGAATTTATTCTGATGCTGATCTTCCACCCAAAGATCCCCTGAAGAAGCAGCTTCCAGAACCTTGGTTCAGCAGGACTGGACCGGGAGGTTGTGTTCAGGTTCTGCCAGAACCACCCAGAACCATCTAGAACCAATGAACAGATTCAGGAGCTGATACAGTCCAGAACTTCCCAACTTCTGGAGCTCCGAGAGTTCAGCTCCAGCTGACCCAGTGAAAAACAAAGTCATGTGATCAGTCCCCGCCTGCAGGCGAGGGGCAGGGCGGCGGCTGTCCCCCCGCCTGCAGGCGAGGGGCAGGGCGGCGGCTGTTCCCCCGCCAGCCAAGCGGTTTCCTGTTCCCTGGTTCTCTGACCAACCAATGAGCTGCCTTCGTTCATCAGGATCCAGGCTGAAGTGAGAGGTTGTGTCTGGGCAGAGATGAAGTAGCTCGGGATAAGCTACTCGAAGACTGCTGGATTGTTTCTTTCCCGGTTGTTTCCAGCAGGATTTCAAGCCCTCCAGCTGATCGGGGACAAAGGGCCGTGGAGCCTGCGCTAGAACCAGCTTTACTGGGGAACTGAGTTCCTGCTGCCTTGATGGGATGAAGCCACAGAACATTCTGGGCTACATTAACCTGAATTACTTCAAACTGGTTTGGCCTCATTTCCAATTTCCTCACGAAATAAACCTGGTTTCTTAACGTTCCCACTGTGACATCATTGCATCATTTTACTGCTTCTGTTCTTGTTTTACCTTCAGTAGTTGTAGTTTTATTCCTTCATCTTTTTCTCAGTAGTTCAGTGAGTTTGTTGATTAAAGTATTTAACTGGGAGGTTGAATTCTTTCTGGTAACAAACGCTTGGATATTGTTTCTTCCCTCCATGCGTCGCTTCCTGCCGACCAGGTAACAGCAGCGCTGGACCGAGGCCTTCGTCCGCTGTGACGATCAGGCCTCACCAGGCAGGAATACGGAAACAATGACTGACTGAACTGATGGCCAGGCCACGCCCCGACTCGCTCATTCTGACCGCATCCAGCGGCGGCTTATGGTTATTAGCAGGCAGGCTGCTCGAGTTACCGACGGCCCGCAGGTCGACGGCGCGGTCGTAGTAGAAGGAGAAGGCGTAGAAGTCGACGTCCGCCGCCTCGGGCGCCTCCGTCAGCTTCCTGTACAGAACCTTCTGGACCTTGTTCAGGCACGCCTCGTAAACCGGCTCCCCTGGAAACAAAGAGATCCCTAAGGTTCCTACCGGCTGCAGCTGCATGCTGGGAAGTCTCACGGACCAATCAGATGGCCTTACCTGCCTTCTGGCCCTTCACGGTGTAGACGACGTCCGCGTGCTCCCACCTGCCTGAAAACCCTGGAGCAAGGCAGGGGCTGGCCAGCTCAGCGCTGCCCCCTGCTGCAGGAAACACAAAAACACGTTAAACTGCAGCTACAGGAAGTTCTACGACATACTTCCTGTTTCCTGAAAACACACCGACCCACAGGAAGTCAGGTTGGGTCTAGAAGGTCAGGTCAAAGGTCAGGTACTTACAGGGAGGAGCGTCCACGCCTCCCAGGACGGCGAGCCGAGCCGACATCAGACCCAGACCCAGATAGCTGCAGACAGACAGGAAGTCACTGATCAACAGGAAGTTACCAACAGGAAGTGCATGTGTGTACCTGTGTGTGTAGACGGTGTGTGTACCTGTGTGTGTAGACGGTTTGTGTACCTGTGTGTGTAGACGGTGTGTGTGTAGACGGTGTGTGTACCTGTGTGTGTAGACGGTGTGTGTGTAGACGGTGTGTGTGTAGACGGTGTGTGTACCTGTGTGTGTAGACGGTGTGTGTACCTGTGTGTGTAGACGGTGTGTGTGTAGACGGTGTGTGTACCTGTGTGTGTAGACAGTGTGTGTGTAGACGGTGTGTGTACCTGTGTGTGTAGACGGTGTGTGTGTAGACGGTGTGTGTACCTGTGTGTGTAGACGGTGTGTGTACCTGTGTGTGTAGACGGTGTGTGTGTAGACGGTGTATGTACCTGTGTGTGTAGACAGTGTGTGTGTAGACGGTGTGTGTACCTGTGTGTGTAGACGGTGTGTGTGTAGACGGTGTGTGTGTAGACGGTGTGTGTACCTGTGTGTGTAGACGGTGTGTGTACCTGTGTGTGTAGACGGTGTGTGTGTAGACGGTGTATGTACCTGTGTGTGTAGACGGTGTGTGTGTAGACGGTGTGTGTAGACGGTTTGTGTGTAGACGGTGTGTGTGTAGATGGTGTGTGTGTAGACGGTGTGTGTACCTGTGTGTGTAAACGGTGTGTGTGTAGACGGTGTGTGTACCTGTGTGTGTAAACGGTGTGTGTGTAGACGGTGTGTGTGTAGACGGTGTGTGTACCTGTGTGTGTAGACGGTGTGTGTGTAGACGGTGTGTGTACCTGTGTGTGTAGACGGTGTGTGTACCTGTGTGTGTAGACGGTGTGTGTGTGTAGACGGTGTGTGTACCTGTGTGTGTAGACAGTGTGTGTGTACCTGTGTGTGTAGACGGTGTGTGTACCTGTGTGTGTAGACGGTGTGTGTGTAGACGGTGTGTGTACCTGTGTGTGTAGACGGTGTGTGTGTAGACATTGTGTGTGTAGACGGTGTGTGTACCTGTGTGTGTAGACGGTGTGTGTGTAGACGGTGTGTGTACCTGTGTGTGTAGACGGTGTGTGTGTAGACGGTGTGTGTACCTGTGTGTGTAGACGGTGTGTGTACCTGTGTGTGTAGACGGTGTGTGTGTAGACGGTGTGTGTACCTGTGCGTGTAGACGGTGTGTGTGTAGACGGTGTGTGTACCTGTGCGTGTAGACGGTGTGTGTGTAGACGGTGTGTGTACCTGTGTGTGTAGACGGTGTGTGTGTAGACGGTGTGTGTACCTGTGTGTGTAGACGGTGTGTGTGTAGACGGTGTGTGTACCTGTGTGTGTAGACGGTTTGTGTACCTGTGTGTGTAGACGGTGTGTGTGTAGACGGTGTGTGTACCTGTGTGTGTAGACGGTGTGTGTGTAGACGGTTTGTGTACCTGTGTGTGTAGACGGTGTGTGTGTAGACGGTGTGTGTACCTGTGTGTGTAGACGGTGTGTGTGTAGACGGTTTGTGTACCTGTGTGTGTAGACGGTGTGTGTGTAGACGGTGTGTGTGTAGACGGTGTGTGTACCTGTGTGTGTAGACGGTGTGTGTGTAGACGGTGTGTGTACCTGTGTGTGTAGACGGTGTGTGTGTAGACGGTGTGTGTGTAGACGGTGTGTGTACCTGTGTGTGTAGACGGTGTGTGTGTAGACAGTGTGTGTACCTGTGTGTGTAGACGGTGTGTGTGTAGACATTGTGTGTGTAGACAGTGTGTGTAGACGGTGTGTTGTACCTGTGTGTGTAGACAGTGTGTGTGTACCTGTATGTGTAGACGGTGTGTGTACCTGTGTGTGTAGACGGTGTGTGTGTAGACAGTGTGTGTGTAGACGGTGTGTGTGTAGACGGTGTGTGTACCTGTGTGTGTAGACGGTGTGTGTGTAGACGGTGTGTGTGTAGACGGTGTGTAGACGGTGTGTGTGTAGACGGTGTGTGTGTAGACGGTGTGTGTACCTGTGTGTGTAGACGGTGTGTGTGTAGACGGTGTGTGTGTAGACGGTGTGTGTACCTGTGTGTAGACGGTGTGTGTGTAGACGGTGTGTGTACCTGTGTGTGTAGACGGTGTGTGTGCCTGTGTGTGTAGACGGTGTGTGTACCTGTGTGTGTAGACGGTGTGTGTACCTGTGTGTGTAGACGGTGTGTGTACCTGTGTGTGTAGACGGTGTGTGTGCGGTTGAACATCTGGAAGGATCTGATGTCATCAACCGGGGACGTCTGGATGGTTTTCTGTAGAAAGGAGGAGAAAACTGACTCTGGTTCTGGTGCAGGTCAGAGGTCAGAGGTCAGCCGCGACACGGTCAGGGTTCTTCGCCCTGATCTCCGGCTCACAGGCGCAGCCTGAGGACGCCTGCTGGTAGCTGGTGCGGGTGAACAGGTCTGGTTCTGAGACTGAGCGTCTCTAAACAGAACCGAGGAGAAGGAAGCGGGTCAGAACCTTCCTCACCTCATCACGGGGACTGAAGGTGATCTGGGTCGAGCCGCCGCCGAGATCCAGCATCCCCACGGTGGGCGAGTCGGACCCCTGGAGACCACCTGGAGGGAGAACAGACCTTCATCAGAACCCAGCTTCTCGGATCAGAGCGGTTCTGCAGAGCCTCGGAGGACCGCTTCCAGGTCCAGAACTGGTTCTGTTGACGTGAACTTCTCCAACAGCAGCCAGAACATTCTGGACATAGCGGACCTCCTGGTTGCCATGGTGACCGTAGCCGAGCGTCTTTCTGGGTTTGGACCAGCGGTACCTCCTGCTGTTAGACCGGGTTTGGACCTTCATGTCTTCAGAACAACTAAATTCTCCATGAGCTCGGACAGAACCAGTTTGGACCGCCCGAACCGTTCCTGTGGAGAAGGTTCTGGGAACAGAACCATCAGAACAGAAACAAGATGCTGAGCAGGAAAACAAAGAATCCTCAGCTGCTCCACTGAACCGGGCCGAACCGGGCTCAGAACCACGGCTCCCTCCATCAGGATCCCATCATATCTGGTTGTGTGGTCCAAACCGGGCCATGGTTCTGGACAAGGAAAACGGGTTTGGGTTAAACCTGGACTGGGAACCTGACCTGAGGATGATCTCACCTCCAGAACCAGAACCATCAGAACCGCTCAGCAGGGGTCCAGATGCTGAGATTCTGATGGAAGCTTCAGTCCGACCCGACTGGTTCTGGCTCTGCTGCACAGAATATTTCCCAGAATGCCGCTGGAGGCTTTCAGGTAAAGATGGATCCTGATCAGGACATCTGATGAAACCGGATCCTAACGAGAGGAAGCGGATTAAATTGGGTTCTAGCACGGTTCTAGTTCTAGGACGGGTTCTAGGATGGGTTCTAGTTCTAGAACAGGTTCTAGCACGGGTTCTAGTTCAAGGACAGGTTCTAGGATGGGTTCTAAGACAGGTTCTAGGACGGGTTCGGGGATGGGTTCTAGTTCTAGAACAGGTTCTAGGGTGGATTCTATGATGGGTTCTAGTTCTAGAACGGATTCTAGCACGGGTTCTAGTTCAAGGACAGGTTCTAGGGTGGGTTCTAAGACAGGTTCTAGGACGGGTTCGGGGATGGGTTCTAGCACGGTTCTAGTTCTAGGACGGGTTCTAGTTCTATGATGGGTTCTAGGATAGGTTCTATGATGTGTTCTAGTTCTAGGAAGGGTTCTAGGACGGTTCTAGTTCTAGGAAGGGTTCTAGGGTGGGTTCTAGGGTGGATTCTAGGATGGGTTCTAGTTCAAGGAAGGGTTCTAGGACGGTTCTAGTTCTAGGAAGGGTTCTAGGATGGGTTCTAGTTCTAGAACAGGTTCTAGGGTGGGTTCTAGGGTGGATTCTATGATGAGTTCTAGTTCTAGAACGGATTCTAGCACGGGTTCTAGTTCAAGGACAGGTTCTAGTTCTATGATGGGTTCTAGGATAGGTTCTATGATGGGTTCTAGTTCTAGAACGGGTTCTAGCACGGGTTCTAGTTCAAGGACGGGTTCTAGTATGGGTTCTAAGAAAGGTTCTAGGACTTGTTCGGGGATGGGTTCTAGCACGGGTTCTAGAACGGGTTCTAGCACGGTTCTAGTTCTAGGAAGGGTTCTATGATGGTTTCTAGTTCTAGGAAGGGTTCTAGGGTGGGTTCTGAGACAAGTTCTAGGATGGGTTCTAGTTCAAGGACGGGTTCTAGGATGGTTCTAAGACAGGTTCTAGGACGGGTTCGGGGATGGGTTCTAGTTCTAGGATGGGTTCTAGGGTGGGTTCTGAGACAAGTTCTAGGATGGGTTCTAGTTCAAGGACGGGTTCTAGGATGGTTCTAAGACAGGTTCTAGGACGGGTTCGGGGATGGGTTCTAGTTCTAGGATGGGTTCTAGGACGGTTCTAGTTCAAGGACGGGTTCTAGGATGGTTCTAAGACAGGTTCTAGGACGGGTTCGGGGATGGGTTCTAGTTCTAGGATGGGTTCTAGCACGGTTCTAGTTCTAGGCCGGGTTCTAGCTGCTGCACCTCCAACTCTGCTCCCCTTTAGAGAACAGAACCAGTCTAGAGACGGCATTGGGTTTAAGGGTCCATCTGGACCGACAGGTCCGGTTCTCCAGAACCTTCAACACCTGTTCTCCAGGTGTTCCAGATCGGATCAGAACATCATGCTGGGGTTTCCTACCTGTGAGGAAGTTGATGGTGATCCAGGCAGAGATCCCTGAAGAGAGAAGAAGAACCCGGTCAGGTTCTGCATCATCATCATCAGAACCAGCGGCTCACAGAACCGGTCCGACTCGCTTTGACCTCTGGAAGGTTTTGAATCAACTTTATTGACTTATTGCTTCATGAGCAGAAAACCACGGAACGTCGTGCTGACGGATCCGATTCGGCTCTTCAAGGACCAGAACTTTGGGCTTTTTCGCTTCGAATTCCCGGACGGCCGCCAACGAGGTCCGTCCTCGGAGGCTGAGCGCGACGGCTGCCCCGCGGTCTCACCGCCGATTCGTTTGCAGGCCCGTAAACCTGAACAGCTCGTTTCTCTGCGTAGCAAACAAATAAAATGCATTTATGAAATAAATGAATAAAATGTAATTATTTCTGAATTAATAAATAATTATCTTGAATGTATTAAAGAAATCGATTAATAAATAAATTAAATGCTTTTATTAAATTCAAATTGAAAATGATTAATAAATAAATACATTTGATTTGATTTAAATTGTAAATAAATGAATAATTATAAATAAGTTAAATTAAATGTTTATTAAATAAATGAATTTACTTAAATAAATTAATAAATCAGTGAACGTATTTATTTGTTAACTATTTTAGAGAAACTTGCTGTTTTCAGGCTTGTTAACCTGCAACTTAAACTGAAGCAACGGGTCAATGCAGGAGGCGCTCTGTGGTTCTAAGCAGAAGATCTCAGCGTGGGTTCTCCTGGTTCTGACTGGAACACCTCGAGAACATCTCCACGGAGCCACCAGAACCTCTCTGACGGCGCCGACCCAGGTTTAAATGAGGCGCTTCTGCTCAGACGGAGGAATATTCCGGTAAATGACAGAACGGAGGAAAACTACCACCTGCCGAAAGCTGGGGCTGATTTTAGAACAGCAGGAGAAGAACGACCTGCTGGCAAGAACAGGAACAGGCCAGGGACGTCTCAGAACCCAGAGCAGAACCATCACTGGTACCGGATATTGTTGCTTATAATTTCTATAATGCAGTCATTTCTCTAACTGGGTTTAAACTGGTGTTGCCTCATGGGTCTGGAAGGTTCTGGAAGTTTCTGAAGGTAGAACCCTGCTCTTTGTGGGGAACATTCAGACATGGTTCCTCCAGCCAGACGTTCTCTAGGTTCTGGTTCTGGAGTTTTTCTGGAACATTCGGTTAGTGGGTGACGAGAGGAATCCTGCTGCGGGCCGGGCCGGGCCGGGCCGGGCCGGGCCGGGCCGGGCTTCCTCCTCCCTGCAACCAGCCTTTAGCGCTTTCTGCTTTGTGAATCCAGTGAAAAAACGAAGCAGCAGACGAGAAACAGAATGTTGATCCAAACAGAACCGATCCTCCAGGTTCTGATGGTTCTGCTCCTCCAGGTAGGTGAGCTCTTAGTTCCTGCGTCGGTTCTTCTCCCTGGAGATCGTCCAGAACCCCATGTTTGTGGACGTGTTCTGGAACCGGGCCGGTTCTCCAGAATATAATCCAATCCTTTTAAAGTAGTTCATACAAGCAATTATGTCCATGTAGGATAATGTCCCAGTTAATCTGGGGGGGATTATCCCCGAGGCTCAAATGTTTTCTCCTCCAGCGGTACCAGGCCCGGCTCGTTAGGCCCAGAAATGCCTCTTAATGATGGCCGAATTATCTCTTTAGGCCACGCCGCTCCTCCTGCTCCTGCCGGCGCCGTTAATGGACCCGCTCCTCCCAGCGGCCGGTCTTATCTGGGCTCAGATTAGCCGGCCCGGCCCGGCCCGGCCCGGCCCGAATGGAAGCGACTTATTGTTAATGGAGACGTGAGTGGTTCTGGCCTGGTTGCTAAGTGCCCGTCTCCCCAGGTCGGGATGTTTTGTTTGGAGACGGCTGAGGGTTTTCTGGTAAAGCTCCTATGATACGGTTTCTGCCGAGCTCTTCATCATCCTCTTCAGCAGGCATGCAGGGTCAAAGGTCACGGCTAAAAGGCTCTAATGCGGGCAGCTGAGAGCAACAGAGTCTAATGCCGTCTTTGAGATGAGCTGAGGGAGGAAATCCTCCGTTCTGCTGGCTCTGCAGCTGGAGGAGAACGTCAGCAACCTTCTGACAGCCTCGTGTCTGCAGGCCGCTCTCAGTTATTGGTCGCTCTGTCCTCAGCTGTCTTCTGGTCAGCGACGGTGGAGAGGAAAAAACTCCCCTTTAACAGGAAGAAACCTCCAGCAGAACCAGAACCGGGCTCAGTCTGCCACGACCAACTGGAGGTTTGAGGAGACAGAGCAGAGACACAAGAAGAAGCAGAGGAGCTGATGCAGGAGTACTTTCTATGTTCATGAAAGTAAAAAGTTAACAGCAGGAGAAGGAGAACGATTATTGATGGCAGCATCATCTCAGCTGAAGCGCTCCTCCAGGAAGGCATCCCAGCCAGACAGAACGTCGGACCAGGTGCACCTTCTATGGAGAGAAAATGACTGGTTGCCACGGGAGATTCAAGGATCCCTCAAACATGCATGAAAGAATCAAGGCGACACTCCAGGTACGTTTTTGATGAGGGAACAACGTTAGAACACGATGGAAAGTGAAGCAGTCCTTAAATCTCTTCAAGAAAACAGGAGTCATTTTGTGTCATGTACTTCTGCTGCTGTTCTGGGCAACAGTGATTATATGTAAAGGGCAGTTCCATAGACTTTTGAATATAGGCTGTTGTAAGCATTACACATGAAGCAAGTCATTACTAGCTTACTTGCTACTGTTAGCCAGTGTAATAACTCAGAATTTAAGCTAATATTAACATTTTTACTAATTTTATTAGCATTTTAGCTCATTTTAGCTTCTAAACAGGTGTTTTCATACTGAATAGAGTATGTTACTAGGTCAACATGCTTATAATAGCCTTTGTGCTAACATTAGCATTAACGCTAACATTAGCATTTTTACCTCATTTTAGCTTCTAAACAGGTGTTTTCATACTGAATAGAGTATGTTACGAGGTCAACATGCTTATAATAGCCTTTGTACTAACATTAGCATTTAAGCTAACATTAGCATTTTTAGCTCATTTTAGTAGCATTTTAGCTAATTTTAGCTTTTGCACAGGCACTTTCAAACCAAATAGTTTTTATTCAGGTGTTTTCAAAACCATGGCTACTCTTCAGCCCTGTTTCTCTCTTATCTGTCTCTGCCTTCAGCTCTCCAACTATTTCTCACTTCATCCCTTCAGCTGCCTCTCCCTCCAGCACCTTCTGCAGCGTTCATTATGCAGATTAGCATTCTCATGGCTGTTTCACAAGGAACAGCCATTTTTCTACAGGTTCTGGAGATTCTAGAGGTTCTGATAACACAGCCAGAGGAGGAGCAATAGGTCAGGTGGTTCTGTACCTTCATCGGTTCCATCCATGATGGACACGCTGTCCTCTCTGGACAGGAAGGGAGACTCCTGGAACAGCACCCTCACCTGGCGAAGAAGAAGACACCTGGGTTCAGAACCAGAACCTGCAGAATGGGTCACAGCTGATGAGTCACCGGACTCATCAGAACATCATCACAGGCCACTTTATTAAGTACACCTATCCACAATTGGGTCGGACCCCTCTGTTCTTCAGAACCGCTTTAATTCTTTAACTCAGAGATTCTAGTCCAGACTGACATGACAGAACCTGCTGGACCAGGTCGGGTCCAATAACGATAGCAAAGCAGCAGATTAAATCGGTTCCCGACCCATCAGGTTCTGAAAAACCCTAAACGGGCCTCCAGGTTCTGATACCATCAGTCTCCTCTTCACTTCAGGATCTGATTTAAAGCAGAGAACAGAATCAGAACCTGATCTGACCCGTCTAGTTAACTGAGACATTAATCCGACTGGGTTCCAACCATCAGAACAGAACTGGACAGAATCTGAGAGTGTTTCAAACTATCAGAACATCAGGCTGAGGTTCTGTTAGAACCTGCCAAAGCTTCTGGGTCCAGCAGAACCATCTCAGCTCAATCAGAACCAGCGGGTCAGAACCTCACCTGGTCCAGCAGTTGGTCGGCCTTCTCTCCAGGCAGCAGCCTCAGACCTGCCGTGGCCTTCAGCACCACAGGGGTTCTGGTCCACATGGACGGAGGGACACTGGACCGGGCCACGTCCAGGAGCTCCGTGATGCCGACAGAGCACTGCAGAGAGACAGGAGGACATGGAGACAGGAGGGACAGGGACACCTTCATTTCTGACAGGTTCTGGTTCTTTCTGGTCCATATTTCTGATTTTTGTAGTGGCCATCAGAACCTTCCTGATGTTTCCAGGATTTCCCTGCAGCAGCTGGAGTCCCTGTTAACCATCACCTCTATCCGTAGAACCAGACCCTGTCTGGACCTGGTTTACCCCCCGCTGACCCATCTTTGGACCCGGTTTACCCCTGCTGACCCGTCTGTGGACCCGTTTGGACCTGTGTTCCTATAACACCTCAGGGAAAGCAGACCTACTTTCTGTGGATCGTCGGCGTACGCTGACAGGCCCGGTTTGATAGCTCTGAAGGTCTCGTGGTCCAGTCTGGGAGCTCCTGCAGAAGAAGAAACCAAACTCAGTTTACCAGAACATCAGAACCCAAAGCGGGTCAGGAACCAGTTATTAGGTCCTGGTTCTGCAGGGGTAACTCTGGATCTGGACCCTCCTTAAGTTCTCAACAGCAGCTTGTTTCAATCTATACCAGTCTATCAACCCAAATTGGTCCCATCCAAACCCAGTCTGTCCCAATCTGTCCCAGTCTCTCTGTTTAACGCTGTCCCAGTCTCCTCCAACCTGTCCCGATCTCTCTAAATCTGTCCCAGTCTACCCAGTCTCTTTGTCTAAGTCTGTCCCAGTCCACCCCAACCTGTCCCACTCTCTCTAAGTCTGTCCCAGTCTACCCCAGTCTGTCCCAGTTGACATCCTAACATGGAACAGGTGAGGCTCATCAGAACCTCAGTACCTTCATTCTCCATCTGGAACCTGAAGACATGGACTCTGGTCCCAGTGCTCCCAGCATCAAACATGATGCCATACTGGACTCCACGGGAGGAGTTGGACCGGTCCGCTTTGGTTCTGTCTGGGCCGGGTCGGCGGTGCGGAGGCAGTCTGTAGGAGGACGGTCCGAAGGAGAAGTGATGCTTCAGGAACAGGAGGTAGACCATCAGGAGAAGCAGGAAGAGGAAGAGGAAGGCCAGCTTGGATCTCTTCATCACCGGTCATTCTGGGAGGAGCTGGAACCAAAGTCCAAACACACAGAACTTTTAATCCGACCCAGTACCTGAGACCGGACCAGAGAACTGATGGAGAACCTCAGACTGCTTCATCACAGGCAGATATCTGCTGGTACCACGTCTCAGGTTCTGGTTCTGTCTCCTGGTAACGCTTCAACGTCCTGGTTCTGGTTCCACCGGTAAAACCAGAACCAGTCCAGCCTGTTCCTGGATGTTACTGGGCTCAGAGCAGCAGGAACGGTTCTGGATCTCTGCCACCAGACAGTCCCGAGTTCCTGCCTGGCGTTTGACCTCTGACCTGCGGTGGGACATCTGGTCCAATCAGTGGGAACAGCTCAGTGTTCAGCTTCGTGGCAGAGGGTGTGAATACTTATTCATTCTTGGCTTCCTATTTTTAATAAATTTGCAACAAGCTCAGCCTTTTTCCCACGGCGTCGTAACGGAGCACCGGGGGAGCGGCACCCTGTCAGAACCGCCAGTGCTCCGACAAACCATCAGGTGGTTTGCAGTCAAGCGGGTAAATATCAGGAGAACACGAGGAAGCAGAACCAAAGCCCGGCACAGCTCTCGGATATGACAGGTGGATGTCGGGTTAGCCGCCATGACCAAAGCGTTTGATGAAGTGGGTCTCAGCACAGAGGAGGCCTCCCTTTTAACCAACTCCAGGGAGCTGTGACGTCACAGCTCCTGGCTCTGATGCGCCCAACTGATTTTAGAAGGAAATTTCAAAATAAAAGCCAAACTAACGAGGCATGTGTGAAGCTCAGAGTCACACAGGTTATTTTCAGCCAGAATGTACAGCAGAACAAGGAGCGCTATGTTCCGGGCGACCCAGAATCCAGAGGTTCTGCTTCGGTTTCCTCAGACCCGGTTCTGGATGTCTGGGTCAAAGGTTTGGATCTGAATGGATCGGTGCAGAACCAGAACCTCAGGAACAAGATGACTGAGACCTTTGAACAGAACATTTGCGGACCAACCTTGGTTCCGAAGATCCAGTTTACCTGAAGCCAGGTGAGAACAGCCTGGAGGCGGAAACCGAACCTGAACTGCAAGGTTCTGATGGCTGATGGTTGGTTCCAGGTGAAACCGTCCCAGTCCGCCAGAACACACTAGAACCCAGTTTAGCTGTGAACCGGGTCTGGGAGCAGAACCAGAACCTCCTGAACACCGGACAGGGAAGCAGAGTCTCACCTGGTTCTGCTGGGAAACCGCTGCTTTGGGTCGGGCTGGGCTTGGAAGGAAGCCCGGAACGTCGCCAAGGTTCCGAAATGACCCGCTTCTTCAGGGGGTGATGATGATAATGATGACGTACCGAACCGAGTCAGCTCAGACCGAACCCGGTCGGTCCTCAGCTTGGGTTAGATTAACTGATCATGACCCGGTAGAACCCACTGAACCGGACAGGTACCGAACCGAACAGAACCAGTCAGCTGGACTCCATCAGCCAGCAAAACCTCCCGGTACCGTCCAGGTAGACTCACTCAGAAGGAAGGTGAAGATCCAGTTAAACTACATTCCTCTGTTTACAACCGGCGCGCCCTGATGACGTCAGAGCACACGCACCAGGGTGACGTGGACGATAATACGTCGGCAGATATATTTAAAATTATTCAATAAATAACTGAATCATTAAACTGATTTGATTTAATTCGATTTTATTTTATTAATCAATCATTTTATTAAAAACAGGAAACTGGGATTTCATATTAAAACTACTTCCTGTTTCCCTGTTACAGGGAACGATCTCCGAGTCAAACCAGGAGGAAACAAGGAGGACATCAAGTTCTGGGTGCTGGGGTGGCTCCAGAAAGGCTGCTAATCTAACCGCAGATACCAGAACCAGAGGAGCTGAACTGTAAACAACGGGAAAGGCTCTCTGGTCTCTAAAAGATCCAGAACGTCTCAAAGGTCCAGCTTTACCCCAGATCAGAAGTCAAAAGAAGTCAGAAATACTTGATTTGTCTCCCAAGGGGGGGAATTACTTTCCAGCACAGCCCATCCAAGAAAAACAAAAACAGACAACAAAGACATCAGAGGCGCTGCCCTTTTCATTCGATGAGAAATGGCTAAGATGAAAAGATAAAAGTCTGTAAAAATACATAAATAACCCAAAAATTAAAGATTTTAAAACGCTATAAAAATCTAGGATGTTTACCTCATTAACCTGCAGCAGCCAATCAGAGGCAGGATTCAGTTTCAGGTGGCTCCTCCCACCTCAATAACCCGCAGCAGCCAATCAGCTTCTCCGTCGCCACTTCAGAGCTTTTCTCCAGAGCTTCCAGTGAAATCAGACCCTTCATGTTCAGACTGGCGGCTCTGGTTTGTCACCTCCTCCTCCTCCTGCTCCTCTTCATCACTCTGCTGCCTGCCTGTCATTTCATCTGTAAGCCTCTAATAGCTGTTTATCAGTTAATGGCTGCACTGACCTTAATGGTTCTGTAATCTTCTGCTGCTTTTTATTTTCATCACTCTGATGGTTCAGCAGAACAAAAGCGGCGCTGAGTGGTTCCTAATCGGCCCGCAGATTTACACTCTGATCACATTTGGACCCAATTCTGTCAGCAGGAAACACTAATCACGCTAAGATGCTGATGGAGACACAAACAGCCTGGAGACGGGAGGAGAAACCATCTGGACAACATCTGGAGAAAACCTGGAGAACACATGGCGAACACCTGGAGAAAACCAGAAGAACATCTGGAGAAAACACGGAGAACACCTGGAGGACATCTGGAGAACATCTGGAGAAAACCTGGAGAACACAAGAAAAGAACCTGGAGAACATCAGCTTTGGCTCCGGCAAGAGAGGATGGATGAAGAGGAGGAAGGAGTCCAGGACACTCATCCAACCAGACATGAATGGAGAGGAAGAGGTCAAAGAAGCAGAAGCAATTCATTCATTCATTCATTCATTCGTTCGTTCGTTCGTTTGTTCATTCGTTCATTCATTCACCACCATTAGTTCATCCTGTCCCAGAGTTTGGATCAGTTTAGCAGCAGCAGAACCCATCTGGTTGCCATGGTGTTGTAACTGGGTCATGTGATCCCGTCAGCAGGGTTGTTACTGGAGGATTCCAGCAGTCCAGCTTCATTCTGCAAGGTTCCTGGATTAGACATCTGGACTGAGCTGCCTTGTTTTCTGATCCTTATTAGGCTGCGTCTCATTCATGTCTCATCATCTGTGCAGCTGGTAATCATCTGGAGGAACACGCCTCACCATGACACACCACGCCACGCCTCACCTCACCTCGCCTCGCCATGCCTCGCCTCACCACGGCACAACACACCACGCCTCACCTCACCTCGCCTCGCCATGCCTCACCTCACCACAGCACGCCACGCCTCACCTCACCTCGCCTCGCCTTGCCATGGCACAACACGACACGCCTCGCCACACCTCACCACAGCATGTCACAGCACACCTCACCACAGAACATCTCGCCACTACACAGCACGCCACGCCTCACCATGCCTCGCCACGGCACAACATGACACAGCACGCCATGCCTCACCTCACCTTGCCATGGCTCGCCTAGCCATGGCACACCACACCTCACTTCACCACACCTCGCCACGGCACGTCACGCCTCGCCATGCCTCACCATGACACAGCATGCCACAGGACAGCACGTAATGGCATGCCTTGCCACACCTCACCATGCCTCGCCTCGCCACGGCAAAGTATGCCTCGCCACGGGACGCCTCGCCATGGCACCCCTTGCCTTACCTCGCCATGGCACGCAGCAGAACCTGCAGCTGAACCTGCAGCTAAACCTGCAGCAGCGCTACAGCTGCTTCAGTAAATTGGGGTCATGATTTTCTAGACGCATCCGAGCCGCTACGAACCAATAAAGGAGAGTGGACGGCAGCGTCTCCCTCCATCCAATCCAGCCGCTGCCATCCCTCTGTTCTGGGGGGAGATGCCATGATTAATGTTATTGGATTATTTACATTGCCCTCAACATGATTGTGGCTCAGAAATGAAATTAAAATGTGTGTTGAGTGGGATTTTCCAGGAAAGTCCTGTAAAAACCACGACGGTAATAAGGAATGACTAATTCTCCTAAAGTCGATTAAACGGCATCTCATCCCGCTCGGCCGCAGCACCAGGAAGACGTGGATTAGACCACATTAGGAGGGAGATTAAACTGTTTTCATCAGTTCTTTTATTATTCTGCAGCATGTTCCTGTTCTCAGAGCTTAACTTGGTGCACAAAACAAGCCATTAGATACAGTGAGGACAGCGGTGCAGGATTACTGCAGGATGGAGACTCCCAGGGGTCCTTTCTGACACACCCCGTACCTGCTGCCGTGAGGACTGCAGAGACGCTGAGGGTGGACAGTGTCTCTCGGTGTGCAGGACTATAACGTCCCCTTCGTCTGGCCGCTCTGCCTCTCTAAACAGGCCAATCCCATTTTCATGCAGCTTCTTTGCAGATGAGGCTCCAGGTTCAGGATGACTGAACAAACCCACTTTGTTCCGTTACATAATGGTGGAATATAATAATATTAATGGGATAATTTAATGCAATTTTCTTTATTTGATGCACTCTGGGGCTAATCTGGAGGCAGTGTTTAAAATAGATTGAAAAATGAAAGAAGTCCGAGCAGCTAATCCTCCACTGAGGTCAGGAGGAGGAGAGGCAGAGGCGGCGAGTAGATGGCGGGTACATTAAACAAAAAAATTATTTAAAAAAACAAAAGCACTGGGAACTCTGGGAGTCAGAGCAGAACAAAACAGGAACTGGGTGCAAAGACAGCGGTGTATAACGGGAAGAATAGCAGGAGGATCCAGCAAGAAGTGAGGGGAGAAGAAAGGTTTAAATACTGGGAGGGTGATTGCTGGAACAGTAGACCAGAGCTGATTGGCTGACGGGTTGCAGGTGTGACGGGAGAGAGCAGAAGGCAGACTGAGGGAGAGAGAGAGAATGGCAGCAGGGTGCCGAGGGAGAGTAAACATGGGAACCAGAAAAATGAATCTAACAGAAACAAAGAAAAACTCGAGAGAAGGAATAAACAAGAACCAGAATGACTAAGAAAGGCCTGAACTCAAACGGGAAGAAGCTGAACCAATCCCAGAGGAGGAGACCAAACACAGAGCTGGATCAAAAGATCAACGGACCAGGACCAGACAGAGTAACTTCAAATTTCACCAAAGTAGCTGGACTTTAACTAGACTACATCATTTTTGTCCTCTTTCTTCCAGCTCAGGTTCAGAGTGAGGCTACTGGTTAGACTCCCTGCTCTTCAGACTGGTTGTGCTGGTATGGAGCAGGTTCTGCTGTGAAGTGGCCTTCAGAGGGCCTCCTGTTGAGCTTTTTAAGCAGCCTGACCTTCTGATGAAGAGGTGAACTCTGTGAGGGCTGAACTTCGAAGCTCAGCAACATATTGTGTTTAAGTCCATCTGTGGGATAATGAATCCCCTGGGTTTAATCCGACCCGTCAGAACCACGCTGGATTACATATTGTCCATCTTCCCGCCTTCGGCCCAGAATCACAATCTCATCTCGCAGCTGAATTGTTCAATCTGCTGCTCCAAAGCTGATCAGAGCTCAGCCTCAGGTTCCTCTGCTGAGACCTCCACCAAGGTCCTCCTCCAGGCCCAGCACGACCCGCCAGAGGGACTGAAGTGGCCGGTCCTGGTTCTGGAAGGCCCACCTTGTTTCTGGTGTTCCTCCTGGTCCTCTGCTCAGCTCCCAGAACATCTAAAACAACGGTGTTCAAGGTGGGGCCCGGGGGCCATTTGCAGCTCCTAGACTGATTCTGAGTGGTCAGCTCCAGTTCCGGCTCCAGATTCTGGCTCTGGTCCGGGTCCGGTCCAGCTCCAGGTTCTGGTCCAGGTTCTGCTCCGGTCCAGCTCTGGGTTCTGTTCCAGGTTCTGTTGCAGTCCGGCTCCAGATTCTGGTCTACTCCGGTCTGGGTCCGGTCCAGCTCCAGGTTGTGGTCCGAGTTCTGGTCCAGGTTCTGCTCCGGTCCAGCTCTGGGTTCTGTTCCCGGTTCTGTTCCAGTCTTGAAGAGCGATGAGAAGTTTCTTCATCAGCTTCAGAAAACAGTGACACAAATCTGAATCGGGTCCGTTTCTGGTGGACCATGGATCTGACCGCCCCCCTCATCTCAACTTCCTGTACTGTTTTGGTGCCGACCCGACCCGACCCGAATCACTGAATGCGTTGTTGTTGAACCTCCCAACTGACTCGTTAGCTGCGGCCGGATCGGCGCGCCGTCGCCATGGAGATAAGCCCCGCAGCAGCTCATTGGGCCGCTCGGCCACAGACACAGGGGTGAGAAAGTGATGAGGAGATGAAGATCGCACCGGCTCCTCCCTCCCTCCTCTTCCTCCTCCTCCTCAGTGCCCCCCAGGGCCGGACTGAGGCTCCTCTTCCCCCTCCCTCCTCCTCCTCAGTGCCCCCCCCCACCTGTTGTCATTGCCCTGGTGGGATTATAATCTGCCCTGTAAATCCGTGTAATTCAGGTGTTTTCCTGCTCAGGTCGGAGCTGCTTCCCGCCGCAGCGCCCTCTCAGCAGGAGACCACGTCTCCAGTAGCCCCCCCCCACACCCCTCACACCAATATCAGCCTGTATTCGGTTCGAAGCAGCTCTTGGGACACCTGAACCTGGAGAATGAAATAAAAGCGTCAATAAAAACATTAAACAAAATGAAAAGCGTTGCACCACCACCTCTGGTTCGAGGAAACTGCTCCATCGTGGGTGAAAGAGCCGTCCTGTTCTGTCGCCGTAAGGCCACATGTTACGGACAGCTGACCCTGGTGATTAATAAAAATGCTTGTGCATGGTTCTCTGCAGGTTGTCACTGACAGCTGACTCAGCCTGCTGCTCTTCTCATGTCCCTGCCTTAGAGCAGTTTTACAGAAGCAACCCTAAAACATTCCCGGAGCGGGGCTGGTCTCTGGCCTCAGCACAGGGCCGTCGTTTCCTTCCCAGCTCCTGGCTGCTTCTGGCACTAAATCACGTTTTAAAAATGCTCCTAATTCTCAGCAGAAATCTCCCGTTTTTTAAGTCCTGTGATGGTTCAGGAGGAACGAGTTGAATCATCTCAGGCACGTTGCACACCAGCAGTTCCAGCCCACTCGCCATCATTCTAATGATATTCCCCAGTGAGTGAATTTTGCTGGTTTCGCTGCGTCTGCTTCCAGAGTTGTCCTCTTTCTGCTTCCCATCGCTTCGACTGCACTGGCCGGAGCTCTGATGTTTTACGGCAGGTGCGCCTGGAAAAGAAAGGCTGCAAAGGTTGTGACTTTACGATGCGCTGGAGCAGAATCCATCTTGATGTTTCTCCAGCTCATAACAAGAGACGGGGACAACGCAGTTCGGGCCCAGCAGCTTGTGCGGAGTTTCAAACTTGCGTCACAGGAACAGCAGCCACACGGTGGCCGCGGCGCAGGGACGGCGGCCGCGGCGCAGACGACCGGCCCGGACCGGACCAGACTGTCCAGAACCTCCCGATCAGCCAACCCAGGCCTGGTGTGGAACTTCTCCAGATGAGGAACCTTCTGCTCCTTCTGGGTCAGGGAACCTCAGGCAGCTTCAGATGTTAATGACGGTTCCTCTGATCTGGAAGTTCAGAGAACCTGGAGAAGATGAAGCTCCAGCTGAGTCCAGCTCAGACAGCCTGGTCCAGAAAAGGTCTGGAGATCCTTCATAGACCATCTCAGTCTGATCTTCTCTGCTGCCCTGAAAAAATAAACTGTTACGATTAAGTTAAGGGAAGTTCAATCAGTAGAAGAAGCTAAGAATAACATCCCATAATTTCACTGAAATGATTAGAAGCTCCAGGACCTCCAGGAGGAACTTGATGATCCCTCAGGAACATCTGACTTCTTTAATTTCATATTTCTGCTCTTAACCTGATTTCCTTTTGATTCTGACCTCCAAGCTGTTCTTAGCCTCATTGACTTAATCCTGACACACACACACACACACACACACACACACACAGAGTGAGTGTGTGTGTGTGTGTGTGTGTGTGATGAGCTTCTTGTTCTGCCTTCATCACCGTAAAATCCATGAATTCACAGTAAATCAATGAAAGTTCAGGAAAGAAAAATAAAAAACCGAACATTTTTATCCTAAAAAACGACAAGAGATTAAATAATAATAATAAACCAATAATCCAATTTAAACAATATTCTGACAAAAATATTAATGAGTAAAATAACTTGATTAAAATTAATTAATAATTAATTAAAAACTAGATATAATTAATGTAAATATTCAAAAATAACTAAACAAAAAAAAAAATCTAAAAAATAAAAAAGCTATTAAAACAAAAAAATTTAAATCTGAAACTATACCCATTAATATTTGTTCAGTGTTTCAAATGGTAAGTTTTTATATAAGTTTCCCAAGACATTAGAAAAATGTTTTAAATTCAGGTTTATTAAAAGTTTGATTTTGATTAAAAACATAAAAACAAAATCCAGTTTATTTCCATCCAGCTCGTTGTTCTAGTCACAGCAAAAACACAAAACCTCACCAAGTATTTCTGCTCTAGTTTCCAGAGCAAATATCTTGAAATGAGACAAAACTAACTTCCAGTAACGTTGCAGCAGATATGGGAGCTTGTTTTAGGCCAGTAATTCCTTAATACTTATGAAAAAGTTCCAGTAATGGGTGAAATAATCTGCCAGTGGACCAAGACTTTTTAACTTAAAATATGGGGAAGATGTCTTGTCCCACTGGCAGAGTATTTCACCCATAACTAGAACTTTCTCATCAATATTAAGGTTGAAAGCTTGAGTTTTCGTGCAGGTTAAAGGGGCGGGGCCAGGCCTCAAACTTGGCCTTCTCGCCATAAATTTTGAAACACTACAACTTTCACACAGAAAGGCTCAATTGAACTAAACTTGGTATGAATCAGAACAGTAAGTCAACAGGGGGTTAGAGATGGAGCTTTCCCAGTAAAAAGAGGGACTTGCTGTTCTGAGGGTTTCACCATGTCAGCATATGTGACCACGGAGGATCGTCGGGCATCCAGCATGGCCACGCCCACTTTGAATTCCATAGAAAATGACCCCTGAAGGTCTCCAGACTCTAGAAGGTCTCCAGATCCTTGAAGGTCTCCAGACTCTAGAAGGTCTCCAGATCCTTGAAGGTCTCTAGATCCTTGAAGGTCTCCAGACTCTAGAAGGTCTCTAGATCCTTGAAGGTCTCCAGACTCTAGAAGGTCTCTAGATCCTTGAAGGTCTCCAGACTCTAGAAGGTCTCTAGATCCTTGAAGGTCTCTAGACTCTAGAAGGTCTCCAGACTCTAGAAGGTCTCCAGATCCTTGAAGGTCTCTAGACTCTAGAAGGTCTCCAGATCCTTGAAGATCTCCAGATCCTTGAAGATCTCTAGACTCTAGAAGGTCTCCAGACTCTAGAAGGTCTCTAGATCCTTGAAGGTCTCTAGATCCTTGAAGGTCTCTAGACTCTAGAAGGTCTCCAGATCCTTGAAGGTCTCCAGACTCTAGAAGGTCTCCAGATCCTTGAAGGTCTCCAGACTCTAGAAGGTCTCCAGATCCTTGAAGGTCTCCAGACTCTAGAAGGTCTCCAGACTCTAGAAGGTCTCCAGATCCTTGAAGGTCTCCAGACTCTAGAAGGTCTCCAGATCCTTGAAGGTCTCTAGACTCTAGAAGGTCTCCAGATCCTTGAAGGTCTCTAGATCCTTGAAGGTCTCTAGATCCTTGAAGGTCTCTAGACTCTAGAAGGTCTCCAGATCCTTGAAGGTCTCCAGACTCTAGAAGGTCTCCAGATCCTTGAAGGTCTCCAGACTCTAGAAGGTCTCCAGACTCTAGAAGGTCTCCAGATCCTTGAAGGTCTCCAGACTCTAGAAGGTCTCCAGATCCTTGAAGGTCTCTAGACTCTAGAAGGTCTCCAGATCCTTGAAGGTCTCTAGATCCTTGAAGGTCTCTAGATCCTTGAAGGTCTCTAGACTCTAGAAGGTCTCCAGACTCTAGAAGGTCTCCAGACTCTAGAAGGTCTCTAGATCCTTGAAGGTCTCTAGATCCTTGAAGGTCTCTAGACTCTAGAAGGTCTCTAGATCCTTGAAGGTCTCTAGATCCTTGAAGGTCTCTAGATCCTTGAAGGTCTCCAGACTCTAGAAGGTCTCCAGATCCTTGAAGGTCTCTAGACTCTAGAAGGTCTCCAGACTCTAGAAGGTCTCTAGATCCTTGAAGGTCTCCAGACTCTTGAAGGTCTCCAGACTCTTGAAGGTCTCCAGATACTTGAAGGTCTCTAGATCCTTGAAGGTCTCTAGATCCTTGAAGGTCTCCAGACTCTAGAAGGTCTCCAGACTCTAGAAGGTCTCCAGACTCTAGAAGGTCTCCAGATCCTTGAAGGTCTCCAGACTCTAAAGGTCTCCAGACTCTAAAGGTCTCCAGACTCTAAAGGTCTCCAGACTCTTGAAGGTCTCCAGACTCTAAAGGTCTCCAGACTCTAAAGGTCTCCAGACTCTTGAAGGTCTCCAGACTCTTGAAGGTCTCCAGACTCTAAAGGTCTCCAGACTCTTGAAGGTCTCCAGACTCTAGAAGGTCTCCAGACTCTAGAAGGTCTCTAGATCCTTGAAGGTCTCCAGACTCTAGAAGGTCTCCAGACTCTAAAGGTCTCCAGACTCTTGAAGGTCTCCAGACTCTAGAAGGTCTCCAGACTCTAGAAGGTCTCTAGATCCTTGAAGGTCTCTAGATCCTTGAAGGTCTCCAGACTCTTGAAGGTCTCCAGACTCTAGAAGGTCTCCAGACTCTAGAAGGTCTCCAGACTCTTGAAGGTCTCCAGACTCTAGAAGGTCTCCAGACTCTAGAAGGTCTCTAGATCCTTGAAGGTCTCCAGACTCTAAAGGTCTCCAGACTCTAAAGGTCTCCAGACTCTAGAAGGTCTCTAGATCCTTGAAGGTCTCCAGACTCTTGAAGGTCTCCAGACTCTAAAGGTCTCCAGACTCTAGAAGGTCTCTAGATCCTTGAAGGTCTCTAGATCCTTGAAGGTCTCCAGACTCTAGAAGGTCTCCAGACTCTAGAAGGTCTCCAGACTCTAGAAGGTCTCCAGACTCTTGAAGGTCTCTAGATCCTTGAAGGTCTCCAGATCCTTGAAGGTCTCCAGACTCTAAAGGTCTCCAGACTCTAGAAGGTCTCTAGATCCTTGAAGGTCTCTAGATCCTTGAAGGTCTCCAGACTCTAAAGGTCTCCAGACTCTAGAAGGTCTCCAGACTCTAGAAGGTCTCCAGACTCTAGAAGGTCTCCAGACTCTTGAAGGTCTCTAGATCCTTGAAGGTCTCCAGATCCTTGAAGGTCTCCAGACTCTTGAAGGTCTCCAGACTCTTGAAGGTCTCTAGACTCTAGAAGGTCTCCAGACTCTTGAAGGTCTCCAGATCCTTGAAGGTCTCCAGACTCTAGAGGTCTCCAGACTCTAGAAGGTCTCCAGACTCTTGAAGGTCTCCAGACTCTAGAAGGTCTCCAGACTCTAGAAGGTCTCCAGATCCTTGAAGGTCTCCAGACTCTAGAAGGTCTCCAGACTCTAGAAGGTCTCTAGATCCTTGAAGGTCTCCAGACTCTAGAAGGTCTCCAGACTCTAGAAGGTCTCCAGATCCTTGAAGGTCTCCAGACTCTAAAGGTCTCCAGACTCTAAAGGTCTCCAGACTCTTAAAGGTCTCCAGACTCTAAAGGTCTCCAGACTCTAAAGGTCTCCAGACTCTTGAAGGTCTCCAGACTCTTGAAGGTCTCCAGACTCTTGAAGGTCTCTAGATCCTTGAAGGTCTCTAGATCCTTGAAGGTCTCCAGACTCTAAAGGTCTCCAGACTCTTGATGGTCTCCAGACTCTAGAAGGTCTCCAGACTCTAGAAGGTCTCCAGACTCTTGAAGGTCTCCAGACTCTAGAAGGTCTCCAGACTCTAGAAGGTCTCTAGATCCTTGAAGGTCTCCAGACTCTAAAGGTCTCCAGACTCTAAAGGTCTCCAGACTCTAGAAGGTCTCTAGATCCTTGAAGGTCTCCAGACTCTTGAAGGTCTCCAGACTCTAAAGGTCTCCAGACTCTAGAAGGTCTCTAGATCCTTGAAGGTCTCTAGATCCTTGAAGGTCTCCAGACTCTAGAAGGTCTCCAGACTCTAGAAGGTCTCCAGACTCTAGAAGGTCTCCAGACTCTAGAAGGTCTCCAGACTCTTGAAGGTCTCTAGATCCTTGAAGGTCTCCAGATCCTTGAAGGACTCCAGACTCAAAAGGTCTCCAGACTCTAGAAGGTCTCTAGATCCTTGAAGGTCTCTAGATCCTTGAAGGTCTCCAGACTCTAAAGGTCTCCAGACTCTTGAAGGTCTCCAGACTCTAGAAGGTCTCCAGACTCTAGAAGGTCTCCAGACTCTAGAAGGTCTCCAGACTCTTGAAGGTCTCTAGATCCTTGAAGGTCTCCAGATCCTTGAAGGTCTCCAGACTCTTGAAGGTCTCCAGACTCTTGAAGGTCTCTAGACTCTAGAAGGTCTCCAGACTCTTGAAGGTCTCCAGATCCTTGAAGGTCTCCAGACTCTAGAGGTCTCCAGACTCTAGAAGGTCTCCAGACTCTTGAAGGTCTCCAGACTCTAGAGGTCTCCAGACTCTAGAAGGTCTCCAGAGTCTTGAAGGTCTCCAGACTCTAGAAGGTCTCCAGACTCTAAAGGTCTCCAGACTCTTGAAGGTCTCCAGACTCTTGAAGGTCTCCAGACTCTAGAAGGTCTCCAGACTCTAGAAGGTCTCTAGATCCTTGAAGGTCTCCAGACTCTAGAAGGTCTCCAGATCCTTGAAGGTCTCCAGATCCTTGAAGGTCTCCAGACTCTAGAAGGTCTCCAGATCCTTGAAGGTCTCTAGATCCTTGAAGGTCTCCAGACTCTAAAGGTCTCCAGACTCTAGAAGGTCTCTAGATCCTTGAAGGTCTCTAGATCCTTGAAGGTCTCCAGACTCTAGAAGGTCTCCAGACTCTAGAAGGTCTCCAGACTCTAGAAGGTCTCCAGACTCTAGAAGGTCTCCAGACTCTTGAAGGTCTCTAGATCCTTGAAGGTCTCCAGATCCTTGAAGGTCTCCAGACTCTAAAGGTCTCCAGACTCTAGAAGGTCTCTAGATCCTTGAAGGTCTCTAGATCCTTGAAGGTCTCCAGACTCTAAAGGTCTCCAGACTCTAAAGGTCTCCAGACTCTAGAAGGTCTCTAGATCCTTGAAGGTCTCCAGACTCTTGAAGGTCTCCAGACTCTAAAGGTCTCCAGACTCTAGAAGGTCTCTAGATCCTTGAAGGGTTCTAGATCCTTGAAGGTCTCCAGACTCTAGAAGGTCTCCAGACTCTAGAAGGTCTCCAGACTCTAGAAGGTCTCCAGACTCTAGAAGGTCTCCAGACTCTTGAAGGTCTCTAGATCCTTGAAGGTCTCCAGATCCTTGAAGGTCTCCAGACTCTAAAGGTCTCCAGACTCTAGAAGGTCTCTAGATCCTTGAAGGTCTCTAGATCCTTGAAGGTCTCCAGACTCTAAAGGTCTCCAGACTCTTGAAGGTCTCCAGACTCTAGAAGGTCTCCAGACTCTAGAAGGTCTCCAGACTCTAGAAGGTCTCCAGACTCTTGAAGGTCTCTAGATCCTTGAAGGTCTCCAGATCCTTGAAGGTCTCCAGACTCTTGAAGGTCTCCAGACTCTTGAAGGTCTCTAGACTCTAGAAGGTCTCCAGACTCTTGAAGGTCTCCAGATCCTTGAAGGTCTCCAGACTCTAGAGGTCTCCAGACTCTAGAAGGTCTCCAGACTCTTGAAGGTCTCCAGACTCTAGAGGTCTCCAGACTCTAGAAGGTCTCCAGAGTCTTGAAGGTCTCCAGACTCTAGAAGGTCTCCAGACTCTAAAGGTCTCCAGACTCTTGAAGGTCTCCAGACTCTTGAAGGTCTCCAGACTCTAGAAGGTCTCCAGACTCTAGAAGGTCTCTAGATCCTTGAAGGTCTCCAGACTCTAGAAGGTCTCCAGATCCTTGAAGGTCTCCAGATCCTTGAAGGTCTCCAGACTCTAGAAGGTCTCCAGATCCTTGAAGGTCTCTAGATCCTTGAAGGTCTCCAGACTCTAGAAGGTCTCCAGATCCTTGAAGGTCTCTAGACTCTAGAAGGTCTCCAGACTCTAGAAGGTCTCTAGATCCTTGAAGGTCTCTAGATCCTTGAAGGTCTCTAGATCCTTGAAGGTCTCCAGACTCTAGAAGGTCTCCAGATCCTTGAAGGTCTCTAGACTCTAGAAGGTCTCCAGATCCTTGAAGGTCTCCAGATCCTTGAAGGTCTCCAGACTCTAGAAGGTCTCCAGATCCTTGAAGGTCTCCAGACTCTAGAAGGTCTCCAGATCCTTGAAGGTCTCTAGACTCTAGAAGGTCTCCAGACTCTAGAAGGTCTCTAGATCCTTGAAGGTCTCCAGATCCTTGAAGGTCTCCAGACTCTAAAGGTCTCCAGACTCTAAAGGTCTCCAGACTCTAAAGGTCTCCAGACTCTTGAAGGTCTCCAGACTCTAGAAGGTCTCCAGACTCTTGAAGGTCTCTAGATCCTTGAAGGTCTCCAGACTCTAGAAGGTCTCCAGACTCTAGAAGGTCTCCAGACTCTAAAGGTCTCCAGACTCTAGAAGGTCTCCAGATCCTTGAAGGTCTCCAGACTCTAGAAGGTCTCTAGATCCTTGAAGGTCTCCAGACTCTAGAAGGTCTCCAGACTCTAGAAGGTCTCCAGACTCTAGAAGGTCTCCAGATCCTTGAAGGTCTCCAGACTCTTGAAGGTCTCTAGATCCTTGAAGGTCTCCAGACTCTAGAAGGTCTCCAGATCCTTGAAGGTCTCCAGACTCTAGAAGGTCTCCAGACTCTAAAGGTCTCCAGACTCTTGAAGGTCTCTAGATCCTTGAAGGTCTCCAGACTCTAGAAGGTCTCCAGACTCTAGAAGGTCTCCAGACTCTTGAAGGTCTCCAGACTCTTGAAGGTCTCTAGACTCTAGAAGGTCTCCAGACTCTTGAAGGTCTCTAGATCCTTGAAGGTCTCTAGATCCTTGAAGGTCTCCAGACTCTAGAAGGTCTCCAGACTCTTGAAGGTCTCCAGACTCTAGAAGGTCTCTAGACTCTAGAAGGTCTCCAGACTCTTGAAGGTCTCCAGACTCTAAAGGTCTCCAGACTCTTGAAGGTCTCTAGATCCTTGAAGGTCTCTAGATCCTTGAAGGTCTCCAGACTCTAGAAGGTCTCCAGACTCTTGAAGGTCTCCAGACTCTAGAAGGTCTCTAGACTCTAGAAGGTCTCTAGATCCTTGAAGGTCTCCAGACTCTAAAGGTCTCCAGACTCTTGAATGTCTCCAGACTCTAGAAGGTCTCTAGACTCTAGAAGGTCTCCAGACTCTTGAAGGTCTCCAGACTCTAGAAGGTCTCCAGACTCTAAAGGTCTCCAGACTCTAGAAGGTCTCCAGACTCTTGAAGGTCTCCAGATCCTTGAAGGTCTCCAGACTCTAGAAGGTCTCCAGACTCTTGAAGGTCTCTAGACTCTAGAAGGTCTCCAGACTCTAAAGGTCTCCAGACTCTAGAAGGTCTCCAGACTCTTGAAGGTCTCCAGACTCTTGAAGGTCTCCAGACTCTAGAAGGTCTCCAGACTCTAGAAGGTCTCTAGATCCTTGAAGGTCTCTAGATCCTTGAAGGTCTCCAGACTCTAAAGGTCTCCAGACTCTAGAAGGTCTCCAGACTCTTGAAGGTCTCCAGACTCTTGAAGGTCTCCAGACTCTTGAAGGTCTCTAGACTCTAGAAGGTCTCCAGACTCTAGAAGGTCTCCAGACTCTTGAAGGTCTCCAGACTCTTGAAGGTCTCCAGACTCTAAAGGTCTCCAGACTCTAGAAGGTCTCCAGACTCTAGAAGGTCTCCAGACTCTTGAAGGTCTCCAGACTCTAGAAGGTCTCTAGACTCTAGAAGGTCTCCAGACTCTTGAAGGTCTCCAGACTCTAGAAGGTCTCCAGACTCTAGAAGGTCTCTAGATCCTTGAAGGTCTCCAGACTCTAAAGGTCTCCAGACTCTAAAGGTCTCCAGACTCTAGAAGGTCTCCAGACTCTAGAAGGTCTCTAGATCCTTGAAGGTCTCCAGACTCTAAAGGTCTCCAGACTCTAAAGGTCTCCAGACTCTAGAAGGTCTCCAGACTCTTGAAGGTCTCCAGACTCTAGAAGGTCTCCAGACTCTTGAAGGTCTCTAGATCCTTGAAGGTCTCCAGACTCTAGAAGGTCTCCAGATCCTTGAAGGTCTCCAGACTCTAAAGGTCTCCAGACTCTTGAAGGTCTCTAGACTCTAGAAGGTCTCCAGACTCTAAAGGTCTCCAGACTCTAGAAGGTCTCCAGACTCTAGAAGGTCTCCAGACTCTTGAAGGTCTCTAGACTCTAGAAGGTCTCCAGACTCTAGAAGGTCTCCAGACTCTAAAGGTCTCCAGACTCTAGAAGGTCTCCAGACTCTAGAAGGTCTCCAGACTCTAAAGGTCTCCAGACTCTAGAAGGTCTCCAGACTCTAAAGGTCTCCAGACTCTAGAAGGTCTCCAGACTCTAAAGGTCTCCAGACTCTAGAAGGTCTCCAGACTCTAAAGGTCTCCAGACTCTAGAAGGTCTCCAGACTCTTGAAGGTCTCTAGACTCTAGAAGGTCTCCAGACTCTAGAAGGTCTCCAGACTCTAAAGGTCTCCAGACTCTAGAAGGTCTCCAGACTCTAGAAGGTCTCCAGACTCTAAAGGTCTCCAGACTCTAGAAGGTCTCCAGACTCTAAAGGTCTCCAGACTCTAGAAGGTCTCCAGACTCTAAAGGTCTCCAGACTCTAGAAGGTCTCCAGACTCTAAAGGTCTCCAGACTCTAAAGGTCTCCAGACTCTTGAAGGTCTCTAGACTCTAGAAGGTCTCCAGACTCTAAAGGTCTCCAGACTCTAGAAGGTCTCCAGACTCTAGAAGGTCTCCAGACTCTTGAAGGTCTCTAGACTCTTGAAGGTCTCCAGACTCTAGAAGGTCTCCAGACTCTAAAGGTCTCCAGACTCTAGAAGGTCTCCAGACTCTAGAAGGTCTCCAGACTCTAGAAGGTCTCCAGACTCTAAAGGTCTCCAGACTCTAGAAGGTCTCTAGATCCTTGAAGGTCTCCAGACTCTAAAGGTCTCCAGACTCTAGAAGGTCTCCAGACTCTAAAGGTCTCCAGACTCTAAAGGTCTCCAGACTCTTGAAGGTCTCTAGACTCTAGAAGGTCTCCAGACTCTAAAGGTCTCCAGACTCTAGAAGGTCTCCAGACTCTAGAAGGTCTCCAGACTCTTGAAGGTCTCTAGACTCTAGAAGGTCTCCAGACTCTAGAAGGTCTCCAGACTCTAAAGGTCTCCAGACTCTAGAAGGTCTCCAGACTCTAGAAGGTCTCCAGACTCTAAAGGTCTCCAGACTCTAGAAGGTCTCCAGACTCTAAAGGTCTCCAGACTCTAGAAGGTCTCCAGACTCTAAAGGTCTCCAGACTCTAGAAGGTCTCCAGACTCTAGAAGGTCTCCAGACTCTTGAAGGTCTCTAGACTCTAGAAGGTCTCCAGACTCTAGAAGGTCTCCAGACTCTAAAGGTCTCCAGACTCTAGAAGGTCTCTAGATCCTTGAAGGTCTCCAGACTCTAAAGGTCTCCAGACTCTAGAAGGTCTCCAGATCCTTGAAGGTCTCCAGACTCTAGAAGGTCTCCAGACTCTAGAAGGTCTCCAGACTCTTGAAGGTCTCCAGACTCTTGAAGGTCTCCAGACTCTTGAAGGTCTCCAGACTCTAGAAGGTCTCTAGATCCTTGAAGGTCTCCAGACTCTAAAGGTCTCCAGACTCTAGAAGGTCTCCAGACTCTAAAGGTCTCCAGACTCTTGAAGGTCTCTAGACTCTAGAAGGTCTCCAGACTCTAAAGGTCTCCAGACTCTAGAAGGTCTCCAGACTCTAGAAGGTCTCCAGACTCTTGAAGGTCTCTAGACTCTAGAAGGTCTCCAGACTCTAGAAGGTCTCCAGACTCTAAAGGTCTCCAGACTCTAGAAGGTCTCTAGATCCTTGAAGGTCTCCAGACTCTAAAGGTCTCCAGACTCTAGAAGGTCTCCAGACTCTAAAGGTCTCCAGACTCTAAAGGTCTCCAGACTCTTGAAGGTCTCTAGACTCTAGAAGGTCTCCAGACTCTAAAGGTCTCCAGACTCTAGAAGGTCTCCAGACTCTAGAAGGTCTCCAGACTCTTGAAGGTCTCTAGACTCTAGAAGGTCTCCAGACTCTAGAAGGTCTCCAGACTCTAAAGGTCTCCAGACTCTAGAAGGTCTCCAGACTCTAGAAGGTCTCCAGACTCTAAAGGTCTCCAGACTCTAGAAGGTCTCCAGACTCTAAAGGTCTCCAGACTCTAGAAGGTCTCCAGACTCTAAAGGTCTCCAGACTCTAGAAGGTCTCCAGACTCTAGAAGGTCTCCAGACTCTTGAAGGTCTCTAGACTCTAGAAGGTCTCCAGACTCTAGAAGGTCTCCAGACTCTAAAGGTCTCCAGACTCTAGAAGGTCTCTAGATCCTTGAAGGTCTCCAGACTCTAAAGGTCTCCAGACTCTAGAAGGTCTCCAGACTCTAAAGGTCTCCAGACTCTAAAGGTCTCCAGACTCTTGAAGGTCTCTAGACTCTAGAAGGTCTCCAGACTCTAAAGGTCTCCAGACTCTAGAAGGTCTCCAGACTCTAGAAGGTCTCCAGACTCTTGAAGGTCTCTAGACTCTAGAAGGTCTCCAGACTCTAGAAGGTCTCCAGACTCTAAAGGTCTCCAGACTCTAGAAGGTCTCCAGACTCTAGAAGGTCTCCAGACTCTAAAGGTCTCCAGACTCTAGAAGGTCTCCAGACTCTAGAAGGTCTCCAGACTCTAGAAGGTCTCTAGATCCTTGAAGGTCTCCAGACTCTTGAAGGTCTCCAGACTCTAAAGGTCTCCAGACTCTAAAGGTCTCCAGACTCTTGAAGGTCTCCAGACTCTTGAAGGTCTCCAGACTCTTGAAGGTCTCCAGACTCTAGAAGGTCTAACGAGGTCCATGCTGTTTCCACTCAGGTCGGGGGTCAAAGGTTATGCCTCCCAGGTGGTTTCAGCTCTCAGCTTGGACCCCCACTGGAGCTCAGAGGGTTTCTTGGATTCAGCTTGTGGACCTCTGTGTGGTCCTGAGGGAAACATCGAGCAGTTTAAACATTCGACCAGACTGATGTCAGCAGGTTTATCATCACGAACCTTCATACTGGTCTAACATCAGGATGGTTCCTCTGCAGCTGCTGCAGGCCTGCCCTGAACCCCGAGCTCCTCCTGAGTTCCTCAGAGCCGGTCCTGCAGCCGGGGGCCCGGATCTCTGCTGGGGAGGAACCGGAGGTCCAGGCAGGGATGCTCAGAAGGTGCTGATGGGCGGCACGCGCTGCTCCCTGACGCCTGCTGTGGGCCGGGTAAGAACCGGGTCACACACATTTTGATCCTTCGCCATTAGAGCTTTCTCTGCATGCTTGTCTAGCGTGGCCTCGTGCCTTTTAAAGATTACACAATGTAAATGAGTACGGGGGGTGCAGTGGGGGGGTCAGAGCCATGTAAGAGTAGATGGTCCAGACCTCCAGACACTAACTACTTTAATCCTGGAGCTGTTTACTCCCTGAATTAGGTTAATCTATTTGCATAAATGTGCATTTATGAATAATTAGTGGGCCACCAGGGGGGCTGTGACTGGGGGGGGCAGGACGCGTGGTCAGACTACTGTTACGGTTGCTGGTGGGAAACAATGGGGCAGCATCAACAAAGCAGTCGGCCGGCTGGCAGCAGCTCTGCAGCCTCAATTACTGCTATCATCTCCAGGCATGCTGCTGGTTCTGCTGGTTCTGCTGGTTCTGCTGGTTCTGCTGGGGCGGCTGGTCTCATTAATTACATAGAACACGTCAGTCTGTTTCATCACTTCCTGTTCCGTTCAGGATCAACTTCCTTCTCTGAAAAACAGGAAATAAACATCAGGCAGAAACAATCATTTAATTCAAAACATTTAAACATAATTTAAATGAAAACAAAATGAAATTCGATAGAAATGAAGTTGTTCAATAAAATAAAAACATAAATGAAAATACAAAAACTATATAAATAAACATAAAGTTTAAAAATAAATACAAAGGAATTTAAAACCTGAAAATAATGTAAAAATTAAATCAAAGAAAACCATTCAGAAACCATTTTATCCAGTAACCAGGTCCACCAGGTCCACCAGGTCACATCTGGACCCACATTTCTGGTCTGGGTCATATCCGGACCCATGTTCTACAGTTTCTGAACTGGAAACTGCATCTGAAAATCCGGGCCAGAATCGGTTTGAAATAATTGTGTTGGTGCTACATGCAGATTACAGCGGCGACCTCTGACCCCTGACGTCTGCACATTAATTACAGAATGTTGAAGAGAAACGATGAAACGATGATGGATGGGATGAAGAGTGGATGAAAAGATCAGAGCTTAATCTGAAGATTATTATAATCAATCAATCTGCTCCGTCATATGAAGGTAATCCACAGTATTGATTTAATCCAGACTCTTCATCTGATGTTCTGGTTCCTAATCTGCTGCCTTTGATCAACTCCATGGATCAGTGATCATCAGCTGGGAACACCAGAGAAGAAGATGGAGAATTATAGCAGCAGAAATGAGAAAGACCTGGATTTAGTTTTTATTTGGGTCAGTTTGGCCAAATTAAACCGTAAAAACTTTTATTTGTCCAATAACAATCATCCTGTGACGACGGAGACCCAGACGGGCTCTGGACCAATCACGGGGTTTCTTCAGTCACTGCCATCAGCCAATGAAAAGCAGCCATTTCAAAGGAGCGAGAGAAGACTGTGGGGACCATGGTAGACAGGGATCAATAACTAAATAACTACCGTTACATGGAGCTGTCGAGTTAACAGTCAAAGGTCAAAGGTCAGGCAGCCCAAAGACAGTAAGTTTGATTCCTGGCCAACCCCCGCCCCAGCACATGTCAGCGTATCGTTGGATGAGACACCAGAACCAGGTTTCCTACTGACACTGTGATGGTTAGCAGTTAGCATTACTAGATTTATGTTAGTTGTTAGTGCTAATCAGATGTTAGCAGTAGCCAGGTATCAGATAGCTGTTAATGCTAACTAGCTGTTAGCATTAAGGAGACATCAGATAGCTGTAGTGCTAACTAGATATCAGCATTAAATAGATAACTGTTAGTTGTTAGTACAAATTAGCTGTTAGCAGTAGATAGATATCAGATAGTTGTTAGTGCTAACTAGATGTTAGCAGTCCATAGATATCTGTTAGCTGTTAGCACTAATTCCTGGTAGATATGTGTTAGCAATAATTAGCTGTTAGCAGTAGATAGATATCAGATAGTTGTTAGTGCTAACTAGATGTTAGCAGTCCATAGATATCTGTTAGCTGTTAGCACTAATTCCTGGTAGATATGTGTTAGCAATAATTAGCTGTTAGCAGTAGATAGATATCAGATAGTTGTTAGTGCTAACTAGATGTTAGCAGTCCATAGATATCTGTTAGCTGTTAGCACTAATTCCTGGTAGATATGTGTTAGCAATAATTAGCTGTTAGCAGTAGGTAGATATCAGATAGTTGTTAGAGCTGTTAGCGTTAACTAGCTGCTGCTAACAACTTTTCAAACCTCCGTGTTATCTGTGATCGATGAACATAGCTTGGTGGGTGGAGTCATGGCTGAGCTGAACCACTGGGGTTATTAATATTCTGATATTATCCCATCTTCAGCTGTCTAACATCTTTTAATTTATTACCAAATTATCTAACTCCTGCTAGGCTATCTCCTTTCCTGAAACCAGTGGAAATAAAGTCTGATTAACAGAACAGAGGTTCGGAGCGCCAGCTGTTGGTTGGAAGAACCGGTTCTGACCCGCAGCCTGCTGCTTGGACTTCACTGAGTTCACTTTAAGATCATCAGAAATGGGAAATATTCAGATTCCAAAACCAACAGACATGACATGAAATCAAGAACATCAACATCCTTCAAACCTCAACACCCAGACCACCTGTGGCTTTTCAAAATAAGAGCTCCAAGGCAGAAATACAAGGAGAAGGAAAATAACACAGATGGAAAAGATAAGAAATATTTCCTCATGAAATTTTTTTTTCACTGATGAAACCAAATAAAAGATGAATGAGAGAAAATCCCAACACAGGGGAGAGTGTTAATCATAAATAATCTTGTTTTGTGTGTTTGTTCCTGAAACCTCCAGGTTCTTCAGATCTGAAAGGAGCTGCTGGAAACCATCTGATTGTCTGCTTCTCCTCCTGGTGAAAGTCGCTGTGGACAAAATTAGGGCCAAGTTAGAGTTTAATCCCTGGGGATTGACTGGCAGGCTAGCAGTGAGCGCGCTCAGTGTGTGTCTGTGTGGAAGAAGGTAAAAATGGTCAACGGGTTTAAAAAGCAATTAGTTTGGAGGAATCTGCTTATCAGAGATAATTAAAGCAAATTTGAGGCTGATGTTATAATCTGTCTCTGTTCTCCTTTTTCTTTCTGATGATGTCAGCGAATGGCTGAGATTTATTTCTGCTTAAAATAAACTGCTGAGATTATTTTTAATCAGAGTGAAATCCTGGTTATCTGTGAGTGGCTGAGCTGCAGGGAGGCAGCCAATCACGGTTTGCCTCCAGCAACACGAACTGCTCTGGTAAACAGCAGGAAACGTGGCTCTGCTCAGCCCTGCTTAAAGGGGCAGCGCTCGCTCTCAGCTGTTCATCTTTAAACTAGAACCTGAAGGACCAGAACCAGAACCAGGAGCAGGTAGTCCCTCCAGAACTTCTTCCTCACAGACCTGGACTCAGCAAACATCTGGCCGGCCCCCGGTTCCTGCTGGGGAGGCTCAGTCAGGGAGCACGCTGCAGGAAGTGATGTCACAGTTCAGCTGCAGCTGATCTTCTACAGAGGGAAGCAGACGAGTCAACAGTTTCAGCTGAAAGAACCAAATATATCTTCTTTCTGTTAATAAATATTAATGTACGTGAATTTATTTTGCTTGGATTATTAATTTCTGGTTGGAATATCTTCAGTTTTCAGATGATTTCAATGCTTCAGGAGATTCTTCTTCCTGTTTCAGTGCTTCCTGCATCATTTCTAGATGGTTTCATGTCAGAATGTTGGATCTTAGTTTGGCCTTTTTTCAGTCTGAAATATTGAAATAAATAAAATAAATCATAATCCACCAGAGAGGAAATACTTTCATATTTAATCTTAAACTGATTTCTTTTAATCTGAAGATGGTTCCAGCTGCCATTAGATCTTTTTAAAGACACATTCCCCGTCCCCCCGTCCTCTCCGTCCCTCCGGTCCCCTCCGTCCCTCTGGTCCCCCCCGTCCCCTCCGTCCTTCTGTCCCCCTCCGTCCCTCTGGTCCCCTCCGTCCTTCTGTCCCCCTCCGTCCCTCTGGTCCCCTCTGTCCCCTCTGGTCCCCTCTGTCCCCCCCCCCGTCCCTCTGTCCCCCTCCGTCCCCTCTCATGTCTCCGTCCCTCCGTCCCTCTGTCCCCCTCCGTCCCTCTGGTCCCCTCTGTCCCCCCGTCCTCTCCGTCCCTCTGGTCCCCTCCGTCCCCTCTGGTCCCCTCTGTCCCCCCCCCCGTCCCTCTGTCCCCCTCCGTCCCCTCTGGTCCCCTCTCATGTCTCCGTCCCCTCCGTCCTTCTGTCCCCCTGCATCCCTCTGGTCCCCTCCGTCCCCCCCGTCCTCTCCGTCCCTCTGGTCCCCTCCGTCCCCTCTGGTCCCCTCTGTCCCCCCCCCCCCCCCCCCGTCCCTCTGGTCCCCTCCGTCCCTCCGGTCCCCTCTCATGTCTCCGTCCCCTCCATCTCCCTGCATCCCTCTGGTCCCCTCTGTCCCCCTCCGTCCCCCTCCGTCCCCTCTGGTCCCCTCTCATGTCTCCGTCCCCTCCGTCCCTCCGGTCCCCCTCCGTCCCCTCTGGTCCCCTCTCATGTCTCCGTCCCCTCCGTCCCTCCGGTCCCCCTCCGTCCCCTCTGGTCCCCTCTCATGTCTCCGTCCCCTCCGTCCCTCCGGTCCCCCTCCGTCCCCTCTGGTCCCCTCTCATGTCTCCGTCCCCTCCGTCCCTCCGGTCCCCCTCCGTCCCCTCTGGTCCCCTCTCATGTCTCCGTCCCCTCCGTCCCTCCGGTCCCCCTCCGTCCCTCCGGTCCCCCTCCGTCCCCTCTGGTCCCCTCTCATGTCTCCGTCCCCTCCGTCCCCCTCCGTCCCCTCTGGTCCCCTCTCATGTCTCCGTCCCCTCCGTCCCCCTCCGTCCCCTCTAGTCCCCTCCATCCCCTCTGGTCCTCTCTCATGTCTCCGTCCCCTCCGTCCCCCTCCGTCCCTCCGGTCCCCCTCCGTCCCCCTCCGTCCCCTCTAGTCCCCTCCGTCCCCTCTGGTCCTCTCTCATGTCTCCGTCCCTCCGTCCCCTCCGTCCCCCTCCGTCCCTCTGTCCCCCTCCGTCCCTCTGGTCCCCTCTCATGTCTCCGTCCCCCTCCGTCCCTCTGTCCCCCTCCGTCCCTCCGGTCCCCTCTCATGTCTCCGTCCCCTCCGTCCCTCTGGTCCCCTCCGTCCCCCTCCGTCCCCTCTGGTCCCCTCTCGTGTCTCCGTCCCCTCCGTCCCCTCCGTCCCCCTCCGTCCCCTCTAGTCCCCTCCGTCCCTCCGGTCCCCTCTCATGTCTCCGTCCCCTCCGTCCTTCTGTCCCCCTCCGTCCCCTCTGGTCCCCTCTCATGTCTCCGTCCCCTCCGTCCCCCTCCGTCCCCTCTGGTCCCCTCTCATGTCTCCGTCCCCTCCGTCCCCCTCCGTCCCTCCGGTCCCCCTCCGTCCCCTCTAGTCCCCTCCGTCCCCTCCGGTCCCCCTCCGTCCCCTCTGGTCCCCTCTCGTGTCCGTCCCTCGTGTCTGATCTGGACTCCGTTAAAGGTGAGCTTGTGCCTCCTGTCCTCTGGGATGTGGTTGTCATGGTAACCGCTGCAGGTCGGAGGGCTCCTCCGCGCAGGGGACGAGGACCAGCAGACGAGGTGACCTCATGGATGTCTGATGTTTCTGCTCTGATCAAAGATCAGCAACACAAATTAAACCTTCCTCCTCCTCCTCCTCCTCCTCCTCCGGCCCGTAAATCCAGATCGGATTGGAGGGAAATTGGTGGCAATTAATCCTCTAGGATTGAGAGGAGACCCCCCCCCCCCAGCCCCTCCCCTCCCCATCCTGCCGGTTCTGGATGCTGATTGGCTCCTGCCGTGAACCCGGGGGGCCCGGGGCCACATAAATTCCTCCCGCCGGGTCCCGGTCCCGCTTTTAGACCTTCATCCCCTCCTCTTCCTCAGGATGACCGGCCGGGAGGAGCTCAGCGAAGACAAGCCCAGGGTCCGGATGCTCTCTCCGGGCTTCGGGATCGATAAGGCCCGGCTGCACGGCTCCGGGTTCCGGTCCAAAGGCTTCGCCATCACCGACCTGCTCGGCCTGGAGTCGCAGCAGCAGCCCGCCGGGCCCCCAGGTTCGGGCCTGTCTGCCGCGGGTTCCGGCCCCGGAGCGGAGCCTCCCGGGACGGCCGGCGGCCTCGGCGGCTTCTCCTTCCCGGGGGGGTCGCTGCCGCTCGGCCTGGGCTTCCTGTGCAGCCTGGCGGCGCAGCAGCCCGCCGGGGCCCCGTGCTTCCTGCCGGGTCACCTCCCGCTGCTGCAGGCCCGGCCCGACAGCCACTACCTGCAGAACCTGGAGGCCCAGAGGGAGCCCTTCTCGGGTACGGCTCGGTTCGGCTTTCGAGGCCGCTTCTTTCCGACTGGATCCGGTCATTTAGTTTAGTTCGGATCGGGTTCTGAACAGCTGGAAACATGAAACCGACACAGGTCTCCGTGTTTCTATCGGTTCGGTTCCGACCGTCAGCTCCTCTGTGTGATCTCTCATCATGTTCTGGTTCTGATGTTCTGCTGGTTCTGTTCTGCAGATGAAGAGTGTCTGTCGGACCGAAACGACTCGAAGAGCTCCGGAAACTCCCAGAAGAGGAAGAAGAGGAGACACCGGTGAGGAAGATCTTCATCTGGAAATAATAAAAATCAGCAGAAATTAGAACAATTTCAAACCAATGAACCAAATTTAAGGAGGATTTATTTTCCCCCTAAAAACGGAGGTTTTAATCCGCGGCTCGGTTCCGATGGACTCAGCAGTTGTGGGATTTATAGCTAAGTTAAAAAAATAAAAAATAGCTGATTTAGAAATTATTTATATATATATATATATATATATATATATATATATATATATATATATATATATATATATATATATATATTATAAACAACAGAGGAAAGCCGTTGTGGTGGATGTAGCAATACCAAGCGATTGCAACATCAGGAAAAAGGAACACGAGAAACTGGAGAAATACCAGGGCCTCAGAGAGGAACTGGAGAAGGCCTGGAAGGTGAAGACCACAGTGGTGCCTGTGGTCATCGGGGCCCTCGGGGCAGTCACCCCCAAACTGGAGCAGTGGCTAAAACAGATCCCAGGAACAACGTCAGACATCTCAGTCCAGAAATGCGCAGTTCTCGGCACAGCCAAGATACTACGCAGAACCCTCAAGCTCCCAGGCCTCTGGTAGAGGACCCGAGCTCAGAGGTTCAGAAAGACCACCCGTGGAGGGTGAGAAGGGAAATTATATATATAAAAACCCAGAGAAAATATCAAACAAAAAGGAATTTGATTTATTGGAATTTTTATTAATGAAACAAGTTTTTATTTCCGGTCGGATTATTCTGATGGACCAGAACCGGGTTCTGATTACTGACGAATAAATTCTTCTGGATATTATCGAATTAGTTTGGATCTAATTATAAATCATTTTAGGAAAATAAGAGTGAATGAACTCTAATTTGGTAATTAATAAAATGGTTTGATTAAAACCGATTTAATTACATTCATTCAGAAAAATATGAAAATAAAAAATCTGCAGCTTTAAACGGGTTTTCTTTAAATCGAGCATCAGAGAAAATTAAATTTATTTCATTATTAAGGGATTAAAGATTAACTGGTTTAATAATAATAATAATAATAATAATAATAATAATAATAATAATAATAAAAAAAAACCTGAAAAAGAGCAGTAGAATAAAACCGTGTGGACCGCACTGGTTCCGGTTCTGGCGCTGCAGCTCCAGTTGTTCCGACCAGCTTTTCTCCAGATTCTGACTCCTGTCCTCCTCCTCCTCCTCCTCCTCTTCATCAGGACCGTGTTCACCTCCCATCAGCTGGAGGAGCTGGAGAAAGCCTTCCATGAGGCCCACTATCCGGACGTCTACGCCCGGGAGATGCTGGCCATGAAGACGGAGCTGCCGGAGGACAGGATCCAGGTGAGACCGACGTCCGGACCAGTGGGTCCAATCAGGTTCTGATGCGCGGAGTGACAGGAGGTCCGCGGAACCAAAGAATCTTTGGGCGTTTGGGTTTTATCTCTGGATTATTTTTTCATATTTCCTGATCACTTATTTCTGTCCTGCTTTTAGCTTATAGTTTTAATAACAACAATAATATAAACACTCGTTTTTATCAAATAAAATCATTATATATTTATTTATATGTATGTTAAAATACATAAATAAAAACAAAGAGTTATATATTTTCATCAATAATTATTGAATTAATAGCCGAACAGTAATATACAGGTAAATATATTATTATTGTTGTTATTATTAATAATAATAACATTAATAACTATCTCTAATATAAACTGTAATCATTTATAATAATTATTGTAATTATTAATATTACTATTATTGATAGTTATTGTTTATAACATAATTTTTATTTAATAAAAGCATTATACATATTTGCTTATATTTACGTTAAAATACAAAAACTAAAATCAATGATATTTATTCATTGATAATTATTTAATTATTGTCTAAAAATAATTCAAAATAAATAATTATGAATCATTATCAATAATATCAATTGTGATACTTTATAATAATTATTATTGTTTATAATTATCATTAGTAATAATATTAATGATATAAATGAGATATAAGTGATTATTCTGATAATTAATAATACTTATTCATATTATTATGTGTTTATAATGATAATAATTATTATCTGTGATCATTATTTTTCATATTGATTATATTAAATGATATCTTATTGATAATAATCATGATGGTTCATGTTAACTGTGATGATTTATTCATCACATCCAGACTGTGACCATTCAACTGATTTTGCTTCTTCATGCAGACTTTAACGTGAATATTTGCTGAATGTCATTTTCAGCTGACTGATTACAGAGTTTTTGAAGCTGGTCCAAGTGTTCTGGTTCTGGTTGTGTTCCAGGTCTGGTTCCAGAACCGGCG
The DNA here is from genome assembly GCA_014839685.1 of Anableps anableps. NCBI lineage: Eukaryota > Metazoa > Chordata > Actinopteri > Cyprinodontiformes > Anablepidae > Anableps > Anableps anableps. The sequence goes on along the minus strand of CM026076.1, from coordinate 370,511 downwards.
GGCGAAGTGGCGTAAGCGCGAGAAGTGCTGGGGCCGCAGCAGCGTCATGGCGGAGTACGGTCTGTACGGCGCCATGGTCCGACACTCCATCCCGCTCCCGGAGTCCATCCTGAACTCGGCCAAGAACGGCATGATGGGATCGTGCGCCCCCTGGCTGCTCGGTGAGCCGCATGCACGTCAGTGCCACGCACACGCACCACACCGGCAGCAATACACACGCTCACACACGCAGCGTTCACTGTAGCGCCCCCTGCAGTTGCCTGTGAGGCCCGTAGACCCCCTCCCGTCCTGAACGGAATCTGATCTGACTCCGCCCACTCAGGTATGCACAAGAAGTCCCTGGAGATGGCCAAGAAGTGCTCCAGTCCCCCGGCGTCGGACTCCACCTGCTGCGACTCGTTCCGCGACGCCTCGGAGCGGCGGGCCGGCGAGGCTCGGGACGAGGAGGAGGAGCTTCTGGAGGGGGAGGAGACAGAGGAGGAGGAAGTGGCCATCGACCTGTCCAGCTCCTCCAAACAGCAGCAGCAGGAAGAGGGCGGGGCCTCCGCGAGGACCGCCCCCTCGCCACAGCAGCAGAGCGGCGGCGAAGCAGAGGAGCGCAGCTGAAGGTGGGCGGGGCCTGCTCTGGACTGACTGATGAACTCTCATCTGATTGGCTCTTCCTTCATGGGGCGGAGCCAATAAATAGCGGTGACGTCATCTGTTGCTATGCCAAGTTGCTGCATTAAGATGGGTTTTTATTAATTATGTGGTGTTCGTCAAGTCACAGTGCAGCCTCCCCCCACTCCCACGTGCCCTGGAAGCTGACCAATCAGAGAGGAGTGGGCGGGGCCAAAAGAGAGGCTGATGAAGCTGAGTCGTTCTGAGTTCCCAGGATCCACCGTAAGGCCGCAGGTTCTGCAGAACCTGGAGGACTTCACTGGGATCGGATCGACCTCCAGCACTCCAGGCCTCCTGGCTTCCAGGCTTCCAGGCCTCCTGGCTTCCAGGCTTCCAGGCCTCCAGACCTCCGGGACTCCAGGCTTCCAGGCCTCCAGACCTCCAGGACTCCAGGCTTCCAGGCCTCTGGGACTCCAGGCTTCCAGGCCTCCTGGCTTCCAGGCTTCCAGGCCTCCAGACCTCCGGGACTCCAGGCTTCCAGGCCTCCAGACCTCCAGGACTCCAGGCTTCCAGGCCTCTGGGCCTCCAGGCTTCCAGGCCTCTGGGACTCCAGGACTCCAGGCTTCCAGGCCTCTGGGACTCCAGGACTCCAGGCTTCCAGGCCTCTGGGACTCCAGGACTCCAGGCTTCCAGGCCTCTGGGACTCCAGGACTCCAGGCTTCCAGGCCTCCAGACCTCCGGGACTCCAGGCCTCCAGGCCTCCAGGCTTCCAGGACTCCAGGCCTCCTGGCTTCCAGGCCTCCGGGACTCCAGGCCTCCAGGCTCCGTGTCTGTTTGGTTCTTTCCTTGTTTTCTGTCTGTGTCCAGGAGGAAAGTTGCTGTTGGTTGCTGTTGCTGTTCGTCCGTGTGTTTGTGGTCAGAATCTGGAGCTCTGAATGTAAACTAGAAGCAATATTTATTGTTTACTGTTGTTATTATTATTATTGTTACTAAATGTCTGTACAGCCATCAGTCGTCAAAATGGAAAATAAAAACAAGATATTTTTGGAACATCAGAGACTTTGTGTCATAAATCATGATGAACGTAGAAAAATCGAGAAACACTGGATGGACTGATGGATGATCGGATGGACGGATGATCGGATGGATGGATGGATGGATGGATGCCTGTAGCAGACCAACCTGTGCAGGTGACCCAGTCATGTTAGTGTCCAGAGATGAACACCAGCAGGTTCCTGGAGGTCAGCTCTGAGCTCAGTTCAGCTAGCGGTTCGCTAACGCTGCCTCAAGTTGATGATGTAAGGTAGTGATCACTGGAAGTGTTTAGTGGATTATGGTTGTTGGTGTTTGTAGCAGGTAACTATTGTAAATCTAAAGAGATTTCCCTGTATAAATAAAGGATTAATAATAATAATGTAAACAAAACAAAGAGATAATGGGGCACAGAAGTATTCCTTATAAAATGAAGAACATTACTGACCACCCTGAGCATCATCTACATCAGACTGTCATACAACAACAGCAGCTGCATTTTCATTACAAAGCTGCACAAATCTCTGTCGATTTTCTGCTAATGTCGAAAAAAAACACCATTTTGTAATTGCGGTGTTTCCATTAAATAAGGAATTAAATTAAAATCACACGCGAATAAGCTTGTTTACACCATTATCCTCCAACTACTTCCTGCTGTCATCTTCTTCGTGGTTTGCACCAGTGGCAACATCCGGTTGTTGATCATGTGACTCATGTGATGTCAAAAAAGTGTTTCCATTGCAGTTTTGCGAAATAAACAAATTTCGATACGGCCAAAAAACCCAAAAAATCCTCCTAGCGCCAAAACTTTTTGTTGAAAATGGAGAATTTTTTTGAAAATGGAGAATTTTTTCGAAAATGGCGTTTCCGTTCAGCAAATTTATTTTTGTCATTTCAATTTGTGCAATTTCAAGGCTAATGGAAACGCAGTTAGTGTCTTCAGTCAGAGGCCTTAACAGAATGCTGTAACACTGATCTCTACAGGAGCTCTTTCCTGCTCACAGCCATCAGCTCTTTGAAGAACCTTGAATAATATGAGTTTCAACAACATTTAGTTTCTCTCTGGGATCAGTAAAGATTTTCTGAATTGAATGAATCTGTGTCCAAACATCTTTAGTTTAATATATAATAAAATAAAATAAACTGGTTAAAACGAGCCTGTTGGCTGTATGAATTATTACATGTTTATGATCTTCGTTTTAAATGGTATCGGAAAAGCAGCCGCTCGGTGCTGGACGAGACAACTGCGTCACTTCCTGGACCGCCTTCCAGCCGTTTGCTAGCCCGGAGCTAACCACGGCCCAACATGGTGGATTTAACTGCAGTCAGAAGCCAGGTGGTTCTGGTCGTGAGCAGCCTGGCCCAAACCCTGCTGACGGAGCTCCGAGCCCCGGGGAAGGAGGTCTCTTTAAGCAAGCAGGAGCCCCGGTCAGAGGTAAAGCTAACCGTGGCTAACAGCTAACACAGTCAATACTTCCGGCTCCAGCAGCTCCCGTCGGGTGACGTCACTGTCCTCGCGAACTCGCCAATCTTTTTAAAACTATTTTTTATTAAACAAAGTAACACAGAACAATATAAACAAAACTCTAGAAAACAAACTAGAATCTCTGTTATAATCCAAGTAAATATTTTGTCTCATTCAACCGTTGATAATCTTCTTACAGTTAAAGTCAACTAAGTTACAGTCGTTCACTTTTAATGTGGCCATCGAGAAGTCACCGTTATATACCCAAAAACATTCCTGACAAACTGAATCAACGCTTCTCAACACCTTCTCAAAACATTCATAACAACGACTAAAATTAGATTTTCTCACAAAAGATGAGAAATACACAGGATCTAAGATGTTCTTTAGAAAAATAAGACCGTTATCATACCAGTCTTATTGCCCTATTATTCCATGAAAATGATCCATAGGGTGAGAAGTTATGTTGAAATCTCCTTATCCAGAAGTGTGGAAGTTTGTTAGTTTTAACTGGAATCTTACTGATCCCAAAATCCCAATTTCCAAGGATTTCAACTCCTTCCAGCTGCTTAAATATAGAATTAGGAAAATGAAACCACATTGAATTTTGTTGCAGAATAAATGTTTTAAGCCATTTTTCTCTAAACGCAGCAACCATAGTTTCAAAGTTCACATCATTCATATCACCCTTCACATATGTTTTAATATAAGAAATGTTGTTTTTCCACAAAAACTGAAAAATGATAGTTTCCTTATATTTTGAGGTGATCTGTACATAGAGTGACACAGATAAAGAACCTTGGAAATGCCGTCCGCTTTAATGAACACATTCCTTCCAAAACTAGTTCGATCCCTTGTCAACCAACAGCTGAGACTTTTTCATTCCTACCAAACAACCTGAGATGTTAACACCTTCTCTTTCATTCTTGGATTCCCAAATATTTGACTTCATTCTCGACCCAGATTGACAAAATGCTTTTATGTGTCCAGTAATGAACGGGTAAAATCTCACATTTTCTTGTGTTAAACCTGAAGCCTTAGAAAAGAGCTTCAACCACTGAATAATTATTCAGAAACAGAGGTGAATCGTCAGCAAACTGACTAATCTTGTAGTATTCCCGATCAAAAATGTTCATTCCTTGCAGCTCAGGACTGTTATTGATTTGAAAGACACTCTCCATAGCAACCAAACTCTGTCTTTATGGCAACCAGACTTTCTCCATAGCAACCAGCAGACACTCTCCATAGCAACCAAACTCTGTCTTTATGGCAACCAGACTTTCTCCATAGCAACCAGCAGACACTCTCCATAGCAACCAAACTCTGTCTTTATGGCAACCAGACTTTCTCCATAGCAACCAGACTCAAAATCTCTCAGAGGTTTGTTTGTCTTGAAGCTGCTAGCCGCCACTGTAGGAGGAACGTTGTCTCCAGGTAAACCTCCTTTAATCCCAACCAGATGGTCTCAGGAAGTCAATCAGTGTTCCTGGTTCTAGATCTAGAATGAGATTATTAATCCTGGTTCTGGATCTGGAACCACACACGGTGATCCTTAACCAGAGGTCAGCAACCTTTCCAAGCCAAAGAGCCGGTTTCACCCCTGCTTCTCCTGGTTCGGGTACATGACCCGAGCTCGCTGAGGAAGACCTGCAATAAAAACGTTTCATAGTTAGGAACCATAATACTCTGAATATGTTCTAGAAAAAGAGAACATGTCAGACAATAGGTAGAGATTAAGTTAGTTTTCTTGAAGGGCATGTTCTGTATTTATGAAAATAGCAGAAAAAAACACGTCATTGGTGACTGGATAAAAAATGAGCCTTTTCATGACTTTTATCATTAAAAACGTTTATATCTGGATTAATGTGGGTCAAAGTTATTCAGAGCCTCTTTGGAGGAACTGAAGATCCACTTAGATGCAGACAGCAGAACCCTGGTTCTGTTCTAAGCTGAGTTTGGGCCCCAGTCAGAACAGACATTTCACAGACCAGAATCGCTATTCGGTCCAGACTGGACCAGTTCAGGTGTTTCAGATCCAGACAGTGTGAATGAGTGATGGAGGTTTACTGGTTTCCTCAGGAGGAACTGGGAGCTGCAGTGGACAGGTTGTGTCTGGAAGCTGTGGATGAAATCCTGAAGATACTGGAAGCCAGCATGACGAGGCAGGAAGAGGCTGCTGAAGAGGCTCCGCCCTCACCCGGTGACACCTGTAGAAGGTTAATGAAGGCTCAGACAGGTGGAGGTGAGTTGTCAGTACTAACAGTTTTTTATCATGTCTCCATGGAAACATCCGTTGTCTGTACCAACATGATGATGAAGGCTCAGGCAGAGCAGCAAACACGGAGCTATGGTCCAGATTCAGACATCATTCATTTGTTAAAGGAAACAAATGATTATATAAGCTGCAATCAGCAGATGTGTCATCAGGGGAATATGCAGAGGTGAACATTTAGAGGTGGAAAACTTCCACCTGAAATACAGATGAAGAATTATGTAGAAACGTTGGGAGGAGCTTCAGGAGAGAATCCTGAGGAACCCCATCAGGGCAGAACTTGTTCAGAAGAACTTTTAAAAGCTGAACCAGAAGAAGAGGTTTGGGACCAGCCTGCAGATACTCAAGGCTGAGAGGTCAACAAGTTTGAACCAAGACAAAACTTTACCTGAGATGTTCTGTAGGGAGGTAGGCATGGTCAGTGGACCCCCAGGTAACTCAGACAGGTGAGTAGAGGGTTGAGTCCCATCAGACCCTCAGGCATGATCCTGTTATTCCCCAAACATGTGAAACAAGCTCCAGATTTGTGCATTTAGTGTGAATCAGGTGAAAATCCTTGTTTTTCTGTGTTTCAGGTGGTGAGGCAGGTGACCAGGAGCCCAGCACAGACCACGCCTACATCCTGCTCTACGGAGTCAGTGATCCAGCTGCAGAGAGACAAACTATGGAAATGCTGAGCAAACTGTGATGATGTTTCTCTGTATTTCAGGGCGCTGCTGGTGACTCCAGGAGCCTGCTGGTGGCACTGCAGAGCGCTGACGGTGCTGAAGGTGAGTTTACCTGTCAGAAACAGCAGAGCCTTGAGGATTTTTCTGATGTTACGGAAGGAAGTTGTTGATGGGCCAAGAAAGGAGCCCTGAGGAGCTCCTAGTGGAGTTAAGCTGCTTTTGATGTGATGTGTTTATACGGTACCTCATCAGGTGAGCTAACAGCAGCATCCTCTGCTGGTCATCAGATGAACTGTTACTGTGTTTCTATTTTCCAGGTGAAAACAGAAGCAGCTCCTCCGATACGACAGGTGAAGAGATGCAGGTGCACCCCCTCTCTTCCGATGACCATGAGTATGCTCGACCATCAGCGCTGCCACCGTCCGCTGCCACCTCAGCAGCAGCCGTCGAAGTCAGGACAAAGCGCTGCAGCCGCAGGAGACAAACAACGGTCAAAGCAAGCGTGGAGACTCACCTGCAGTGCTCACACTGCAGCAAGCTGTTCCTCAGCGCCGAGCGGCTAGCCGACCACGAGAAGAAGTCCCACCCGCTGTGCTCGGTGTGCGGCGCACCGTTCACTGGGATCCTGAAGCTCCGGGAACACGAGATCCAGGTGCACGGACTTCTGCCATACGCCTGCGACTACTGCCCCAAGAGATTCAACCACAAGACTCACCGCGACCTGCACGTGAAGGCGCGCCACACCGGCGAGAAGAGCTGCCACTGCGACATCTGTGGGAAGGGCTACTCCTGCATCAGTGTGCTGAAGACCCACAGGGTGACCCACTTCAACAAGACCTTAATCTGCGAGGTCTGTGGAAAGGCCTTCTACCACGCTTCCCACCTGACGCGCCACAAGCTGGTGCACCAGGAGGTCCGTCCGTTCAGCTGCTCCACCTGCAACAGGAGCTTCACCCAGGCCACCAACCTGCTCAGCCACCAGGCCACGCACACGGGAGAAAGGCAGCTCTGCTCCGTCTGCGGCAAGAGCTTCCGATGCCTGAAGAACCACATGATCAGCAAACACTCCCACGAGCTGCCGGCCAGCGAGCTGCCTGCTGCCGACGCCATCATCAGCTGCCAGGTCTGCGGGAAGAAGTTCCCCAACCCATCGCAGTACAAAGCGCACCAGCGCAGCCACACTGGGGACAAACCGTTCCACTGCGACGTGTGTGGGAAGAGCTACCGGCTGAAAGAGCTGCTGCGGGACCACCGCTACACCCACACCGGAGAGAAGCCCTACCAGTGCTCGGTGTGCTCCAAGACCTTCAACCTGGCCACCAGCTTCATGAGGCACCGCAGCATCCACAGCGGCCAGACGCCTTACAGCTGCCACCACTGTGGAAAACACTTCCGCCTGCTCACCTTCCTCAAGGCTCACCTGCAGACCAAAGCTCACCTGAAGCGGACTCAGCAGAACCAGAACACTAGCGCTGACCTTTGAACTAACTGCTTCCCTCCTCATCAGACCAGTTTCTGTTTGTTGTTGTTAAAAGTCCCCATTTAGCTTTGGAGGTTTGAGGCTTCAGTAAGAGTTGAAAGGATTCATGATGCTTGTAGAACAGGATGGTTGGTGGGTGTTTGGGGTCCAAATCAATCCATACTGACTGACCAGGACAAGGCTCGTTTCTTTATTGCAGAAAAAATTTACGAGAAATTCTGTGTTCAAAGTTAAAAATATATCTGAAAATACGGACGACACGTCTAGTGTTTCTGATCGGTTTTTCATTAATAGCTTTTTAACCAGCTCTAGAAAAACACCAATCAAGTCAATAATTGACTTCTGTGTGTTTAGCGCTTTGTCTTAGTTGATTTTTATATTTGTGTTCTAACTCTATGAATTCTTCGTAAAAGTGCGATAAAGTTTCTCATTGCTGTAAAGTAACAGACAAGGACAGAATCAGCTGAGGCTGAGGAGTTGTAAAAGAGGGACAGGATGATGGCAGTCAGAGAGAGGCAAGGTAATTTTATTAGCATAGCACATTTTCTAGAAGGTAATTCAAAGTTCTTTACATGATTAGCAGGAAAATAAAAACAGAAGCAAAAAATTTAAAAATAATTACATTACAGTGATAAACTAAGGGAACAGTTTATTACATTCCATTTATTATGAATCAAAGGCGGCTCTAAACAGGAACTCTGTGTTTTGGCTGTTTTTTCTGGAAGTTTGTTCCAGATTAGAGGAGCATAAAAACAAAATGCCGCTTCTGCTTTGTGACCAGATAGAAGGCCTCTCCAAACCAAACTCCTGGGCCGAACCCCAGCTGCCCCTGCTTCAGAGTGAACGGTAAAGCCCTGAGCACACAGCCTTGAGGGACCCCAGATGATGCTGGATGTGTTTCTGACCCAGATGGAGGTCCAGGTTCTAGAGGAAGGTGTTTGGGTCCAGCAGGCTCATCGTTGGTGTGCTAAAGTGCAGCTTTTAGATGTCTCTGAGTCTTTTGATGAGGTCATAAGCTGGACTCTGGACACCTGGACTGCACTCTGAGGACGTGATTTAGACTTGCGGTTCCGGCGTGTTGGACCAGGGACACGTCTAAAGGCTGCGGAACACCGGCCCTCTAGGACCAGAGTATGACACCGCTGGTCTAAAGAGTCAGTTTGGCTGATGGTTAAAACCTCCTGGCTCATTTTCCTCCATCACCTCCACCCCCGAACTGAACTCATCTGAACAGAACCGCTCTGAGGCTTTGATCCCTCCACATCACCTGCTCTGGACCTGCTGCTCGGTCAGCCCGACCTCTGGGGCCGGAGAACATCAGACGGACGAGGTCTGGTTTCCAGTTGAGCAGCTTGTGAGAGTCCAGTAATTCCAGATGATGATGATGATGTGTAATCCAGCGGACCTGCAGTCAGATTAAAGGACGTATACAACCATTAATCCCACCTCAGTGTTTGAACAATAGCTGTAATGACCTTTCTGCTGTCAGGCTGATAATCTGCTCCCAGATAAACAGCTTGTTTACGTTCCTCTGCTGTGGAGTGGAGGAGCCGCTGCTTCCAGATGTTTGCTGCTGGCTAATCGAGCTGCAGGAGGAGACAACATGTTTGTTTCAGCTTTAATATCATCGTTATTATGATCATGTGACAAACAAACCAGCAGCTGATCTGATTATCCAGGATCCATCTGACAGCAGCAGGTTAATGACCAGAGGCCGGAGGTTCTGGGCCGCCGGTTGGAAAGTTGCCCAGTCAGAAACACACAGCAGTAACTTGGGTTATTTAGTCTGTTACAAGAGAAACACATGGGAGGCATATTTTCACCATGTTATTCATCTATTAATGTCAGTTTCAAACGAAGTATTTAGCTAGGAAGCTACATGATTAGCTCGCTAGCAAGCTAATTATGTAGCTTGCTTAAGTAGTCTGCTAACTAAATATTTAGCTTAACTAAATGTTTATTTACTAAATATCAAGCTTAGTAATAACATATTTACTTTGAAACTGTGATATTTATAAATGAACGAATAACAGAAAATATGAAAAAAAGCGCCTCCATTTTGTTCTTGTAACAGGCTAAATAACCCAAATTATTGTTGTTCTGGGGAACTGAAGTAAAGGCGCCCCACACAGGCGGCCCTTCATGGTCGATGTTTCTCGGAAGCTCTGCTGTCACATCAGCCTCTGGTTCCTTCCTCCAGTCATAAGAACCTCTGTGTTACTTTGACTAGGACCTGGATTTCCTCCAGAATAAGCGCAGACAGCTTTACTGTCCATCACCTTAGAGACGGAGACCTGGCGGAAATCACAGCCCCAACCAGCAGGCTGAAAACCGCAGAGCCCACATCAATAAAGCAACCACTTCAAGAGCTTCCGGAAACTGCTTCCGGCCGGACTCCCAGAACCCGCCTGCAGCTGGGGTTCCGATGGGTCCGGAACCGGTCTGAGGCCTACCAGAACCTGAGCAGAACCTTCCGTCCAGAAAGTCACATCTGGAACCAGAACCGATTCCGCTCATCCGAACGTCCAGGTGAAACCTTCCCGGCCCGGTCTCTGATGACCGACTGAACCAGAACCTCGGCTCCCGGAACATCCAGGTGAGCCGCTGGCCCCGCCCCCTGCCTCCTACCTGAGCCCACCTGTCGGAGCGGGAGGGGGGTGTTTCAGACTCGGTTCTGACCGCTGCAGATCGACACGGCACAGAGCAGGGGAACCGGACTCTTCTGGGCCGTTGGGGCCCGGCTCGCCCGGTTCCGGTCCTCCCTCCCCGCCGGGGTCCTGGAGCTCCCTGTACCGGCTCTCAGTCACGGACCCGGCCCGGTTCTGGGGCCGGGTCCAGCCACCGACAGACTCTGCTGGACCGAACCGTCAAGGACTGCGACGAGGGAAGCTTAATGGGTCCGGTGAGTTCTGGTCCGATCCGAACCAAAGGGATAGAGGTTCGGTCTGGTCCGGTTTCTGAGTCTCATTCTGTCCGTCGATCGGTTCCGTACCGGCACAGCTGTTTAGTAATAAGGTCCAGGTTCTGCAGACAGAAAGTTCGGTCAAAGTTCTGCTGATTTTTCAATCAAAAATCGAACCTTGTGTGGAGCAGTCTGGTTCTGACTGACGTGATTTATTAGTAATAAGCTGAAGACTGACCCAGAACCAGAACCGGACCAGAGCAGCAGAATGTTCCTGTCTTAGATTTGCTGCTGTGGGTTCGGACCGGATCAGTGAGAGCAGAACAGAACCAGCAGGCAGGTCCAGGTCCACCATGGGTTCCAGCCTGTGGGCAGCGGCCCCTCCAGAGGCCGGCAGGTGGAGGTGAGACCGGTTCAGAGACTGAAGTCCAAAGTTCCTCAGATCAGAACCGTTTATGTTCCGATGTTCATGTGGACTCTGGTCCTGGACGGGTTCTGGTTCCCCAGGATGGGCCCGGATCTCTCCTTTATTCCTTCCTAGTTAGAAACCAAGCCGTGGTTCTGGAGCAGGACCCAGGATGGAGGCCCAGACGTTGTTTCTCCTCCAGAACCGCTGGACCCGGAACGTTTATCCAGATGTTGATCAGTTTCCCTCTTTATCCGCTGCCCTGTTTGTGGGATTATAATCCAATTATAATCCAATAGCTGCAGCGGGACGATTCATCCCATCAGATCCGATGCGGGATCAGCTCTGTGTTACATAAACGGGCCGGAGCGGCACGCAGCGGCGCCGCTCCGGCCCGTTCCGCTGCCTCTAAATCCACTTTAGGATTAATGTTCAATCAAAGTCCAAACGAAGTCAGTTTCCATCAGGATCATGTGTCCCGCTGAGACGGGATGATGACGCGCTCGGCGCCGCCGCAGCGCGCCGGGGGGAGGAGGGTGCTGCAGAACACGGTTCTACAGACCTGTGGGTTCTGTTTGGACCGGAGAACCACCTGAAGTTCTCCAGGGGTGAAGCTGATGATCCTCTGGGAACCTTTAGAACCAGTCTGGTTCCTGGCTCTCAGACGCCTGTTTAACTCTCCGTTTCCATGGTAACTCCGCCATGCTGTTCGCTGAGCCAGGTCCAGAAGGTCCGAGGTTCTCCTGGAGGTCCGGGTTCTCCTGGAGGTCCGAGGTTCTCCTGGAGGTCCGAGGTTCTCCTGGAGGTCCGGGTTCTCCTGGAGGTCCGAGGTTCTCCTAGAGGTCCGAGGTTCTCCTGGAGGTCCGAGGTTCTCCTAGAAGTCCGGGTTCTCCTGGAGGTCCGAGGTTCTCCTGGAGGTCCGAGGTTCTCCTAGAGGTCCGGGTTCTCCTGGAGGTAGAAGTTTCCTCCAGATCCGAGCTCTGCTGACCCGTCTCCATCTCTGTCTCGGTGAACTGGCTGGACGTCCACGTGGATCCTGTCCTCCCAGTTCTTCCTGGTTCCTCCCAGTTCCTCTGCTGTCCCACATGCAGTGGGACCTGCAGCAGTTCTCGTATAAACCACCTGAACTGAAAGCTGAAAAGCATGTGAGCGGCTGGAGGAGCTCCTGAGGAGCCTCCCTGGAGGTCGGAGGTCATGGCGCTCCGTTAGCTCCTCCCTGTTTGTCTCTCCTTCTGGAAGCTGATCCGCCTTTAAGTCCTCCTGATTTTCTCCTCTCTGAAGTTTAAACCTAATTTGAACGATTAGCAGCAGAACATCTGCAGCTCAGCACACAATTAAGACCCCCCCCGCCCCCCAGGAAGGATCATGGAGGCTCTGACCCAATTCCTCGACAATCTTGCTGCTCTGAACTCCGGGCGGGCCAGCTGCCGCTGGACTCCTCAGCTCCTCCAGGAACTGCGGGGGCCGGGGCCCCCTGCTGGCAGCGCCGGGAACTGCAGGGAGAACCTCCGTTAACTGGGCTGTTGGGTCAGAACCCTCATCCGGCTCTGACCCGGTTCTCTGTGTGTCTGTCTGATGTGGTTCTGGAGGCATCTATAGTGACTTTGGGCTGTGATCCAGTTTTCCGGGTCAGAGGTCTTTGGGTCGGTTCTCTTGGAACCAGGAACCAGGATTCCGTCTCCCGGACCCTGGTTCTGACTCTAGTATCTGGACCCTCCAAGCCCTGGTCCAGACTCCGGTTCTGACCCGCTGCCAGCAGCTGTGTGATTCCTGGGCAGCAGAGGACCGATGGGCTCTCGTCCAATCAGGCTGTCCGGTTGACCCGTGTGACCCGGGCCTGGACGGCGCCGCTGCGGCAGCTGTTGGCTCTCATGACCGGATCATCTCTGATCCTGGCGGTTCCTCCTCCTCTTCATCAGGGCCGCAGATTAGACCAGATTAGGCTCCTCAGACGGGTCATCAGAACCAGGACTCCTTTCATCTGGACCGGTTCCCTCTCAAGCTGAGGAACTGGAGCCGTTTCCGGACAGAACCTCAGCGGTTTAGGATAAAAACGAGCGACTGGACCGGACCGGACCGGGCCAGGTATCAGTCTCAGCCCTCAACCACCAGCAGGCACAGACAGCAGAGGTAACTCTGGATCGGACCACCGTGTTCAGACCTGCTGCCAGCCGGGAACTGGTCACTGTTTGACTCGGACTGCCTGCCCTTATGGTCCTAGTTAAAGTCTGGACAGGAATCTGCCTTAACCAGAACCAACACAGAACATTTTTGAAACCTGAAACAGAACCAGAACAAAACTGACCTCTGATGTTTAAACAGTTCCCTGACTTACACGAATGTTCCCTTCTGTTTGTTCCCTTAGTTCCCTACCTAAATTATCCCTCCCTAACGTTCCCTTTCTAACGTTCCCTCCTTAAACGTTCCCTCCCTAAACGTTCCCTCCCTAACGTTCCCTCCTACTTACTAAACGTTCCCTCCCTAACGTTTCCTCCCACCTACTAAACGTTCCCTCCTTAAATCTTCCCTCCCTAAACGTTCCCTACCTAAACGATCCCTCTCTAACGTTCCCTCCTACTTACTAAACGTTCCCTCTCTAAACATTCCCTCCCTAATGTTCCCTCCTACTTACTAAACGTTTCCTCTCTAACGTTCCCTCTCTAACGTTCCCTCCCTAGCATTCCCTCTCCAAACGTTCCCTCATACTTACTAAACGTTCCCTCTCTAACGTTCCCTCCCCAAATGTTCCCTCCTACTTACTAAACGTTCCCTCCCTAACGTTCCCTCCTGCTTACTAAATATTCCCTCCCTAACGTTCCCTCCTGCTTATTAAACGATCCCTCCTACTTACTAAACGTTCCCTCTCTAACGTTCCCTCTCTAACGTTCCCTCCCTAACGTTCCCTCTCCAAACGTTCCCTCCTACTTACTAAACGTTCCCTCCCTAACGTTCCCTCCTGCTTACTAAATATTCCCTCCCTAACGTTCCCTCCTACTTACTAAACGTTCCCTCTCTAACGTTCCCTCCCTAACAATCCCTCTCCAAACGTTCCCTCCTACTTACTAAACGTTCCCTCTCTAACGTTCCCTCCCTAACAATCCCTCTCCAAACGTTCCCTCCTACTTACTAAACGTTCCCTCTCTAACGTTCCCTCCCTAACGTTCCCTCTCCAAACGTTCCCTCCTACTTACTAAACGTTCCCTCCTGCTTACTAAATATTCCCTCCCTAACGTTCCCTCCTGCTTATTAAACGATCCCTCCTGCTTACTAAACGTTCCCTACCTAAACGTTCCCTCCCTAACGTTCCCTCCTGCTTACTAAATGTTCCCTCCCTAACGTTCCCTCCCGCTTACTAAACGTTCCCTCCCTAACGTTCCCTCCTGCTTACTAAATATTCCCTCCCTAACGTTCCCTCCTGCTTACTAAACGTTCCCTCCCTAAACGTTCCCTACCTAAACGTTCCCTCCCTAACGTTCCCTCCTGCTTACTAAATATTCCCTCCCTAACGTTCCCTCCTGCTTATTAAACGATCCCTCCTACTTACTAAACGTTCCCTCTCTAACGTTCCCTCTCTAACGTTCCCTCCCTAACGTTCCCTCTCCAAACGTTCCCTCCTACTTACTAAACGTTCCCTCCCTAACGTTCCCTCCTGCTTACTAAATATTCCCTCCCTAACGTTCCCTCCTACTTACTAAACGTTCCCTCTCTAACGTTCCCTCCCTAACAATCCCTCTCCAAACGTTCCCTCCTACTTACTAAACGTTCCCTCTCTAACGTTCCCTCTCTAACGTTCCCTCCCTAACAATCCCTCTCCAAACGTTCCCTCATACTTACTAAACGTTCCCTCCCTAACAATCCCTCTCCAAACGTTCCCTCATACTTACTAAACGTTCCCTCTCTAACGTTCCCTCCCTAGCATTCCCTCTCCAAACGTTCCCTCATACTTACTAAACGTTCCCTCTCTAACGTTCCCTCCCCAAATGTTCCCTCCTACTTACTAAACGTTCCCTCCCTAACGTTCCCTCCTGCTTACTAAATATTCCCTCCCTAACGTTCCCTCCTGCTTATTAAACGATCCCTCCTACTTACTAAACGTTCCCTCTCTAACGTTCCCTCTCTAACGTTCCCTCCCTAACGTTCCCTCTCCAAACGTTCCCTCCTACTTACTAAACGTTCCCTCCCTAACGTTCCCTCCTGCTTACTAAATATTCCCTCCCTAACGTTCCCTCCTACTTACTAAACGTTCCCTCTCTAACGTTCCCTCCCTAACAATCCCTCTCCAAACGTTCCCTCCTACTTACTAAACGTTCCCTCTCTAACGTTCCCTCCCTAACAATCCCTCTCCAAACGTTCCCTCCTACTTACTAAACGTTCCCTCTCTAACGTTCCCTCCCTAACGTTCCCTCTCCAAACGTTCCCTCCTACTTACTAAACGTTCCCTCCTGCTTACTAAATATTCCCTCCCTAACGTTCCCTCCTGCTTATTAAACGATCCCTCCTGCTTACTAAACGTTCCCTACCTAAACGTTCCCTCCCTAACGTTCCCTCCTGCTTACTAAATGTTCCCTCCCTAACGTTCCCTCCCGCTTACTAAACGTTCCCTCCCTAACGTTCCCTCCTGCTTACTAAATATTCCCTCCCTAACGTTCCCTCCTGCTTACTAAACGTTCCCTCCCTAAACGTTCCCTACCTAAACGTTCCCTCCCTAACGTTCCCTCCTGCTTACTAAATATTCCCTCCCTAACGTTCCCTCCTGCTTATTAAACGATCCCTCCTACTTACTAAACGTTCCCTCTCTAACGTTCCCTCTCTAACGTTCCCTCCCTAACGTTCCCTCTCCAAACGTTCCCTCCTACTTACTAAACGTTCCCTCCCTAACGTTCCCTCCTGCTTACTAAATATTCCCTCCCTAACGTTCCCTCCTACTTACTAAACGTTCCCTCTCTAACGTTCCCTCCCTAACAATCCCTCTCCAAACGTTCCCTCCTACTTACTAAACGTTCCCTCTCTAACGTTCCCTCTCTAACGTTCCCTCCCTAACAATCCCTCTCCAAACGTTCCCTCATACTTACTAAACGTTCCCTCCCTAACAATCCCTCTCCAAACGTTCCCTCATACTTACTAAACGTTCCCTCTCTAACGTTCCCTATCTAACGTTCCCTCCCTAACGTTCCCTCCTGCTTACTAAATATTCCCTCCCTAACGGGTCCTACGGTTCTGCTGGGTCCGCTTCTGGTTTTAGCTTGTGTTCCATCAGACCAGAACTCATCCTGTCACCAGGTTCTGGAAGGTTCTAGCCGGGCCCAGACTTCTGGCTGAAAATATTGATCTTTTCACTTCGAGAGTTGCACTGGATCCAGAGATTAGTTTAGTTTACTAGTTGATTTAAAACGGGGACGATGTACAAAAAACATGAATAAAAGGTGCTTTGCACCAGATTTAGCTGCAGCTAGTTTCCATCTGTGTCCCTGAGCAGGCGGCTTCGGAAAGCAGACTAAAAATCTCCTTAAACCCCTCATAAAATCACTGCACAATGACGCCAAGTGTCAAACTGCTGCTCTGGACTCACCAAGGCCAGGATTTCAGCTGCTGCTCAACGAGAACATCGTTGGCTTTCGAACAGCTGCTTCCCGACATTACAAGAAAATCCTTCAGGTGGGAGCTTGATTCTGGAACGCCTCGGACTGAGAAGGCGGAGCTACGTTTGGCGGACCTGGAGCTCCTGGTAGTCAGCCCAGAGCAGAGCCGCACAAAGCTTTTCAGAGGTGGAGGCGCGGTATTATTTACAGTTTAAAGAATAAGCCACACATTAGGATACACCATGTTCTGAAGGCCTCCAGAGGAACCTCAGAACCTCACCGGGTTCTGAAGGAACCAGAGTCCAGCAAAGATCTTCACCTGAGCCCAGAGAGAACCTACAGAACTCTGGGATGGAAGGGAACCAGCAGAACATCTGGAGAACACTTCACAACCAGAGGTCTCAGGTGACTTCTCACCTGTCCAGGTGGAGGGAAACTTGGGAGGCGGGGCTAAGTTTAAAATATTTTATTTGTTTTAAAATATACATCATCGTTTCCAAACTGGGAAAAATAAAACCCGAGTTTAACAGTCAGATTTCTCTGGAGCAGAAACCGCTGAGGTCGGCCAGGTGAGAGCCTGGAGGCGGGGCTAAAGACCCCTGGACGCTGGCCTTCATCAGGCGAGTCCGGGTGAGAGCTGAGCCTCCGAGAGGTCCTCAGCTCTGTGAAGGTCCGTCCGAGCTTCATTCAGACGTCAGAATATGAGAAAAACGCTGACTGGAGACACCCGAACGCATCACGCCGCTCCAGCCTGGAGAACACGGCGAGTTTATTTCAGACTCTGGAGGTTCTGGAGACCAGGTCAACGTTACACGATAAAATGAGTAAAACTACGTTTTGACCTGCAGACTGAGCCCTGGAACCAGAACTCCTGACCCGGATCACTAACTACTGGACAACATGACGTGGTTCTGATCAGCAGCTGGGCTGATAAAACTCTGCTACAAACACGGAGGCTAAACCGGACCATTCTGGTGCCGATGGGACGGTTTTTAGACTTATTGTAAAGCTACGAAAAAGTGAAGAACGGGTCTCTGTGGGTCACGAAACGTTGCTTCAGGTGGAGAGGAAAGGTCCCTGCTCCAGTCGGCGTTCCTCAGGGTTGTGAACTCGGTCCTTTCCTGAAGTTAGTGGACCTGATCTGACCCGTCAGGGTGGAAATCCTTGGTCTACAACATCAGGAAGCCAAGATTAGAGCAGGGATGAAACAGAACCCTGTGGAGGACGACCCAGATGTTCCGGGTCGGAACGTTAAACCATCTGAACTTAATGTCCAGAACCTCCGATCAGATCCGATCCAGACAGTTCTGGTACTGATCCGACCAGTTTCAGCTGAAACAGTCAGGATGGGATCAACATGCTGCTGGTTCGACCCGATCACCACAAGGTTCTGGTAGAGCAGAACCAGAGGTCCAACAGCGCCGCCTCCATCTTCCTTCTGATCAGTTACAGCTCTGCTCGGCACCGGGTTCTACTGCCAGAACCATAAATGAAACGCTCCCCTCTGGTTGAAGAAGGTTCTAGAACCTCTGATCGGAACCGATCCAGATGGTTCTGGTCCTTCATCCAGCTCCAGATTGAATAATTTATGTTTGATTGAAGCTCAATAAGAAATAAAGCCCATACTGAAGAGGTCAGGGGTCAAAGCGTTGGAGGAGGAGGGTTAGGAGGAAGAGGAGCCTGACTGAATATATTCATGAGGAAGAATCATTAAAGATGGAGGAGACACTGCTCTACTTACACACACACACACACACACACACACACACACACACACACACACACACCTCCAAGCATCATGTGACTCCATGAAATATTAAACACACTGGCCAGTCTGTGCGTATTTCTGAGAACCTTCAGCTGAAGTTTAGCTGGTTCTGGTTCCGACCCAGAACCATCCCAGGTTTGTCAGGACTGAACAGAACGTCCTGATGAACACGAGTGACCCGGTGGCCGACCCAAAACCTGAGAACCTCCAGAACCTGCAGAGACCCAGATGGAAAAAAGTGAATAATTTAACAGCAGCTGATGAGGAGGAGGATGGAGGGGGGTCTGAAGCAGCAGAACCATCTGGAGAACCGGGCTCCCAGAACCTCTGTTCTGGGACCGGCTCTGGATAAACGGGTTTCTGGCATGGAGGAGGTTCTGATGTTGCCTCCCGGACCAACCAGAACCTGAACCCAGAACCACGACGTTCAAACAGAACCAGAGACTTGTTTATCTCATCAGTCTTAATCGGGTCACAGCTCTGCTAGACTGGTTCTGGTGCCAGAACCGGTTCTATCCAACCCAAAACTTCTGAAGGTGACTGGGTTCTAAATACTGACAGAACCGTACGGGAACAGAACCCAGACCGGACCATCCTTCTGGTGTCCTCACATGTAAATGGTTCTCAGGAACCGGGTCAGGAACCAACCTTCTGCTGCTCTGAAGCCTTTGTGAGGAACTGATTCAGTCAGAACCTCTCTGACCTGGGTCGCTGAGTTCTGTAGAACCGGGACGATGGACCTCAACCCTCAGGGCAAGCAGGAGTTCTGATCAGGCTGAGTCCAGTCCATGAAGCTGGACAGAAACCGGACCCAACAGCAGAACCGGGTCAGAACGGCCCGGTTGTTCCAGAACCTCCGACTGAAGCAAAGCAGCAAACATTCAATCAGAATCAAAACAAACGCAAATATTTCAGTTTTTATGAAAATAACTTTTTCAGGACAGAAAAGTTCTGGTGAGAGACGGAACCAGAGATGAACATTCAGTGATGGACCCGACCCACAACCGTTCATCAGAACATTCAGGGATCAGCTGGTGGACCTCGGAGCGGGTCGGGACTCCGGCGGTTCCGGTGAAAGCACAGAGTGTCGGGTCGGTCCGGGGAGTCACAGTCAGGTCTGTGAGGAGGCGGCGGGTCCACATTCACCTCTGGCACCACAGAAGAAGAAGAGACTGAGCGCCGTCGGCTGCCGAAGCCCCCAGGTGCCAAAAACAGAGCCGCACTTCCTCCGCCACACCACCAGGAGGCGCTCCAGCTGTGTTTCTGGCACCAACAGGCTTCCGTAGAAAATCATCGTAAATCCAAAGCAAATGAACCTCAGTGACGACCAATCAGAAAGTCAGATTTCACAAACAAAAGCAGTGATGATTACATTCCAGGCGTGGAGGAGCTCCGCCCACAGTCAGCCCCGCCCCCTGTGGGACAATCAGTGTGTGGAGTGGAGGGGGCGGGGTCAGACACCAACCAATCCACGGCCTGAATACATGACAGGAAACCAGCAGTTAGAGACGTCAAAATTAAAGTCTTAACTTGGGCAGGCCCGGCGTCAAACTCACAACCGCTGGGACAGGAAGTGAGGGAGGCACTGAGAGTCCGAGTGTGTGTGAACAGGTGAGTGTGTCTAATTTATCCTTTTCAAAATAAAAGCTTCTGCTCTGGGAAACAAGACATTTCTGGTCTTCGGACACTGATCCAGAACTGGTCCGATAATCAGGAACCGGTTCATCTCGCTCATCGTGTGACCCTTAATGCATCCAATCAGCTGCGGAGGTGGTCACATGACCCCCAACCCTCATTCAGGGCTCCCCCAGAGGTTCTGATTCTAAGCTGCAGACCCAGCCTTTGACCTCTGGTTCTGATGGATCTGGTGTCGGAGGACCGGCAGATCTGTCTCCTTACGTGGATCTACTGGTTCTAACTGGAACCCAGCAGAACCGAACCCTGCCTTTACTTTGTGATGACAATAATGGCATCACCTTCAGGCCTCACTGTGGAGGCAGAGCGGCTTGGAGAGTTCAGGGCTGTAGACGTAAAAACCAGAACCAACCTTCGAACACTGATGACCTGACAGCAACACTGAACCGCCAAACAGGAAGTAAATAATCTGATCGATCAACCTGATCATACACTGCAGCCGTCAGACCGCCACCTGACACCCCAGGGGGCACGGCACCCGGCCACCTGACGCCCCAGGGGAATGGCACCCGGCCACCTGACGCCCCAGGGGGCACGGCACCCGGCCACCTGACGCCCCAGGGGACCTGGCACCCGGCCACCTGACGCCCCAGGGGACCTGGCAGCCGGCCACCTGACGCCCCAGGGGACCTGGCAGCCGGTCACCTGACGGCCCAGGGGGCACAGCACCCGGCCACCTGACGCCCAGGGGGCACGGCACCCGGCCACCTGACGCCCCAGGGGAATGGCACCCGGCCACCTGACGCCCAGGGGGCACGGCACCCGGCCACCTGATGCCCCAGGGGGCACGGCACCCGGCCACCTGACGCCCAGGGGGCACAGCATCCGGCCACCTGACGCCCCAGGGGACCTGGCAGCCGGTCACCTGACGGCCCAGGGGGCACAGCACCCGGCCACCTGATGCCCCAGGGGGCACGGCACCCGGCCACCTGACGCCCCAGGGGAATGGCACCCGGCCACCTGACGCCCCAGGGGGCACGGCACCCGGCCACCTGACGCCCAGGGGGCACGGCATCCGGCCACCTGACGCCCCAGGGGAATGGCACCCGGCCACCTGACGCCCAGGGGGCACAGCATCCGGCCACCTGACGCCCCAGGGGACCTGGCAGCCGGTCACCTGACGGCCCAGGGGGCACGGCACCCGGCCACCTGACGCCCAGGGGGCACGGCATCCGGCCACCTGACGCCCCAGGGGAATGGCACCCGGCCACCTGACGCCCAGGGGGCACAGCATCCGGCCACCTGACGCCCCAGGGGACCTGGCAGCCGGCCACCTGACGCCCCAGGGAAACGGCACCCGGCCACCTGACGCCCAGGGGGCACGGCATCCGGCCACCTGACGCCCCAGGGGAATGGCACCCGGCCACCTGACGCCCCAGGGGACCTGGCACCCGGCCACCTGACGCCCAGGGGGCACGGCACCCGGCCACCTGACGCCCCAGGGAAACGGCATCCGGCCACCTGACGCCCCAGGGGAATGGCACCCGGCCACCTGACGCCCAGGGGGCACAGCATCCGGCCACCTGACGCCCCAGGGGACCTGGCAGCCGGCCACCTGACGCCCCAGGGAAACGGCACCCGGCCACCTGACGCCCAGGGGGCACGGCATCCGGCCACCTGACGCCCCAGGGGAATGGCACCCGGCCACCTGACGCCCCAGGGGACCTGGCACCCGGCCACCTGACGCCCAGGGGGCACGGCACCCGGCCACCTGACGCCCCAGGGAAACGGCATCCGGCCACCTGATGCCCCAGGGGACCTGGCACCCGGCCACCTGACGCCCAGGGGGCACGGCACCCGGCCACCTGCTGCACAGCTGGAATCAAACTGAAGGACTCGATCATCAGTTCTTCCGGGTCCTGTCCGTTTGTGTGAACGGGAAGCGGCATGTTCGGATCAATTTTCAGGAGATCAGTGTCGGAACCACTCACTGCAACACACACACCCGGGTCAAGCGACACGGTAGGCAGCATACGTCAAAGTATGGCTATTTCCTGGGTGGGTGTGGCCTGGTTTCCATGGAGACGGTCAGTCCAGCAACGTGCCCTGCTCCTGGGCGCGGGTCAGGCTGTCCTTGCGGTGCAGGTGGTGCACGCCCATCCTCTTGGGGCTCTTCATCGGGCGCTGTGGGCCAGGGGTGGGGTCGAACTCCAGGAGGCGAGGTGAGATGACCGGCAGCACGTGTGGAAGAACATCTCTCTCTTCAGCCGAGCTGTCGTCCTCTTCTCTCTTCCTGTGGGTGTCTAGGGGGCCAGGCGCCACGGCGATGGCGGTGTCTGCGCTGCCGGTTTCGTCCTCCAGGTTCATCAGCAGCTGCTCCCCCTCCTCAGGGCTGTTTGCGGCACCGTAGCGCCTCCTGCTGGGCTGCGCCTCCGTATCAGTGTCTGTATCCAAACTGGATCCGCGGCTCGGCGTCCAGCTCCGTGCCGACGAGCCCTCCTCTCCGTCCGAGTACGCCGTCCTGTGGCGGTCCGAGCCGGCAGACGCCGTGCCCCCTGCCCCCTGCCTCCTCCTCTGCAGCTCCTGCGCCGTCTGGCTGCTGAAGGATGTGCGGTGCATCACGGAACCCTCGCTAGAGGGCGCCATCTTCTCCACGAACATCCGCTGCCAGTTGGCGAGCAGGTCCTCCTCGGAGCTGGCGGAGCTCGCCGGGACGCTCGGCGCCTGCGGGAGAGTCATGTGATCATAGGGATTAACGTGGTCCAGTAAACATGGATCACCATCACCACAGAAGAGGAGACACTCTGGTCACCAACAGAACCTCTGCTTCCCCCTGCACTTTCTACACCTGTCCTTTTCTGGTTCTGGAACCCTGACAGACCCTTGCTCGGTTCTGCCGGGGATCCGTTTGGCGCTGGAACCCTGGGATGTTGGTTGGTTCCCAGGCAGACTCTGGATCCCTCAGAGGGCTAGCGTGGTACCTCTGAAAGTTCTGGAACCATCAGACCAGCCCAGTCGAGTGACAGAACCAGAACCGGGTCTCCATCATTGATCATCATGTCATATATTCTAATCTGATCTCTGATTGGTCAGGCTGTGTGGGTGCGCAGCTCGCTCTTACCTGCGGTGGGCTGCTGAACGGGCTGGACTGGGTGGAGAGCGGCTCACTGGTGGCGTCCCGCTGTGACGGCGGCGTGTGCTGGTTGGCTGCGCCCCCGCCGCCTGAGGAAGAGGAGGGGGCGGGGCTTCCCGGGGTGAGCCGCTCGTCGTCGTTCTGGACGAGGCTCAGGGAGATGGCCTGCCTGGTGGCGTATGTGCAGTTGGGCAGCGGCGAGTTCTTGGGGATCTTCACCTTGTCATCGGACGAGAACTCGATGACCTTGCGACCCGGGTAGAGCGGGTGAGGCGGCGGTGGCGGCGGGTACGGGTTGAGCTTCTCAAAAGACGGCGCCCCGCCCGCCTCCTCGTCCAGGCTGCTCTGGCTGCGACAGGAGCCGTTGTGCTGCACCGCCTCCCGGCCGGCGCCGTCCTGCCGGGCCTCGGCGCCCGGCGGCTCCGTCATGTCCACGTGGACGAAGACGTCCTCGGCCACCGGTCGGCCGCAGCTGCTGGACTGGGCCGAGTTCAGAACCAGCGGCTCGGGCTTCTCCAGGACACGGGCGATGACGGAGGTCGGCACCACGTCGGCGTGCGTCAAACTGAGCGTGTCCGGGTCCTGGCCGCCGGGGGCGGGGCCTCGCTCCGGGAGGCTGGTCTTCATGTGTTTGTTGAGCATGTCCTGCAGCTCCGAGGGCAGCTGGACACAGCGCGGGCAACACAGAAACAAGAAGCCGTAAATACAAAAACAGCAAATATAAAATACACTAACATAAAAACAAAACAAATGTAAACAGCAAATATAAAGCAACATAAACAATATACAGACACACAGCAAATATCAACAATTATGAACAGAGAATAAATATAAACAAACAGCCAAGTAAAAATAAACAAAAATAACCAAAAATAAATTAAAACAAAGAACACATTTAAACAAACAATAAGTACAAACTAACAAAAACAAAACAATAGCAAAGATAAACAATAGATGTAAATAAAAAAAATGGAAACAGACAAAAATCAAATATAATCAAACAATAAAACAAAACAATATGAACAACAAAAATAAATATAAACAAACACAAATAAACAACAGATAAATATAAACAAAAACAAGATATATGAACAGCAAAACTAAACACCATAACCAAGCAGCAAATATAAGCAGCAGTCGCTATGAACAACAACCAGAGTGCTTCCTGGAAGCCGCGGCGCGGTCTAATGGAAGCCATGCAGCCATTAACGCTGCCGTCGATCGATGGGCGGCTCGCTTCCTGTCGCTCTGCAGGTCCGTCTCCTGGCTGCTGGCCTCACCAACCCGATCCACTCTGGTCCCTGCTGACCCGGGTTCTGGAGAACCAACAGCTTCCATCTCTGTGCTGATTTAAAACCCGGTTAGATGGTGCCGACCCAAGCGGATCATTTGGTTCTGTTAGTGTTACCAGAGTCAGTCTGGTCAGGGTCTGGTCCCAGTGGTCCACACGGGAACTCCTCCAGAACCGTCGGGTCCACACTTTCAGCCAGTCGGGACAGAGGAAGTTAAAAATCATGTGGGGTCCAAACGGCAGAACTTCATTAAACTGGATCACAGTTCAAAAGGACTTTACTGGCGAACATGGACCAGTTAGCAATCCCTGCAGAACCAGAACCACTGCTGGGCTCTCTAGAACCTTTCCTGCACAGGGGTTCCTGAGGAAGAAGAGGCTTCTTCATCGTGTTATTAATGGCTGCCTTCAGTCAGAGCTCCACCCACATGACGACATCAGCGTTAACGACAATATCACCGTTTATCGCAATCATTTCTGCGACGACTTATGGTCCAGCAGAGTTCGTTATGGTGACGGAGCTCCTGCATGAAAAGGTCCTCCTCCTCCTCTCGGGCCACATCTGGACCCTTCTTGGACTAAAGAATCATAAAACTGATTTTAACCCAGAGCTGGGACAGCTTTTCAGAACCTGGCCCGCTTTAGACCAGAACCGAGCGAGCGGCTAGCTTCCCGCCGCTAGCTGCTCGCCGCTAGCTTCCCGCCGCTAGCTGCCAGATAAAGAGGCTTCGCCTCCAAGCTCCTGAACTCTCGCTCTGAGAGCCGCTTCCTTCATGAAGCCTCCTCTGACGTCTCTGGATCAGATTCCTTCCTGAACTCCTGAAACCTCCACATTCCAGACTCTTCCAGGAAACTTTCCAGGAAGCATCCAGGAGAACATGTGGTGGGCTCCAGGAAAGACAGCGGAGAGGTTTCTGGGTCCTGACCGTAGGACCTTGAAGCACGTTCTCGTCCAGAGAAGCTGCTGGTCCTGACTGACTCGTGTGAAGCAGGTTAGCTGTTGCGTAATCTGAGAAACATTCAGCGCCATCTGCTGGGTTCTGCTGGGACCCAGAGACCTTCTCAGGTACTTACGTCAGCAAACTTGTGGTTCCTGAAGTGGGATTTGTTGCATTTGAGCAGCTGAACGGCCAAGTTGCAGTCCTGCCTGTAGCGCTCCTGCACACACACACACACACACACACACACACACACACACACACACGGTCAGCTTGTCATGTGATGCAACAGGAACATGGCTTTCAGACGTTCTACAAGGTTCTGCATGTTTCAGGGCTTTTATCCCACATGTTCTGTTTCAGCGTTCCGTCTGGAGCAGCCGCTTATCTGCGAGAGTCGAGAGAAGAAACAACCTGCAGGACCTGATGAAAACATCTGAACACATGAGAGCCAACAGAAACCTCGATTTAACCCTTGATGTCCATCACAGCCAATCAGGAAGAGGGTCACCTGACTCCTGACCAATCAGACTCTCAGCAGCTGGTTACGCCCAGGCTGCAGGTTACTATGGCAACACCAGGTACAGATTCAGGCCCAGCAGCAGCTTCCTGCTGAGGGCTTTACGTGCAGGATGATCCTGGTTTAAGGTGACCGGAAGTCCTCCTGAACCAGAACCTGGTTCCGCTCAGCTTTAACCGGACCAAACTGACCTGACAGCTGCTCTCAAACGTTCTGAACGCTGAAGCTCAGCCTGGAGCCAATCTGAGGCCAACGGTGGTTTCCATGGAAACTGAGGGTGCAGAGTGAGGAGAGGAGGTTCTTACGTTGAGCTCCTCCAGGCGATCTATGGTGTTCTTAGCATCCAGAAGTTTGTTGGTGAGCTCCACGATCTCCTGGTCCATCGTCTTTTTGTCCCTCTCCACCTTCCGTAGCTGCAAACAGATGACATGTTGGAGCCAATCAGAAGGCAGAGCTCTTAGTGGGCTTAGTTTGCAGGGACCAATACATTCAGATCATGTGGGAATAACATGTTAGCTCCTCCCTCAGCAGTTTCATCTCAGATCAGAACCCTTCCATGGGAATGCTCCCAGTCCAGTTTTCCCAGATCATTTGAATGCTGCGTTAGCGAGCAGCGTTGCCTGATGCACTATGGGATGCAGCTACCAGAAGATCAATAAGATCTGACTGGATATTGATTGAAGCATCAAAGCTGAAAAAAAAAAATTCTCTTTAATGATCTGATTCTGCCCAAAGCAAACATGACGAACATCAGCGTGACGGCGCCGCTGCTCGTCATCGGATCAGGACGTTCTGCTGGGACGCTCAGACACCTGTACAATGGGGCCCCTCACTGAAGAGACAAAGCCCTGCATCTGTGCAAGGCCGGCACAGATGATAAAGTTAGCATGCTAAAGCTAATGTCCTCTTGCTGAGGCTAACATTAGCATCAGCATGCTGAGATTCTTATAGTCCATTTACGGTCTAAAATACACTAATGCTAGCTGTAAATGTTAGCATTAGGCTAACATAATGATTTCAGCAATGCTGACAGTGGAAAGCCTTCAGAAACACCAACTGACTTCAGCTGAGGGTCGTTTTTAAACGTAGAACCTGACTAGAGCTGAGATGGTTCACTGTGGTCCACATTATGGAGCCGCAATTAGCAACGTCTTCATCACGTCCAACCATTTCAGTTTTCCCTTCAGGCTAATGTAGCACTAACACGGCAAAAGCCACAGAGAGAGCTCTGATTTCAAGTGCTGTCTCCATCACCAGGCTCAGGCTTGTTTCTGTTCATGTTGGCTTTAACTGTGTAAACCAAACCATGCCCTTTGACCCCAAACTGTAACCTTAATGTCCAACTTGAAATTATGAACCACTTTTCATTTTTGTGTGGCTCAGGGTAAAGATAGCATTACTGTCAGCATGCTGAGAATAGAGGTATACTAACTTTAGCATGTTAAAATTAGATTAAACCTAATGTCATCATGCTAAAGCTAAGATTATGCTAACATTAGCATACTAAGATTTCAACCCCAATGTCAGCATGCTAAAGCCGGGGTAATCCTAACATTAGCATGCTACAGCTAAGGTAATCTTAGTATACATAGGCTACGGTAATATTAACATTACCATGCTAAGGCTAAGGTAACATTAGTGTTCAACAACTATGGTAATGCTAACTTTATCTTGCTAAGATGTTGACCCTAATGTCAGCATGCTAAAGCTGGGATAATGCTACCATTAGCATGCTAAGATGTTAACCCTAATGTCAACATGCTAAAGCTGCGGTAATGTTCACATTAGCATGCTAAAGCTAATGTGACATTAGTAATAGTGTGCAACAGCTAAGGTAAGACATTAGCATGATAAGACCTTAAAGTGGGCCTACGTGTACGAGCCCTTCAAATTCAAACTTTTCAGATGCAAACGTTCACTGAATGAGTCCACCTGGCAGAACCAGAACTTTGTCCTGATCCATCAGACGAGCAACACATCAGCTGTTTGTTTCACACCTGTAAATGTACAGTCTGGTCTACAGAAGCAGCAGGTGAAACCTGCATCATCATCAGCAGAGATGGATGGATGAGAAGGACTCTGTTTGAACACCAGGTCTAACTAGAAGTCAGCTGGGTCACGTCTGGACCAAAGTACAGCCCAGAAGATTCCCAGTGATCATCCGCTGGGAATCATTCTGGAGTAAAAAAAAAAAAAAAAGAAACGAGATTTCAGTGTTTGGTTTTTTAAAGCTGACTCTGGAGACGTGGTGTTCAAAAAGACTGAGGCAGAGGATGGAGGAAGAGGATGAATGAAACCCAACTGCATGAACCCAAGTCTGACTGACGGCAGCCTGATGAAGATGGTGATGAAGATGAGTCCATCAGAGAGCAGCGTGAGGAGAGGAAAGAAGAGACGAAGAAGAACAATCAGACACATCATCATCATCAGTTCAGCACAAACATTACAGCAGAACCATTTCATCCCGTCAGAACCACCTGTTGTCAAAGTGGACCTCTGGATTCGGACCAGTACTGGGAACTGGTTTAATGCTCAGAAAAGGTTCTGGTTTCACTCCAGCTTCCCAGGTTGGTGAAGAAGCAGAGAAGGATCTGGAACAACAGAACCTTTCTAACATACCCCGGAGCCTTCAGAACCTGCTTCTGTCTGGACCAGATCAGAACCAGCAGTGTTTCTGATGAGGACTTCAGGAATGTTGAAACAGAAACCCTGGTCCGGTTCCTGACGGCACCGTGACAGTTCTGAGCGGTTCTGGTTGTTCTCCTGAACAGCCGGGTTCAAACGCGTCGACACCTCAGAGGACGTCTACTGGAGTCACCACGGCAGCTGCGCTCTTCTACAACAAGCTGCATCCGGACCGTCCCAGAACCGAGCCACTGATCCATTCTAAACCTGGGAGGCTTCCACCGGCAACGCTCCGACTCTGGCGTGACGGGAGCTGAAACACATCCGGACTCCCGGTCCAGACACGTTCAGGTAAATCACCTGGACGGACCTGAGAGACTCCTGACCTCCGTTCCCGTCACCCATGGCAACCATCCGGCTGTCAGTCAAGACTTTTCCTCGGCTGATCAATGCACACACTGAGCGCGATCAATGAGGCTCCATTCATTATTAACGAGGTCAGCCGGGGGACCAATCAGACGGCTCGTTACTCGGCTATCAGCGCGACGCGACAAGAGGCACGAGGTAATTAACGACGGGATCGAGCGGCCGGCTGGAGCCATGTGTAAACACAGTTAGCTATTGATCACATGCTGCTCAGCATCAATCAGCATGAAGGGACTAAAAGAGAGAGAGGTTACCAGAGCGTGGAGCTTCTCCTCCAGGTCCTGATTGGCTCGCTGAGACGCTGTGTAGCTGTTCTGGAGTCTGCAGAGACAGACCAGTGGTTAGACACCATTAGCAGAACCTGAGTAGAAGGTTCTACAGATGTTCTGCCATGACCAGAGGTCTGGTTGTAATTCTTTCAGCCTAAACACAGTCTGGGTCAGAACACAGCAAAGAACAAACCGTGTCCCAGCAGAGTTTGATCCAAGGATTAATTGCTTCAGTCTAGCAATCCTTTTAGGACCTCATTAACTCAAACAGGCAAACCTGACGTGGAAGCAGAATGTCTGACACTTTCTGGCTGAAGATGTGTCGTAGCCACAACCAGGCTAAAGGCCAACATAGCGCCAACATCATCAGGCTGAGGCTAACGTAGTGCTAACATCACCAGGCTAAAACTAAGATGTTAACATTACTATACTAAATTCAACATTCTGCTAACATCACCAGGAGTAGGCTAACATAACGCTAACATCACAAGGCTAAAGATAATGCTAACATCACCAGGCTAAGGCTAACATAGCACTATATTAATTATAGCCTGGTGATGTTAATGTTAACATTACTATGCTAGGTTTCACATTCTGCTAACATCATTGATTAGATTCAAACAGAAATGGTATATATATATAATTAATCATATTAATGTAGTAGTACATAACCACATTCGTGCTATTATATATAACCGTAACACTAACATAATGCTGATATCAGTCTGCTTATGCTAACATCAACAAGCTATGCTCTCTGTTAAGGCTAATCTGACATGCTAAAAACAACATAACACCAACATCTGTATACTTAAGTTACTAAAATACTAAAAAGCCAATCCAAGATGCTGAGGCCAATGAGAAGCTATCATCAGCATGTCAAAGCTAATTCATTGTCCACATGCTAGTATAATGCTAGGCTAGGCTTACAGTGTTTCCTACTTATATATATCTATATATATATATTATATCTGTATATTATATATATATATATATATATATATATATATATATATATATATATATATATTATATCTGTATATTATATATATATATATATATATATATATATATATATATATATATATATATATATATATATATATATATATATATATAGACATATATATATATAGACCTGTTCCATGTTTCCTTCCTTCCTGTAAACATCAGCTGATTAGGTGATGAAGACCATTTGACATCATCATCAGCTTCCTTGCCTGCGGAACTTGTCTCTCATCTTGTCCAGGTCGTCTCTGGTCCGGCTGAGCTCCGCCTCCATGTAGTGGCGGCTGCCCTCAAACTCTGCCTCCATGGCCTCCATCTTGTGGGTGGAGAGTGAGAGGCGGTGCCGCAGGTCCTCATTCTGCTGCTGGAGGATTCTGGGGAACAGGGCAGGACAGGAAGCGCTTTAGTCTGATTAGGATATT
This sequence comes from Anableps anableps, assembly GCA_014839685.1. Lineage (NCBI taxonomy): Eukaryota > Metazoa > Chordata > Actinopteri > Cyprinodontiformes > Anablepidae > Anableps > Anableps anableps. The sequence continues at coordinate 340,072 of CM026076.1, read as the reverse complement.
GGACACCTGCCCTAAACACCGGCTCAGGTGAGGCGTCACCACCTCACAGCTCCAACACGTTCAGTTCCAGAACCCTGCAGAGAACGGAGCAGACCCAACTCACCTGATCCTGTCGGAGTCCGACAACGCCTCCTGAAACAGAGCAGAAGCAGAATTAGACAGAGAACCAAGCATTCCTCAGGTCCATCTTCTCTAAACCACAGGTTGACCTCTGAACTGGAGCGTCGGTCTGGTCAGAAACGTTCTACTGGGACTGGAACAGAACTGGATTCAGGAAATACTGGAGTTAACATGAGGAGAGGAGACAGAACCAATAGGAACCTTCAGCATATTCACTCCATCGATCAACTCCAACGTGTCCAAAGTCCTCCATATTCTGATCCACGTTCCTGAGACGTTCCCAGGATTCCTCACAGGTCTGCTCCCAGTCCAGAACCGTCTGAAACCACAGAGGCTCCCAGTCCAGAACCCTCTGAAACCAGAGGCTCCCAGTCCAGAACCGTCTGAAACCAGAGGACACCAGTCCAGAACCATGTAAATATAAACTAAACCAGTTTGAACCAGATTAAACTAGTCAGAACTGGTTAAGCCATAAACTGAACCAGTATACATCAATTTTAAACCAGTCAGATCCAGTTTTACATATAAACTAAGCCAGTCTGAGCCAGTTTAAACTATAAACTCAACCAGTCAGAACCAGTTTAAACCATAAAGTGTGAACCCAGCAAGAAACCAACCAGTTAACTTTAGGGGAGAAAAATAAATAAATCCAGTTTAGGAGCATCTAGAACATGTTTTAAACCAGTATAAAATCATCTGAAACCAGTTCCAACCCAGATGTAAACCAGTCTGACCAGTGAAGATCATGGTGATCATCTCTGGCTGCCCTGATGGAGCAGAACCTTCTGGATCTCCACGCCACCATGATGAAGGTGTGCCTTCCACTGGTCCGGGCCAGCACAGCTGACCACCAGCTCCCAGCATGCAGCGGGGCGTCACATGACTCGGCTGGTATCGACCCGGTCAGGAAATCGGCGGCTCGTCTGGGAAGAGGCCAACAGCCAATCAGAGAGCTTGGCTGAAACGGTAGGAAGGGCTCCCCCTGGAGAACCGGCTCCAGAGACCCGGACCAACCAGAACCAGCTCCCAGCAGAACCTCAGGCTGGGGGGGGGGGATCCAGCCTGACGTGATGAGTCCTGTGGGTCCAGTGCTTGTTCCACCAGAACCTGAGCCGAAGGAGCCACTGCTGCCCAGCTTTGCGTCCCATCGGCCAAGTTCTTCAGCTCCGACGCATTCATGGGCCAAGACGACGTTCCTCAAACCAAACCACCAAACTGGGATTTTTGGTGGGACGGGACCACAGAGCCAAAACCTCAGACGGTTTCTCCTCGTCAAATGAAATCCATCCAGCTTGATTCTGATTCTGGGCCCGACTGAACAACGTTTCATCTGTTCGCCGCAACGAAACCGGACAAAGGTCAGAGTTCATCCAGCGGGTCGGGCTGCACCCAGGTGGACTCCAGAGCACGGTGGATGATGTGGTCCTGGTTACCATGACGACCGCAGCACACCAGCTGACCACTTCGTGGAGCGTCGCACGTTTCTGTCAGCAGATGTGGAAGAGGAAGAACCCCCGTCTTGGACCAACCAGGTGGGGAAAACAAACGCACCCGTGACCACTCAGGGAGGACAGGAAGGATAAAGCGCGGGGGGGGGGACATGGGGAAGAGCAGGACGGCGTCCTCTGACCTACCTTGATGTGGGACAGCAGGGACAGGTTGGACAGGGGCGGTCTGGGTCTCTGGGCCCCGTTTTTCTCCCCGACGCCCTTTCTAAGCTCCGCCCCTCGTGTGATGTCACCATGCCCCGTCCTTTGCTCGTACCAGCTGTCGGGTCGCCGCAGCGACGCCAGCCAGCCGTCCCAGCGCCGGGTCCGGTCCGCAGACTGACGGCCGGGGCAGCGGCGGCCGCGCTGGTGGGCGGGGCCTCTTTGGTCTGCGGGCGACTTGCCGAGCTGCGAGAGGCGGGCGGGGCTCAGGACGCGACAGGTGATCTCATCCAGGAAGCTGGAGAAGCGGACCTTCTCCTCCAGAACCTGCATCTTCCAGTTCCAGGCGGTCCGGCTGGGGGAGGGCGGCGTCAGGGACTGCAGCGAGGGCGGCCCCCGATGCTCCGCCCGCCGCCGCCCGCCGTCCAGCAGCTCCACAGACTTCGACTTCCTGAGGGTGTCGTAGGTGCGCCCCGCCCCCAGGGAGGCCGGCTGCTTCAGGATGCCTTTCGGGGGGGACGGCGGCGTGGGCCCGCTGGGTCCGACTGGGGCGGTGCCGCACCGGGGAGCGTCTCCTGGAGGGGGCGGAGCTCGGGTGACGTCTTCTGCTGTCGGAGCTGCGACGCTCAGACGCCGTGACGCCCACCGCCGCGGTTCTGTTGGTGCGGCCGGGCCGGTGGGCGGAGTTACTGAACGGCGGCGGCGGCGGGACGTAGAGCTCCAGGCTGGATAGGCTGGAGACGTCCAGCTCGCTGTCGGAGAGGGGCGGGGTCTGGGCGGCGTGCCGCGGGGGGTGCGGGGGCGAGTTCAGGCCGGGCCTGTTTACCTGACTGCAGTCGGGCTGCGGGGCGGGCGGCGGCGAGGCGGGGGTCAGGGCGTGGCGCGTCTCACGATGCTGGGGCGGAGCCTTCCTGTACGGCTTCCTGGCTGGGGCGGCGCTCGCCATCCTCGCTGCTGCTGGTTCCGGTCGGGTCTGGGGTCCTGTCGGGAAAACGGGCCAGAGGTGAGAGAGTTAGAGACAACGGCGCCGCTCACCTGCCGACCGCTCGCCACGACGCCCGAACCCGACTGCTGATCGTCACGGCAACGCTCTGCCTCTGAGTGCAGATCGATGCTCGCCCATCCCTCATCACACACAGCTGAGAGAGAGAGAGAGAGAGAGTGTGTGTGTGTGTGTGTGTGTGTGTGTGTGTGTGTGTGTGTCGGCCTCAGGCCAATCATTGATCCAGCTCCTGTTTCCAGAACAGGAAGTGCTGATGCATCGATCTGGACCGGGCCAGCACTCAGAGCGGCACACTCAGCTGTCAGCAGGTGTGTGATGATGTCACACAGGTGTGGCCAGCTCCCAGAACCTTCTGGGTCATCAGAACATCCAGAACTGTTGACTGGAGAAGCTAAGCCCTAGGAAGATCAGGTCAACTCCTCCAGAACCTCTGGAGAACCACCGACAGGAACGTCTGGACCACAGCGAGGAAACCAGAACCGAGGACCGGGCCAGGAGCTCTGGACCTGGAGCTCCAGACTGGACCTGGAGCTCTGCACCGGACAGAAAGTCTGGACCGGACCTGGAGCTCCGGACCTGGAGCTCCGGGCCTGGAGCTCCAGGCCTGGTGCTCCGGGTCTGGAGCTCCGGGTCTGGAGCTCCGGGTCTGGAGCTCCGGGCCTGGAGCTCTGAACCAGGAGCTCCGGGCCTGGTGCTCCGGGCCTGGAGCTCCGGGCCTGGTGCTCCGGGCCTGGAGCTCTGAACCAGGAGCTCCGGGCCTGGTGCTCCGGGCCTGGAGCTCCGGGTCTGGAGCTCCGGGTCTGGAGCTCCGGGTCTGGAGCTCCGGGCCTGGAGCTCTGAACCAGGAGCTCCGGGCCTGGTGCTCCGGGCCTGGAGCTCCGGGCCTGGAGCTCCGGGCCTGGAGCTCCGGGCCTGGTGCTCCGGGTCTGGAGCTCCGGGCCTGGAGCTCCGGGCCTGGAGCTCTGAACCAGGAGCTCCGGGCCTGGTGCTCCGGGTCTGGAGCTCCGGGCCTGGTGCTCCGGGCCTGGAGCTCCGGGCCTGGTGCTCCGGGTCTGGAGCTCTGAACCAGGAGCTCCGGGCCTGGTGCTCCGGGTCTGGAGCTCCGGGCCTGGTGCTCCGGGTCTGGAGCTCCGGGTCTGGAGCTCCGGGCCTGGAGCTCCGGGTCTGGAGCTCTGAACCAGGAGCTCCGGGCCGGGAAAGTGTGTTCGTGTCCTCGCGGCTGCAGGGATCAGATCCGTGATCATGACGTTCCGCTCCATTTAGCCCACTGGGTCACATGACCAGCAGCTGCTCTCAGGGAGCCAATCAGGGGCATCGATCTCCGCCACACGCGTCTCTGCGGGGCCCCGCGGCAGCCTCCAGGCTCCGGCTGCGTCTCCGGAGCTGCAGGCTTCTAGTGCATATTCTCGGTGTTTAGACGTTTTCTAGGCATCTTCTGGTTCTGATGGTTTTTCTGGTAGTTCCTGGGAACTTTGTGAGAGTTTTCCTGGAGCATCTGGGAAACATTCCCCGAGTCCGTCCGTCTGACTCGTGTCCTGCAGGCTCCGGTTTTGTTCGTTCTTTCACGTTTCTGTGTTCTTCACGTCTCCTCCTCTGAGATGTTTCAGGCATTATTTTCATAATAACACGTAATATATTACAGCTTTGTTTCCGGATGACTTCTCGTCAGGTGGGCGCTGCGGCTGCAGGTCCGCCAGGTCCGCCAGGTCGCTCCTGCCGATGGCTCCAGGTCACTTTCCAGACAGAAACAGCTTTCATTACCGCTCCGTCCAGACAAGGAAAGACGCTTCACAGAAATCTGCCTCGGACTTTCAGGATGCTTGTTCCAGGTCCGGCCCTCGCCTCGTCAACAAGTCACTTTTCCAAGTCCAAGTCCGCTCTAGCTGCACGGCTCCAGGTCAGGAACAACCTGAGGTAAGGCCGGAGCTTCTCGATAAACAACAGGAAGTGCTTTTATTTTGATACTTCAGCAGGAAGGTGTTTTAGGTCTCAAGTCCAAGTCAAGTCTGAAGTCTCATTTTTGTGAGTGAAGTGCGACTCGGGTCTGGGTCTCAAGCGTGACTCGCCCATCATCAGGTGTGTGTCCAGGTGCGCTGCAGGGTGCGTACCTGAGCTGGGCAGGTTTCCAGAGGGGCCTTCATCCACAGGAAGGACCACACCTGAAACAGAGGGACAGCCTCAGCCTCCAGGCTCCAGCGGGGGGCGGGGGGCCTTCCTCACCTGGTCCTCTTCATCATCTCGGGTCTGGCTCCTCCTCTGTGAAGCTCACTGGTCCGGTAAGCTGAAACAACACAGACTCATTTAGAACCGGGTCGTGTTCAGTCAGAACCAGAGAGCTGCTCCTTCATCCTTCCTGCCTGGGTTCTACTTTTCCAAGCAGATCTTTACGATTCTGGTCCGTTCCCAGACCAAAAGCAGAACTCGAGCAGAACCTGCAGGTCGATCCGGCAGAACCGGCTCCCTGCAGTAGGAAACAACCTGCTGAAGGGTTCTGGGTCCTGGTTCTGGTCCCGGTTCTGCAGCAGCGTTCCTGCAGCAGGAGGAACGTCTCCGAGGACAACGGTTCTGCTGGAGATGGATCATGTGACCGACCTGAACCCGACACCAGAACCACGGATCCAGCCGGCTCAGATGACTCAGACACACCTGAGCAGGTGAAGGCAGCGACACACACACACACACACACACGTTTGTATTCCTACCCAGGTTAGGACTTTTATCAACTTCCATTCATTTCAATAGCTGTATTTATGCCTGACCCTAACCCGGGGGGCACTAGGACCGGGCTTTGGTCCCCATAAGGCTAGGAAATGTGCCAGAAATGGTCCTAAATAGGATAGCGAGACACACACACACACACACACAGCAGAGCGTGCGTCAGACAGCGTCTCCTCTTCCTCTCCACCTCCTACTGTGAGCCAGATCCTCCATCAGAACCGGACCAGAACCAGAGACCGGCTCGGGCCAGCTGAAACCGGACCAACAGAGCGTTGACATCACTTCCTGTTACCATCCAGTTACCACCAGGTTCCTTTCTGTTCCTCCAGGATCTGATCCGGAGCAGATTAAGGCAGGGTTCTGACCCGCCTACTACTGGTTCTGGTCCCTGTATGAGACCTACCAGTTCTCGTTCCTGGTCTCCAGAAACCCAGAGGTTATGGAGCTCCTGAGCTGGACCGTTCTGGGTCTCGGTTCTGTTAGGTCCTGGTTGGGTTTATGAGTCCATCCTCAGAAGGTTCTGCAGAACCCAGACTGATTCTGGCACACAACGATCAGCGATCTGATCTCTGCTGGTTCTGGTTCACCAGACCCCCCTCCCCCTCTGATCTACACCTGGAAGTGGACCAGGTTCTGACCCGGTCTCAGTCACACCTCTGCAGGTTCCCAGTGATGATGGGCTCATCAACCCGTCCTGACTCAACCGCTCCAGGGAATTCCCTGGGCTGGGGTCCACTCTGTCAGGTTCTGGTCCCGACCCGTATCAGGAATACTGGATCCCAGGACCTCCAGCAGGGATGGGGGGGGGGCTGGCCTCTGATTGGCTGTCGGGCTGCAGGTGTGTGTGACCACTGAGTGTTTTTCCACTCTGCTGTCTGTCAGGCGCAGTCACGCTGCAGCCCTCAGTTCTGTCTGCAAGGCATTCAGGGGACACAAACACGACCAACACAGCGGGGTTCCGTCTGCCGGAGCCCGGCCCGAACCGTCCCAGATTTCCCCCCTGACACTGTTACCCAACACACTGTCAAACCGAGTAAACCCGGTTCGGTGCCGCCGCGGCTCGGACCGTGGCCCAGTTCCCCGCCTGCCACACCGACCGTTCCGAGCAGCCAGCTCCTCGCGAGCTGCCCGGAGCCGCCAGCAGCCCGCTGCCAGCTTACCTGAGAGGCGGTCAGCGCGGCCCAGCGCGGCCCGGGGCGGCTCCACCGAGGGCAGACAAACTTCAGCCCGAGCTCCGCGGTCCTTCCTCCAGCTGGGAGAGCTGGAGCGGAGGGCTCCGGACCGATCCGACTCCCGGTAGCAGCGCTGAGCTCCGGCGCTGCGGGGAGGACAGCGGGACAGCGGTCAGTGAGAACAGCAGCGGCCCGGGGAGGAGCTCCGTTCCTGGGGGTAGAATCCGCTCAGAGCTCCGGGAAAAGTTGATCTGCTGCCATCTTTACCCGCGGGGCATGATGGGTAATCCTCAGGAATCCCGGCTCGCCTTAAAAACTCCGCCCACGCGTCATGACGCCACAAAGGACGTACAGGAAAAGAAGGAAGGTTCTGAAATGTTTAAAATTATCCCAATTTGACTCAGAAGGATTTCAAATAATATTTCGTTTGAGTTCTAGACATGGATAGGTTCCGTTTTGACCCACATGGACCGGTTCCGTTCTAACCCACAGAACATCACTTTGGTCCTGACTCGTTCTGTTTAAAGGATCAAGATGGCGACCAGAATGTTCTGAAATAGAAACTTTTTGGCACCACTGGTATCCTTGGTAGCTCTGGCACCACTTTTATCTTTGGTACCACTGGTATCCTTGGAAGCTCTGGTAGCTTTGGTACCACTGGTATCTTTGGAAGCTCTGGTATTTTTGGTACCACTGGTATCTTTGGTACCACTGGTATCCTTGGAAGCTCTGGTAGCTTTGGTACCACTGGTATCTTTGGAAGCTCTGGTATTTTTGGTACCACTGGTATCTATGGTACCACTTGTATCTTTGGAAGCTCTGGTATTTTTGGTACCACTGATATCTATGGTACCACTTGTATCTTTGGAAGCTCTGGTATTTTTGGTACCACTGATATCTATGGTACCACTTGTATCTTTGGTACCACTGGTAACCTTGGAAGCTCTGGTAGCTTTGGTACCACTGGTATCTTTGGAAGCTCTGGTATTTTTGGTACCACTGGTATCTTTGGTACCACTGGTATCCTTGGAAGCTCTGGTAGCTTTGGTACCACTGGTATCTTTGGAAGCTCTGGTATTTTTGGTACCACTGATATCTATGGTACCACTTGTATCTTTGGTACCACTGGTAACCTTGGAAGCTCTGGTAGCTCTGGCACCACTTTTATCTTTGGTACCACTGGTATCTTTGGTACCACTGGTATCCTTGGAAGCTCTGGTAGCTTTGGTACCACTGGTATCTTTGGAAGCTCTGGTATTTTTGGTACCACTGGTATCTTTGGTACCACTGGTATCCTTGGAAGCTCTGGTATTTTTGGTACCACTGGTATCTATGGTACCACTGGTATCTTTGGAAGCTCTGGTATTTTTGGTACCACTGGTATCTTTGGTACCACTGGTATCCTTGGAAGCTCTGGTATTTTTGGTACCACTGGTATCTATGGTACCACTTGTATCTTTGGATGCTCTGGTATTTTTGGTACCACTGATATCTATGGTACCACTTGTATCTTTGGTACCACTGGTATCCTTGGAAGCTCTGGTAGCTTTGGTACCACTGGTATCTTTGGAAGCTCTGGTATTTTTGGTACCACTGGTATCTTTGGTACCACTGGTATCCTTGGAAGCTCTGGTATTTTTGGTACCACTGGTATCTATGGTACCACTTGTATCTTTGGATGCTCTGGTATTTTTGGTACCACTGATATCTATGGTACCACTTGTATCTTTGGTACCACTGGTAACCTTGGAAGCTCTGGTAGCTTTGGTACCACTGGTATCTTTGGATGCTCTGGTATTTTTGGTACCACTGATATCTATGGTACCACTGGTATCTTTAGTAGTTTCCAATCTTGTGAAGGACTTTGAATCACCTTGTTGCTGAAATGTGTTATAAAAATAAAACTGTCTTGCCTTTCTAAGAGCTGTCTGAGCAGGAAATGGTTTACCCTGGACTTTAATAGATCTACAGATACTCTTCAAAATAAAAGTCCACCTCTGATGTCATTTATGATTATCTCAAAAAGGAGGTTTTGTGTTTATCATATCAGCCAACAGCTGGAACACAGGAAACCTTTATTATCAAGCTATTTTTATTTTTTAATCTCCTTTCTGTCACTAATGAGTTTGTCCCCATCAGACTGTGTCCATGTCCCTCCCTTCACTGAGGACACATGAAGCACCTGCAGACAGAACTGAGGGATTCGGTTACAGAAGCTGCTGCAGATCTGATGTGGGAGCAGCGTTTCTGTCTTGATGTGAGGTTTCATCATCCCGTCTTCGTCTCTGAGCTGCAGCGTCCCACTTTCTCCTGCAGGATCATTAAACTTTCATCCACTTCAATGTCTTTCAAGAGGAGACGTCACATTGTTTCAAAGACAAAGCCGTCCTCTGAGGACTCCGGCATGTCTGAAAGGGTTTATCAGGATCACTTCCTGTGAGGGAGCGAAAGCACACATCCCAAACCGGAGAGCAGGCTGGTTGAAAACATGCTCATCTAGGAGATTCTCACTGTTTCAGTGTCCTCGGAAAGATCCACCCCAGAGGTGTCCTCACATATCAAAACCCACCGAGGACAAACCTGTCCGCAGAGTGCAGAAATGTCTCTGGATGATGTAACCATGAGGAGGGTGTGGGTGTTCTGGTCACATGGGTCTCATCTTCCCCGGTTCTGGTCCTGCCGGGGCTGGTATTTCTGGATCTTCACTGCTGTGGTTCCGGACCATAAATCAGGACGTCCATCAGGACCCCGTCAGCTGGTGAGGACGGATGATCTCCAGAAAAACAACAGATCACATGACGACGCGCTCACAGCAGCTGCTGGACAGATTATCGTGTCCCTGCTGGACCGAAAGATGAGGACAATGTCCAGCTGCTGGAGAACAATGCAGCCCCGTCCCCCCGTCCCCCGTCCTGTGATATGGCAGCTATGGGAGGAATGGAGGACACTTTGATTCCCGCAGCTGTTGGTGTCTCTGAACCAGTTCAGGAGGAGGCTTGGTGGTGGTGGACCTCAGAGCGGGCCACGCTGGTACCAGAACCCATCTCTACTGCCTCTGCTGGAGCGGAGGGATGCAGGGGACACCAGCAGAGAGATGCAGCAGACACCAGTGGGCAGGGGGCAGGGACACCAGGGGAGATGAAGAGACAAAGGCAGTAAATGTGGTGCTGGATGCTTCAGTCTGAACTTGGCCTGGCCTCAGCAGAACCGGGCTGCGGGGGTCTTGCCCCCCAGGATAAACAGGGCAGCGTTGTGGACCAGGTGGTCCCAGTAGCTCCCAGTAGCTCCCAGTTTAGACCACAGAGGAATCCCAGCTGCTCCTGCAGCAGGTTAGACCCATCAACAGTAATACCGGCCCACAACTGACCTGATACGGCCCAGAACCGTCCTGAGTTCCAGAACCGACCCGATATGGACTAGATCCTACCCAATACAGCCCAGAACTGGTGGAACAGGTCCAGTTCCAGACTTGGAGCTGAGCCAGGGAACTTGGATGTAAGTCTCAGGTGGCGCGGTCACCTGACTGACCTGTGATTGGCTCTGAGGTTACACCTGTTGGACAGGTACATGGTTGCTATGGAGACGCTTGGGTCAGATAAGACAGCGCTTAGCTTGCTGGACTTGAACTCTGACCTGACAGCTCTACAGGTGGAGTCCACACATGTGACCTCACCTGCGTCCACTGGGTCAGACCTGGAGGTTCTGGGCACATTACAGCCACTCCAGGTCTGTTTGGGTTGACCAGAGCAGGTTTTAGTGGACCTTCAGGAGGATCTGAGTTTTATTCGTGGTGGTTTGGTTCTGGTTCTGCTGGGTTCAGCCTGTCTGGATTCCTGTCCTATCGGGCTGCAGGGATCTTGTTTTGGAGCAGGTCGTCTGTCAGGATGACTCGTCTTCTACCAGTGGGGCGAGTCTGAACCTGCCGGGACGTCAGCAGCTCCTGGTCTGCAGGCGGGTCTGAACCAGGAACAAACAGAACCGGCACGGTTCTGCCGCCAGCAGCAGATGAAACCTGCATGCCTGATCCTCATCTCATCATCCTCTGTCTGCTCTGGTGTTCCTCACAGAGTGGGGGGACGCAACCAACGTGTCCTCCAGAGACAGCAGCAGGACTCGTCTCTGTCCCCCAGAAGGTGTTTATGAGTCCAATCAACACCTGATCTCATCTGAGAACAAACTCAACATCTCCTGATTTAACACCGCGCACTCTGGGAGCCTGACTCCTCCTACACACACGTCCTCCGAGAGTGTGTGTGTGTGTCGGGGTCGCACCCAGCACAGGGGGAGTGTTTACTGGGGGGGTCAGAGGACTGTTGTCTCCTCGTCGTTTGCTGCAGCTTCAGATTAAAGCAGACGCTCAGGGGAGACCTGCAGAGGAGCAGCATGTGTCAGAGAGCGTGTGTGAGTGTTAGTGTGTGTTAGTGTGTTTTAGTGTGCGTGTGTTAATGTGTGTTAAACAGGGAGCAAACAAACTGGCCGGCGGCTGCAGATCCAGGAGGTTTTCACAGCAGCAGGAAGGAGAGTTTCAGCTGGAGGTAAGAAGAGTTTCCCCTACTGCAGGTTCTGCTTCTGGTTCTGGTGGTTCTGATTCCCAACAGATCACAGTCTGATCACAACAGGAAGTGTGAAGCTTCAGGACCAGAAGGTACCAACTTGTCAGAGACTCTGAGTCCTGTACCCACAGGGGTCGCTGTAGATTCAACTGTTTGTCTCTGAACCATCTCAGCTTCTTGTTCAGATCCTGATTTAGGAGCTGAGGTCGTGATCATAACTTCGTCAGGTGGGTTGGTGGAAGTGGGCGTGGCTTTGTTAACAGGTCTTAAAGTGAAACAGAACCACAGAAAGGTTCTGTTCATGCGGTTTGACTGATCATTACCGGGATCTGGGTCTAGAACAGCTGGAGAGGGACGCTAAGCTCTCTGACTGGTCAGATTTGAGCATCATGTGACCTGCTCTCTGCTCCAGCAGTCTGTAGAAAACACCCAGAGGTTCATGAGAAACACATCTCAACATGTTGGATGAAAACATCTTCATCATTGCTTAACCTGGTGAGGAGCTCCAAGAATAAACAGCTGAGTTAAAACCTCCAGTGCAGCAGGGGGCAGTAGATGCTGCCCAGTATAGCTGTTGGTGTGTGATTATTTCACGGTTTAGTTACAGACTGTAGATCACAGTGGCCATCCTGTCACCGGTGTATGACACTATGGCGCCACCTTCTGGATGTAGAGCTGGATGTAGAACCAGAACATTTCAGCCTCAAACTAACAGGACCTGTGGAAGAACCATCAGTCTGGTTCTGAAGCAGATCCAACAGGTCCAACAGAACCTTCAGGTGCTGAAAGAGTAGGGAGTTAAAAATCCTGACAGAACCAGAAGAACCAAAACCGCACAGGAAGAAACAGGCTTCAGTGTTCACATCAGCAGGCTGAAAACAGGACAGGACTGAGGATGCAGCCCTGTGGGACTCCAAGACTCTTAACTTCCTGCATGGGACTCCACAATAAGACTTGTAACTTCCTGGGTCCTGGGACCTGGTCCTTGGACCTGTGAACTTGGACTTGGGAGCTAGGACCTTGGTCCTGGGTGGTGCTGTGGAGTCAGCTGTTTGTTCTCCTGGAGAACCTTCAGTCTCCCTCTGCAGGTGGGTGAGGCACTTTCACCTCCAACCATCCGAGGAGCTTCAGGTTCCACCAGGAGGAGCTCGCTGGGACATCATCCTGTAAAATTTTCAGCACTAAATCCACTCGCCGGGCCTGGATATAAACGTTCTGGTGATGCTGACTGCGACTGATGCCCGCGGCGTTTCCAACTTCACATGATGTCAGCTCTGAAGCTGCAGCGTGTTCAGGTGTTCTGGTTTCAAGTTGGATGGACTCCATGGAGGCGTCTACAGGAGAACCTCAGGAGAATCAACAGGTTGAAGCTAAGATTTCACAAAACATCCGCCATCTTCAGACCACGAGGTCTGAAGATGAATGTGGGCGGGGCTAAAGCTGTGGTTAACCTTAACGAGGTTTTTCACTGAAGTGAACATGAACTAGTTCACCGTGGAGCTTTTCCGGTGGTGAACTCTGAACATGAACTGGTTCACCGTGGAGCTTTTATAGTGGTGAATGTGAACTGTTCAGTCTGAACAGTGAACAGTTCTGTTGAGGTTCAGACAGACTTTGGATCTTCAGATTTAACATCTGCGGTCAGAGGCTGAACATCTACAGGCTGTTCAGTCTTTGTCATGTGATGGATTCTCTGCCCTCTGATTGGACCGCCGTGCTGCTGCTGCGGTGTTGACAGCAGGAGAGTCTTCCTCCGAGGAGTGATACAGAGTGAGGAGGAGGAGTGAGAGATGATGGAGGATGTTTGCTGTGACTCACTCTCCCGCTCAACCAACCACCTGTTGCTTTCTCTCCAGCACACACTCCCCTCATTCTTCTCTTCCCAGAGCAAACACACTGAAAGAAAAGCTCTGTGTGTGTGTGTGTGTGTGTGTGTGTGTGTGTGTGTGCTGTGGTATGTGAGCCACACGAACGCTGTCAGTAATCCAGGCATGTCGCTTCCTGTCTCTGCAGAGGCTGCGCTCTTCCCTGGAATCTCTGGAAAATTGATCCGCTCCTTGTTTTCCTGCCTGACACTCGACCGTGTGGGCACAGTGATCCGGACCGCCGTCACCACGGCAACAAGGCTGAAGGAACCAGAGAGCGGGAAGAAGAAGAGGAGGAAGAGGAAGAACAGGTAGGTCACATGACCTGAGCAGGAAGTGGATAGTCCTGGATCATCTCCTCTTCTGTGATGAAGAACAGGCCAGCTTCCAGACCAGGGGTCCTCAAGTCCTCCAGGGACGGTGTCCTGCAGCTTCGAGATGTGTCCCTGGTGTGTTGAAGCAGGGACACATCTATCAGCTGCAGGACACCGTCCCTGGAGGACTTGAGGACCCCTGGTCTGGAGCAGCATCTGCTGCCTCCAGGACCACATCTTCTCCAGGAAAAACAGAACACCACATCCTAAAGGCCCGGCTGAGGAAGAGGAGGGTACAGCAGCTGGACTGACCTGTCCTCTCCAGAGCCTGTTTGGGACAGCCCCCTACTGTTGGACACCTGAGGAGGACATGTTTTCCATGCTGGGAGAAGGAAAAACTTTGGTCTGGAGAGGAACCTGAGACACGTCCCTCCGTCTGTCTGAAGGTGACAGCCGTCCTGCAGGAGCGTGGCGCTGGAGCAGCTCGAGTTTCACCCGTTTGATGTGGAGACGGACCTCGGCGGCGTCTCACACACGCATCACAGCGACGCCGCCACCCTGCAGAGACGTCCGGAAAAAGCTCCGCCAGACTCCGAGGTCACTCCAGGACGGAGAGCTTACAGGGAGATCCTCTCTGGGGTCTGGTTTAATGTCGCCCAGGGGGTGGGGGGGACTGGAACGAATGAAAACCCACTGGTCTGGGACGTTTTACACAGAACCAGAACCAGGAGTGAGAACATGAGTCCACCTGCTGCAATCTGAAGCTCTGCTTGGGCCCCTGGGTCCAGAGGGTCCTTCCGATGTCCTCCGATTCTACTCTGGAGATCTCCAGCTTACAAAGCCCAACTGTCCAACTTTATTTGAATAAACTCTTTATGACGCAAAGTTTAAGCCTTACCACGCATCGAGCACAGAAATCTAAGACGTCAGAAACCATTTCCAGAGCTCCAACTTTTGAGCTCAGTGGAACGCTAACACCACAGCTAGCATGCTAACACCACAGCTAACACGCTAATGCAGCGCTCCATTGATCTCAGAAGTTGGAGCTGGGCTTGACAACGCACCCGAGGAAACCAGGATCCAGTTAACTGGGGAAGTTGGGATTCAACACGGCGACACCCGAGTAGCCATTGTTCACAGTACGTTACAGGAACATCGTCTTAAGCTTTACTTTCCATCAGCAAATACCATTTTTAATTAGTTCAGTTCAGTTGCATGGAGTCACTAGCTGCGTTTCCACTGACCATAAAATTGTGCAAATTGGAATTATGAAAATAAATCTGCTTAATTAAACACAGCAATTTAAAAAAACTAACGTTTTTCAATAAAAAGCTTTTGCACGAGGATGAGGTGGTTTTTCAGCCGTCTCAAAATTTGTGTATCTCACAAAACTGCAACGGAAACACTTTTTTTTGCATTACATGATTATTTGATGACACTGGCCTCCTTGGAGGACACAGCGGGGCTCCACCAGAGCTCTCACAGCATCGCACCGTTCATCAAAAGTTGAGTTTGTCATTTGAATCCACAGCTCTTCTGTAAAATTGCCGACTTGCAGTTTCCCACAGCTTGTTCCTCCAACGCCTGAATCAGACGTAGACGTCTCCTCCTGATGATGAGCGCTGGTGCTGTGGCTGAAATATTATAGCTCATGTGTTTACATCCATGGGTTAGGGTTAGCCAGGATTTTTTTTAATGACTTATTGGCTGAACAGACTCAGTCACGTGAGATTTTCATGACATTTCTGGTTTAATGGAAACGCCACAAAATTGTGTTTTTTCAATATTAGCAGAACTTTGAAAAAGTTTTGTGCACATTTGTAACGGAACTGCAGCTACTGACTTGCAGCATTCACTCCTCCAGACCAGCAGGGGGCGACAGTGGAGAGGAAAAACTCCCCTTTAACAGGAAGAAACCTCCAGCAGAACCAGAACCGGGCTCAGTACCAGCGGCCATCTGCCACGACCGACCGGAGGTTTGAGAAGACAGAGCAGAGACACAAGAAGAAGCAGAGGAGCCAATCCAGCAGTACTTTCTACATTAATGAAAGCCAAAAGATAACAGGAGGAGAAGGAGAACCATTACTTGATGGCAGCATCATCTCAGCTGAAGCGCTCCTCCAGGAAGGCATCACAGCCAGACAGGACGCCAGACCAGGTGCAGCTTCTATGGAGAGAAAATAACTGAGAGAAAACAAAAAGTGAACAGCTGAAATAACAGTAAATAACCCAAACTGGAGAGTAGTAGGAGAAGAAAGTGCGACGAAGTGGTCAGTTTGTCCTCCAGCAGCCTCTGGCAGCATCGCTGCAGAGACCGATCAGGAAAACCGAAGTCCTGAGAATGAGAGGCAGAGTCCTCTCATTCTGCCCTGCTAATGTTAGCTATAGCGGGCTATTGTTAGCATTATATTAGCATAGCATGCTTCCATGAGACCAACATAGAGATGTTTATCCATCAAGGACAGCATCATGTGTGGAAAAACCAAACCGCTCACACCAACTGTCAGGCTCGGTGATGGAGGGCTGATGATGCGGGCCACAGGACTGGGTGGAGCATGAACTCAGTCTGGATCCAGCTGTCTGGCAGCTGAAGGGTGGTCCAAACTGGGTCGTCAACAGAACTATGAACCCAAATACAGCAGCTGATCCAGAGCAGAATGGCCTAGTCAAAGTTCAGACTTCAACCCTACTGGGGTTTTATTGTGAAAGGATGGACTGCTTCCTGATCAGCTCTGATCTCCCTGGTTCTGTCCGCAGATGAGGACCGGTGAGGACAGAATGTCTCACGTCTCCTCCTTGTCTTCCAGGACGGCGTCTCGCTGCAGCCAACATGTCGGCGTCCCGAGCTGCGGCCGTCCTGCTGCTGCTGAGCTGCTGCGCCCCGCCCTGTGCAGGCGAAGGTAGGTCACATGACCCAGGTACGCCTCAGGTTCCGCTCACTGCTGCAGGAGTCCTCCAATAATTAGGGTTCCTGGTCCGCCTGAAGGGCTGGTTCCTCTGCAGGTTCTCAAAGTGAGGGACGGGGGCCCTCTGAGGGTCCTGAGGCACCGAACCAGGGTCTGGAGATGATCTGCAGACTGTAGGCCATCCCGCCAGGAACCGCTGGAGGACCATCATGTTCTCTGCTGTCGGCCGGGACCTGACCCCAGAGTTCAAACCTTGCCACTCAGGATTCATGGAGACAAGTTTTCACCCCTGTGAGCTTTTTGACCCTAACCTGAGCCTGTACCTGTCCTGCTTGACTGTGTGACACTTTCAGAGCACCGCTGCCCCCGTCAGGTGACCCAGTGAATTACAGCTGATGATGAAGAATAAAGCTCATCATCGCTCAGCTCTGGCTGCTCAGCAGCATGAAGCAGACTTTTCCTACTCTCTCAGAACTCCTGAAGGCAACGTGACCTCCTGACCCCCAGAGCTAGCACCGCTTCCTGACCCGTTTCAGACAACAAAAAGTTGTGCCCCAGGCCACGCCCACCTTCATTCTGATTGGACTGATAATGAGGCCGACAGGCGCTGTCAACCAATCAGAACGAGGGAAACCACAAGGACCGAATTTAAAGCCGCAGAAACACTTGGTGTCCTCTTCCTCCCAGGAGCCACTCTGTTCCCGACACCAGGGACTGGAGAACCTGGAGAACCTGGAGCTTTCATGGAACGACCAGAAGGTTCTGCCTGATCATTGATAATCCGGGTCAGTTCTGGATCAGCCGGATGTTTGTAAACAACCTGAGAGTTTAATTCACCTTCAGTCCAAACAAAATTAACTAGTTAGACAATTAACCAATAATCTGCCAACTAACCGGTGAACCAATTTACAAACTAGTTAACCACTTAACTAGTTCACTGATTAACTAATTAACCAATTATTCAAATAACCAATTAACCCATGAACTAGTTAACCAGTTAACTAATTAACAGTTCGAAGCCCTTCCCGCGGGAACCCTTGTGCTTCCTGTTTTGTTCATCCTTGGAGACCGGACACATTTCCAGGGCAGAACTTCCCGCTGGCTCCGGAAAACCTTCCGGCTCTGCCAGGAAATTTCCAGGCTGTTTTCTAAAACTTCCCAACTTTGTCAGTAAAACCCTGGAAGCATCTCCTTCTTCCTGAGAACATCCAGACCGGAGAACTTCCTGGCTGTTCCCTCAGGCTCCCTCCGTCTTCCTCACGATGAGGGCCGAGCCGCTCCCTGATGAGGACCGTGAAACCTGCTCGTCTTCATGGCGTTCCCAGTTTTCCTGATCCTAAACAAGTTCCTCCTGTGTCTGGGATGTTGGAGACCAAGTGTTTGACCTCTGACCTGTGACGGCCGGCGGGTCGCGTGGCGGCCGGTTGTTGTTCCAGCGGCTCGGCTCGGATTATGGCGGCGTTCCACAGAACAATCCGGCTCCGCTCCGGCCGACACTCGAGCCGCTTCGGCGTCACGTCAGCTGCGCTCAGAGGTCAGAGGTCAGGGTCTGCACATGGAGCAAAGATCTCATCAATCTGTGATAGATTCGAACAACCATTCGCAGACAGAACCGGTTCTTCATTAGCAGTCCAACAGAACCGGTTCTGATCCGGAATCATCAGCAGAACCACAGGAAGCCATTCCAGAACCGAGTTTCAGGAATCTTTGTCAAACAGGATTCTGGAAGCGTTATGATTTCGAACAGCCAGGCATCTGGACCCACCAACGGCCGGTCGGACCTCAGAACCAACCTGCAGAACCTTTTCAGTTCTTCTGAAACTGTTGAGATCAAAACTATTCATACCCCAGGAAGATCTGGTTTAAGGTAATATTTTTATTCCAGCAACTTGTTTCTTCTGACTGGAAGTAATAAATGAGTGGTTCTGGAGTGGTCCAGTCAGAGTCCAGACCTGAATCTGATGGAGAACCTGCGTTGAGGAGTCCTTGCAGCTCCTCACCAGAGGTCAGAGGTCAGAAGGTTTTATTGACGATCAAGACCTTTAATTATCCAGACAGGAAAGAATTCCCAACGAGTCGTTTTCCAAAATAAAATGTCCATAAAATCGATTTTGTTTTTCCTTTTGAGAAACAAACTTTGTGGATGAAGAATGGTTTTCAGTCTGCAGGTGTATGAATACTTAAGGCCTGCTGAACCTGGAACTGGTTGAGAACTTTCCCAGATTAGAGCTGATTTCAAAGCAGATTATGCCATCATTGTTTTATTCTGACAGGACTTATCTGCTTCCTGTTTTCCATCCGTTGCCTCTGATCTGTCCCGTTCTCCCCACAGGAAGCGACTGCAGCTGCAACGTCACCAACAGCCGCTGCGATGAGTTCGGAGTCTGCAGGTAGGACATCATCAGAACCAGCGGGTCAAAGGTTGGGATGATCCTGTTTCCATGGATACTGACCTGGTGAATCCCACTGAGCCTGGTTGGATCTAGTCTCCAGGTGAAACAGGAAGTTCACCTTCAGTCTGGCAGCACCTTGTGGACCAAACAGTCTCACTGTGTCATAATTAGCTGCTTTTATTTTGAAAGGCTCATAGGTTTCATGATCTAACTGGTCTGTTCCGAGACCTGCTCTGGATTTAATCTGACACCTCCGTCCACCAGGGCTTCAGGCAGATTCCTGAAGCCGGAGAGCAGCTTCAGTTATTCCAGCTAGAAACTAGTGATCAGGCCTGAAATCTGGGTGCAGTGATGGACTCAGACCTGAACCTTCAGAGACACATAAAGACAGTTACAAAGTCAGCCTTCTGTCACCTGAAGAACATTTCCAGGATTAAAGGACTAATGTCTCAACAAGATCTAGAGAAACTCATCCATGTGTTTATCTTTAGTCGCATTGATTACTGCGGTGCAGAAACCACCTACAGCCAGTTTCAGTGCAGCTTGGAGCAGGAAGTTGACGTGTTGTTTTCATCTCTTTTTATATTTAATTCCTCCATGTTTCCTTCATATTTCTGACACTTTTCCTTGAAATTCCCTGCTTGTTTCTAGGTGTGATCCAGGTTGGGAAGGTGAACTCTGCGAGCACTGCATGACGATGCCGGGCTGCATGCACGGTTCCTGCCTGCAGCCGTGGCAGTGCACATGTAAACCGGGCTGGGGCGGACGGTTCTGTGACAAAGGTTCCTGCAGCTGACAGACGTAGAAACATCTGAAACTCCTCGTCTTGGTGTTTCCTAACGCCACTCTGTGTTTCCCATCAGACCTCAGCATGTGCTCCCAGCAGCACCAGCCCTGTCAGAACGGCGCCACCTGTCTGATGGAGGACAGTGGAGACTTCAGGTGCTTGTGTCCAGAAGGTTTCCACGGTCCAACCTGCCGGAAGAGGATGGGACCGTGTCACCAGAGAAGGTGATAACTGGTCAAGAGAGTCTGAAGATGATGTTTGCAGGGCTAAGCTAACGTTAGCATGTTTTCTCTGTTGTGATATGACTTGTTGATGATTCAAGGTATTTTGTCTGAAGCTAGACGTTATAACATTTAATGACTAGTGTTTCAGTTGCTCTCTGGACAGCTGAGGATGTCTCAGCACCATGCAGAGCAGGTCACATGACTCAGTTGCATCAGCCAATACCGTCTCTGCTTGACTTCAGTGACATTAGAAACAGAATAAAACAGACTGAGGCTGAAGAAAAGCCCAGATAATCTCTGTAGCATGGGTCTGGAAGCCGAGTACATGGAAAAACTCAACCTCCGTGGAGATATAATCACAGGCCAGAACCGGGTTCAGGAGTTGAGTTTCATCAGGCATTCTGATACCGATCACCTAAACACCCGGGTCCGGACCCGAGCCGGTGCCCAGGACTGGATGGATCATTCCTGTGGTCAATGTGTTCCTCAGAAGGTTTGAATCATTTAAAGTTTCTAGAATTTAACTCTTCTTCCGCCTGGTTCTGGTTCCAGGTCCCCGTGTAAAAATGGCGGTCTGTGTGAGGATGCTGACGGGTTTGCGGCAGAGCTGGCATGCCGCTGCCTCGCTGGATTCACGGGGCCCCGTTGTGAGACCGACATCGACGACTGTTTGATAGGGCCGTGTGCCAGCGGCGCCACCTGTGTTGATGGAGCGAACCGGTTCTCCTGCCTCTGCCCGGTCGGGTTCACAGGGCGTTTCTGCACGGTCAACGCGGACGACTGTGTCAACCAGCCCTGCCGGAACGGCGGCCGCTGCCTTGACCGTGCCGGAGGCTTCCATTGCCTCTGTAAGCTGGGATTCACCGGAACCACCTGCGAGACACCGCCAAGCCACACTAACGCCAGCCAACCGGTCTGGACCACCCGGGCCTGGGACGGTGGTCACCTTGACGACAGGAAGGTGAAGGTGACGGTGAAGGAGCGCGGCGCCACCGGACTCTCAGAGCTGCAGCTCATCATCGTGTTGGTGCTGGCGAGTGTGACTCTAGGTGTGATGGCTCTGACTGCCGGCCTCGTCCTGCGGGGCCGCTGCAGGCGCCGCTGCAGGCGCTGTGGCCACGCCCCCTGCTGGTCGCCCTCATCGCCGGAGGCCGGAACACGCAGCAGGCGAGAGCCCAGCGACGATTCGCAGCATCGGATCAGCTTCCTGAATACAGCAGAACCACAGAAGAAGAAACTCAACACAGAGGTGGTTTAGTGAGAGAGAGAGGTCAGGGGTCACTGATCCACCTGAACTATGACATCATACTTTGATCAGGTGGTTTGCTGCTGTTACTCACAACATGGCAACTGGACCTGACCGGATCAGAACTTTATTGCTGAACTGATTACTTTACGGACCTTCAGTCAGAACTCAGGGACTCAAACCCCGCAGGAAGCTGAGAAACAAGAGGAAGCCGTTACCATGACGACCAGCGCTGGAGCTCATCCTCCAGCATCACAAATGGATCAGGATCCATGTGCAGAACCGGGCTGAACCGACTCATCATTTGGGATCAAAACTGTCTGGTTCCGGGTTGCTGCAAACCGAGCCACTGAGAGGTTCTGTAAATGCTGTAAAAATCCTATTTATTGCTTGTTGTACATTTGACCCGACTGGACCAGGTGGTCCAGAACTCATCAGAACCTTTCTGATCCGGCCAGCATTAAATCTGTTCCTGAACCTGTTTCTGCGGTGGTTTCATTCTGGATCAGTTACTCACTGCTCCTCCTCTCCAGATGTTCTGGTTCTGGACCCGACTGCAGAACCTGGGCTCTGAACGTCGTCCCGCATGAAGAACCAGGACCGTAGCAAGAGACAGACCGGGTCTACAGCTGGTTTAAACCCAGGCCAGTACCAGACGGTGAGATGCAGGACGATGAGCCGCTTGACATGAATGAGTTCTGGTCTCTGAATCGTTTCCTGCTGACTGATTCTGGAAAACAGGAAGTTCCTGGAAGCTTCTCGGGATCCCAGGATTGAATCCATCCGCTAATATTTATTCAGCAGACCCAACACAGAGACAGGAAACACTAATTAATCAGCTATTAATCAATAAAGCTTCAAATCTAGTTCCAAGTATCAGAACTGCTTGGGCCGGTCAGCTTTATCAGCACCAGAACCATTACAGCAGAACTGGAGAAGGGTGCCTTACTGTGGTCCAGCACTGGGCTGTTGGGTCACCTCTCTGACAGAACTGGCTTGAATCTCATGGACATGTGGTTCCCAGACTCCGGAACCAGTCCGGGTCACTGGATCACCAGCTGGCTCGGTTCACCAGGAGGCTTCAGGAGGTACTGGTCTCCAGTTGTCTTGGTGGTTTCCATACAAACCGGGTTGGAAACAGAGGGAAGGGTACTTTTAAGGGTCCAGAACCCAACATTCTGTAAGATCCAGATGAAGGTTAAACACCCAGAATCTGAAATGGCAAATCTTCCAGAAAGATCCTTCCTGTCCTTCTGGGGGACGAGTCATGAGGGAATGATCAACCAATCAGAAGCTCTCTGAGGGTAACGAGAGGCAGCCAATGAGTGATGGAGCTTTCCTTTCAGCAGACGGGCCCAAAACGACCCGGAAGATTATGAAAACCAGTGTTGGTGGGAATACTGGACCGGAGTCCAGTGGAGCCAACGGAGGAGAGCTGGAACCACAGAGCTCTCATGGGTGAAAGGTGAACCAGTGCTAAACTGGTTCAGATCTGTTTTAGGTTAGCCCAGTAGATCAGAAGCGTTTTATGAGTTAAAGGCTGGATCGGCCAATGAGCTGTTTGCTGTCCTTTGATTGGTTCTCATTTCCATGACCTCATCCTCTCACCTGTTTGTTTGAATTGAGTCTGAACGCTAAAATACTTTGAACAGAGTCGACGAGAACCTCAGAGGAGGAAGGTTTGTTTTCTGAACACATATGATGAGTGTTCAGGAAATGTTCCTGATCTAATGATGTCCTCGAGACTTTAATGGACCTTCCTCCAGTTTATATTCCAGCTCCAGTCCTGAAGGAACCATAGATGGTTCAACACACCTGCTTCAGATCGTTACCTGCAGAACATGACGACATACCGGGCGCATTTGGACCACCGCTGGAGGTGGCACTCGCCCAGCAACCATGTGTTAGAGAACAGAGCAATCAGAGCCATCCTTACGAAGCTGTAAACTGGTTTTATTGTGACATCATCACAGCAGAACACATCAACACACCTGAACGTACATTCCTCAGAAAGAGCACACCTGCCGCCAAGCCCCTCCCCCTTTCCCAGGTTTGTGAAGGTCAGTGCAGACAAACAAACATTCGATCCAGGAAGTAACAACATTCTAACAGGATGTGAGTGTGTTTGTGGGAGGGGTCACATCTCAGTTTCAGCCAATAGGCTCTCACCTAGACCTGACGTCAGCATGACCATCGGCGGTCCGGAGTCTGTGGGGTCAAAGGACATTTAGACTTTAGAACCTGGTTTCTGGGTCCACTAGGATCAGTCCGGTTCCCTTCAGCTGGGTCAACGGTACCACAAACCCACAGAACAATGAACCAGAGGGAGAACTGGAGGTAATCAGTTCTAGTATCACTGATATGACCCGTCTCAATAAACCTGAACCTGATCCATCCCATTAGGACCCAAAGCTTCTGGAGATAAACACCGAACTTCTCAGGCTCAACAGAAGCGTTTGGTCCAGAAAAGGAATCGGACCTGGACTGAACCTGGTTTGGAGGACTCGTCGTGCAGTCACAAAAACCATCAGAACTTCCTTCAACCACAACTTCAGGATAAAAACATGTTAACAGTCACTGTAACCTGGAACATTTGGCTAGCTGTTCGGTTAGCTTAGCTTAGCCCAAGCTGAGAAAACTGGCTCTGAAATTTAAAACGTCACATCAGCATATTTAGCTTTTCTAATACGGTGATAATTCATATTTGTTCTTCTAAACACAGAATATTAGCATCATTGAGACCTAGCCAAGACACCCCATAAATTAACAATGCTAATGCTAACTAGCCTAGCTCAGCTGAGTAGCTTCTTCCTGTTATTTAAATTTAAAATATGATATTTAAATCAGGATTGAGAATCAGTTTTAACACATTAATAATTCAGTGTTTGCAGATTTTAGCCTGACTGAATCCAGAACCAGACCTTTGAACCCACACCAGAACAGAACCACAGAATAATAAATAAAAACAAATGAAACATGAATCTGTATAAACAGCTTAATTTTGCCAGAACTGGAGCAGATTAACTCCAGTTTCACTTGTTACACAGAACGCAAAGCTCCTACTGATACAGAGGACAGGTAAACACCACACAGAGAACAGGCCTGGTTCTGTTCCGGCTCCAGCAGAACCAGCTAGATCCGGACCGGCTTCTGTCACTGAACAGTGGGTGAGGAGGGGTTGAGGGAGGGGGACAGTGTTCAGCCCTTACTGCTGTGGGGGAGCCAGGTGAGGGGCTGGTGCTTCTCTCTGATTGGCTGGAGAGCGCTGCTGGGGGCGTGGCTTTGTCGAAGGGGCGGGGCCTCTCTGTTGTCCTCCTCCTCTCCTTCAGACAGCAGGTCGCTGATCTGCTGCTGCAGCTCAGGGCTGATGGCGTTCTCGGCCAGAACCAGAACCCGCAGGCTGGTGGGGTAGTTCTCCACCATGTCCAGGAACACCTGCACACACAGAACCGCTGCCGTCAGAACCCTAGCTGCTGGCGAGGAGGAGGAGGGTACTGAAAAGCTCAACGGGGGCTGAGGCTGTGGGGGACCTGTGCTGACTGGTTGGTCAGTCCAGTTCCTTCCAGGTCCAGGACCTCCAGGGTTCTGCTGGATGCCACAGCAACCGCCAGCATGGCTGCAATCTGGTCTCCTGTAGACACAACCGCAACCATCAGACCCAGAACCGCCAGCAGGCCGTGTCCTGGTTCTGGCTTATTACCCAGCGGGTTGTAGTCCAGGTTCAGGACCCGGAGCTGCGAGCTGTGAGCTACAGCCACGGCGAAGCGAGCCCAGCCTTTGGTGCTGATCCGGGGGTTAGCGCTCAGAGTCAGCTCCCTGAGACCTGCAGGAGCACGGAGGGAGCGCATCAGGTTCTGGTGCTGAACTGGTGACTCACTGGTTAATCACTGGCTAATCATTGGTTAATCACTGGCTAATCACTGGCTAATAACGGCTTAATTACTGCCGAATCACTGGTTAATCACTGGCTAATAATGGCTTAATCACTGGCTAATCACTGGCTAATAATGACTTAATTACTGGTTAATCACTGGCTAGTCACTGGCTAATAACGGCTTAATTACTGGCTAATCACTGGCTAATAATGGCTTAAATACTGGTTAATCACCGGCTAATCACTGGCTAATAATGGCTTAATTACTGGTTAATCACTGGCTAATCACTGGTTAATCACTGGTTAATAACGGCTTAATTACTGGCTAATCACTGGCTAATAATGGCTTAATTACTGGTTAATCACTGGCTAATCACTGGTTAATCACTGGCTAATCACTGGCTAATAACGGCTTAATTACTGGCTAATCACTGTTAATCACTGGCTAATAATGGCTTAATTACTGGTTAATCACTGGCTAATCACTGGTTAATCACTGGTTAATAACGGCTTAATTACTGGCTAATCACTGGCTAATAATGGCTTAATTACTGGTTAATCACTGGCTAATCACTGGTTAATCACTGGCTAATCACTGGCTAATAACGGCTTAATTACTGGCTAATCACTGTTAATCACTGGCTAATAATGGCTTAAATACTGGTTAATCACTGGCTAATCACTGGCTAATAATGGCGTAATTACTGGCTAATCACTGGCTAATAATGGCTTAATTACTGGTTAATCACTGGCTAATCACTGGTTAATCACTGGCTAATCACTGGCTAATAATGGCTTAATTACTGGTTAATCACTGGTTAATCACTGGCTAATCACTGGCTAATAATGGCTTAATTACTGGTTAATCACTGGCTAATCACTGGTTAATCACTGGCTAATCACTGGCTAATAACGGCTTAATTACTGGCTAATCACTGTTAATCACTGGCTAATAATGGCTTAAATACTGGTTAATAACTGGTTAATTCCAGGTTACGGTTAGGATAAACAAATAAAGAAAGAAAGAAATTAATAACTGGTTGGTTAATAGTTAAAACAGGCTAATTCCAGGTAAATACTGCTGTATAAGTGATGACTATTTGCAGGTGAATCAAAGGATACCAGGTAACTACCAGGTAACTAACTACCAGGTAACTACCAGGTCAGTAGCCCATGAACAAGTGCTCCATCCCAGGAGTTGTAGCTGGTTAACAACAGGATGTGACCACACGGCTGAACGGCGCCTCCTAACGAGTCAGGAGCTGACCCGGGTTACCTGGGAGACACCCGGCGGCAGAGAAGCAGCAGCGCTGCGATCCCCGACCACCGGGGAACCCGCCCCCCGCGGCCCCCTACCTGACTTGGCTCCGTCTGGGGGCAGCATCCCGCCGACCAGCGCCAGCGCCTCGTCCCCCAGCATGCAGTCCCCCAGGTCCAGGCAGACCAGGGACGGGTGGGTGGACAGCGCCGGGTTCAGGGCCGCCAGGCCGGCGTCCAGCAGCGGGCTGCCGTGGAGGCTGGGGGCGGGGACACGCCGTCACAAACCAGTCACAGTCAGCCGAGGGCTCAGCCGATCCGGAGGCGGCGTACTCACAACAGCGTCTGCAGGGAGCGGTTGGCCTTCAGGGCGTCGGCCAGGTGGCGCGTCCTGCCCACGCCGGAGACCACGCCCAGGTTGAGGTTGAGCTGGGCCAGGGAGCGCGAGCCGGCCACGCCCCGGCAGAACCGGCCGAAGTCCCGGTCCGACAGCTGGCAGCCCCGCACCGACAGCAGCCGCAGCCCGTCCTCCTTCAGGCTCTCGCAGATGTCCTGGACCTCGGCCGGGGACAGCAGCTCGCCGCTGATCTGGATGGAGGCGGGCAGCATCTGGACTGGGAGCGCTGGGAGCACTGGGTCAGCTGGAGGAAACAAACGCAGACCAAACTGGACACGAGATCGGCTGCTGGTTTTAGATTCTATTCCAAACCTCTGAGGGGTCGGAACCAGCAGGGCCAGAACCAGGAGGTCCAGAACCAGCCGATCCAGAACCAGGAGGTCCAGAACCAGCCGATCTGCAGGTCCAGAACCAGGAGGTCCAGAACCAGCCGGTCCAGAACTAGGAGGTCCAGAACCAGCCGATCCAGAACCAGGAGGTCCAGAACCAGCCGATCTGCAGGTCCAGAACTAGGAGGTCCAGAACCAGGAGGTCCAGAACCAGCCGATCTGCAGGTCCAGAACCAGGAGGTCCAGAACCAGCCGATCTGCAGGTCCAGAACTAGGAGGTCCAGAACCAGCCGGTCCAGAACTAGGAGGTCCAGAACCAGCCGGTCTGCAGGTCCTGAACCAGGAACCAGTCCAGACCACCACACAGAACAGGAGGTTCTGAGGTCAGACCAGTTTCAAGCAGCCGGTTCTGATCCAGTCCAGGAGTGATTCTCCAATCAGTGGACCTCTGACCAGAACCTGCAGGAGATCAATGACGCTTCCAGAACCCCAGCTGACCTCAGAACCGAACCGAGCCAATCAGAGACCAGGATCAGCTGATCCATCACTCTGATTGGCTCTCCGCTCAACCTGTCAATTAACCTGAGAGGTGATCGATCAGCTCACGCGCAGAGAGAGGAGACTGTCACGCGCTGATGTCATCATTCCATGGTTCCGCCGCAGGCCAGGAGCAGGTTCGGGTCCAACTAGACGGCGAGCATCAGAACCGGTTCCGATCGTGATCCAGGCGGTAGGGGGGAGTCTGGGGGCCCTGCAGCCGGACAGCAGGTCTGTTGCTCGGTCAGAGGGATCCGTGAGTCCCGGTGTGTTCCTGCAGGTGAGCGGCGTTACTACGAAGCACAGATAGGAGCAGAGACAGGACGGCTCACTCCGAGAGGAAAACCGGACCGACTGAGCCGCGATTTTAAAACTTTACTTCATGAAATAAACTAATAAAAGCAGCGAAGAGCGCGGGAAAATGACTGAATGGGACGTTTTAATAAAAGCTAATGAACGTTCATTATGAATCTGAACCTGAACCGGACATGTTTAAAACAATCTTCATCACAGTGACTCCTCTTCAACGTTTGAGCAGTTCAACAGTGACGTAACTTCCTGTAGAGCCCTGTTACGGTTCTCTTCGAGTTTCGTCGCCATGGAAACACACACACACACACACACACACACACACACACACACACACACACACACACACACACACACACACACAGAGAGACGATCTCGCAGCGCATCATGGGTAAGAAAAAGAACAGAAGCATGGGATTAAAAACAAACAGCAGAAAAACTAAAGAAAAATAGATCATGATTTGTTTGCATGTAGCGATCTGAGACATCCCAGTGAGGAGCCTTAAACTTTAAACTGGTTATGATAACAGCATGTATATAATCTGAGGCATGGAGCTGCTCTGCCTCCAGGATGGTTCCAGTGAAAACCAGTTCCTCCAGTCTGTCCAGGGTCCATCTGAGCAGGGCCGGTGGTGGTGGGGGGGGGTTCTCCTGGACTAAGAGAACAACAGTCAGATCAGCATACCTGGTGGCAGACTCAGTCCCATCTGAGCTGGTGGAGCTGGCCAGGAACCGACTGAGACCCTGCATCAGCCTCTCCAGGTGACCAATCAGCAGGATTCTCTTCAAATATCGGGACAAAAGGAAACCAACAAGTCTGCCTGGCCCGGTTCGGCAAGGATGGTTCTGGGGCGGGGCATAAGTGACGACGTCAACGTTTTTCTTTGTTTTTTTTACGGAACCAAAACAGGAAACAGTTCAGTTCTGGATTAAAAACATAAAACCAAGGAAGGAAAATGATGACTCATCAAGGAAGATCTGCTGGTTCTGGACCTTCAGGACGGGTCAGGGAGCAGAACCTTTCCTGTTGTCCACCAACACTTCCTGGAACAATAACTGAATGAATCCATTAAATGTTAACGGATAATAAACTGACCTCTGACCTTTCATTCATTTTTGAGGTTGGGGGGGAGTCACCTTGCGCTCTCTGCTCATATTAGAGTTTAGATCGGTCCAACCCGGCCTGGCCCGGCCCGGTCCGGCCCGCACACATTTCGAGCACCATTCGGGCTGTTTAGCCAATCGGTGCTTCCCAGCAGGTTGAGCGAATCTTCGGGCCAACAGGAGCGCAGCGCCTGCGCATTTGCGCAGTGCGCAAATTAACTTCTGCACCTTTCTGTCTTTCAAACTCCCAACTCCTCTATTCTGACTAGTTTCAATAGTTTACCAAAGTTTATGTGGTGGATTCTCCTTTCTGTTTTCTCTGTGCTGGATGCACTGCAGGCTCATTAAAACGCACCGCGGAAGCCTGGCCCGACCATCAAGCACATCATTTTGGATCGACCCGACTTGAACTTTGGGTCAGGCTCGGGTTATAAAGCTAAACTCCAGTAAGAGTGGACCCTAAGTCAGGTGCTCAGTTCTGCCACACGGTGATGTCGGCGCGGACTTGTAATCACAAGCATCAGGTGGAAAAGCTGCAGCAACAGTCTTTGTTGAAACGGTGATTTACGTGAGGAGCTGCAGGACGCATTAGTATAAAGATGCTCCACGTCCACAGACGGGATTAGATGGCATTTCTCTGCGTTTATCAGCAGTGAAGTCTGTTATTAGTGAAATAAAGCGCTTTTCGTTTGTCAGTCGCCCTCTCCTCAAAGCTGTTCACACATCTATGGTGCTGAAAACGCACCAGCTCCTCTCCTACCTTTATTTTATTACAACACGAAGGTGAAGGAGAAGGACGGTTTAACTGCAACGACCACAAGGGGCCATTTTGACCATCAGCTCATTTTATTCACCTTGCAAGTTTGCTTCTAAGGAAATAATTAATACAACTTTTTAAAAAGCAAAATAACACCCAACTGCACTGCTTTTAAGTTGACAAAGTTTAATGATGCATTAAGCTTTTACCTGTATTGAACATCGTCTTCAAAGAAACTATTATGACATATAGACAAATTTTGTCACAAAAACAAAATGATAAACATCAGTTCAAAAGCTGCCAAAATAGATGTAATAAACTGCCGAAACAAAGTAAGAGAAGACAGCCGGCGTCGGCTCGCCGCTCCTGCAGATTTCTGAGATTCTGCTTCAGTTCATCTCCGGACCTGCCCCTGCCTCCTTTCCAGCTCGCTGCGCTGGATTTCTGATGGCTAAGACTGCCATCTTTTCTCATTAAAATGATGTCAAAGATTTCCCAGAATTCCTTCTGACATGGAGGAAGTTCTGGCGCTGAGGATCAGGAGAGACGGGCTGCTCACCTGGTGCTAAACTGCTCCGACCTCCTCAGCTGAAGGCTGGGGATGTTTAATAATATTTCTATCATTTCTGCACAGCTCGAGGTTCCGCAGTGGTTCTCATGTTGGACCCACCCTGGTTCTACTGGTCCAGATGAAGCCTGAACCATCATATCCACTGGAATACAAACGTTTTTGTTCTGGTTCTTTATTCCGGAACCAGGATCAGTTGAAACTAAAAATTAGCATTTAAATGTAGTTTTTAAGATCTGAGGCTTTTGGTTCTCTAGAGAAAAACATGGCGATTCTTCTGCTCTCTGGCGCCACCCTGTGGATCCTTCAGCATCTTTCAGAGCTAAGTGGAACCAAAGTCCAGTCTCTCTGTTTCCATGGATATTCTGGATCCGAAAGGCCCGTTTGGACCTGGTCCCACCATCAGATCTGTGGATTTCTGCCAAAATCCGAACTGGACTCAGGGGTCTAAAACACCGGATCCAGATTGATCAGAATCATATGAACCAAACATAAAATTGGTGAAAAAAATCAGTTAGCAAGGAAAATATTTTCAGTTTGAACATGTTTCATTAATCTGAATGTTTTCTTTGTCCCCTTATGTATTCATACATTACATACATACTTCTTTTTTATCTTTTTACTCTGAAGCTTATTAAGTATTTATTTATGTATTTATTATGATCTGTTTATAATCTGTTCACTCTGGCTTCTTTCTGATGGATAAACCGTCAGTCTTTGTTTTTGTTTATATAGCTGTTCAATAAAATTTGTGAAAAAAAAAAAAAAAACCCCAACAGATTCTGAAAAGCACTTCCGTTGCGACTTGTGACGCACCCGGAAGTGTTGGAGCATCAGCCGCTGCGGCTAGCAGCAGAGGCTAACAGCTAAATCCAGGTGAAGCAGACCCAGAGGGAGACAGGTGAGGACAAGTGGACACAGGAGGTTCTGGTAGGAGACACCAACTACCCGACTAACCAGCTAACCGACCCAGCGAACCAGATAACTAACCACTGACCTGAAAACAGGCATTAGCCGCTAGCGTTAGCCGCTAGCGTTAGCCGCTAGCTGCAGCTGTTCTCTGTCATCTCCATCATGTAGCGGCGGTTCCGACCGTTGGTTCTGGTCTCAGTGGAGGAAAGAAGCTGCGGGCGGAACCGGAGCTGGTGACTGACAGTAGAACCAGTCAGAACTGGGTTCGATCCAGACTAGGACCACTGGGTTCGGTTCTGCTACATGTTGGAGTACTTCAGTTGTCCTTTCTGTGAGGGTCCAGAGCTCCAGCAGACCAGGGACCAATCGGAGACAAGGAATAAGACGGACATCATTAGATTTGTCCCCCAGGGCTGCGTCTCTAACGTCCCCGTCTGTCCCCAGGGCTGCGTCTCTAACGTCCCCGTCTGTCCCCCAGGGCTGCGTCTCTAACGTCCCCGTCTGTCCCCCAGGGCTGCGTCTCTAACGTCCCCGTCTGTCCCCAGGGCTGCGTCTCTAACGTCCCCGTCTGTCCCCCAGGGCTGCGTCTCTAACGTCCCCGTCTGTCCCCCAGGGCTGCGTCTCTAACGTCCCCGTCTGTCCCCAGGGCTGCGTCTCTAACGTCCCCGTCTGTCCCCCAGGGCTGCGTCTCTAACGTCCCCGTCTGTCCCTCAGGGCTGCGTCTCTAACGTCCCCGTCTGTCCCCAGGGCTGCGTCTCTAACGTCCCCCAGGGCTGCGTCTCTAACGTCCCCGTCTGTCCCCCAGGGCTGCGTCTCTAACGTCCCCCAGGGCTGCGTCTCTAACGTCCCCCAGGGCTGCGTCTCTAACGTCCCCGTCTGTCCCCCAGGGCTGCGTCTCTAACGTCCCCATCTGTCCCCAGGGCTGCGTCTCTAACGTCCCCGTCTGTCCCCCAGGGCTGCGTCTCTAACGTCCCCGTCTGTCCCTCAGGGCTGCGTCTCTAACGTCCCCCAGGGCTGCGTCTCTAACGTCCCCGTCTGTCCCCAGGGCTGCGTCTCTAACGTCCCCCAGGGCTGCGTCTCTAACGTCCCCGTCTGTCCCCAGGGCTGCGTCTCTAACGTCCCCGTCTGTCCCCCAGGGCTGCGTCTCTAACGTCCCCGTCTGTCCCCAGGGCTGCGTCTCTAACGTCCCCGTCTGTCCCCCAGGGCTGCGTCTCTAACGTCCCCCGTTTGATGGAAGTGTGCCGCTCAGCAATGGGACCAGAGAGAGTCTTGCCGAGCTCCGAGGACGAGCTGGGGGAGGACGAGCGTCCGGAGGACGGAGCGGTGCTGCCCGGCGGGGCGGTGTGGGGCGGGGGCGAGGAGGACGGGGGGGAGGCGGACGAGGAGGAGCTGGAGGAGGAGAGCGGCGGGGGGTACTACTATCAGCCTCTGAACCAGGACCCCGACGGGCCGGACGAGGACCGGGGGGACGCGTCCCACTCCGAGCAGCTGCAGCAGGTGCAGCAGCGGATCGAGGTGAGATCCGCCCGGCAACAGGCGACCGGCCCGTCTCTGCTGGCAACCTGACGCCTGCGTGTCCCCCGCAGGTGATGGGCCTGCACCTGCCCGAAGCTCCGCCCCCAGACAGCGACGAGGAGGACGACCCCGAGGGGGCGGCGGCCCAGAGGAGCCGAGCGTCCATCCCCATGGACCCAGGTGAGATGACCCGCTGTCCCCCCCACCCCCCGGACGCCTCCTGGCCCGCGCCGCCGGCCAGGACGGGCAGGCGCCATCGGACCGGCCGTTGGAGACTCAAGGATCCGTTCGGAAGAATCGGTTCAGAGCCAGGAATCAGTTCACAAGGGTTTAGTCGTCAACAGCAGAAGAAGCTGTTCAGAGGTAGAAGATCAGTCTGACTGGAACCAGTTGGAACCAGACTAGAACCAGTTAGAACTTGGCTGGAAACGGGTAGAACCAGTTAGAACCAGACGAGGACCAGTTCGAATATGACTAGAACCAGTTAGAACCTGGCTGGAACTGGGTAGAACCAGTTGGAACCAGATTAAAACCAGTTAGAACCAGACTAGGACCAGTTGGAACCAGATTAGAACCAGGCTGGAACTGGGTAGAAGTCTAATCTGAACCAGTTTGAATCAGATTAGAACCAGTTACAACCAGACGAGGACCAGTTCGAATCTGATTAGAACCAGTTGGAACCAGACGAGGACCAGTTGGAACCAGATTAGAACCAGGCTGGAACTGGGTAGAACCAGTTTGAATCAGATTAGAACCAGTTACAACCAGACGAGGACCAGTTCGAATCTGATTAGAACCAGTTGGAACCAGACGAGGACCAGTTGGAACCAGATTAGAACCAGGCTGGAACTGGGTAGAACCAGTTGGAACCAGATTAAAACCAGTTACAACCAGACGAGGACCAGTTCGAATCTGATTAGAACCAGTTGGAACCAGACTAGGACCAGTTTGAATCTGATTAGAACCAGTTAGAACCAGACTAGGACCAGTTCGAATCTGATTAGAACCAGTTGGAACCTGGTTGGAACTGGGTAGAACCAGTTGTAACCAGATTAGAACCAGTTGGAACCTGACGAGGACCAGTTTGAATCTGATTAGAACCAGTTGGAACCAGATTAGAACCAGGCTGGAACTGGGTAGAACCAGTTGGAACCAGATTAGAACCAGGCTGGAACTGGGTAGAACCAGTTGGAACCAGATTAGAACCAGTTGGAACTGGGTAGAACCAGTTGGAACTAGTTTAGAACCAGTTGGAACCAGACGAGGACCAGTTTGAATCTGATTAGAACCAGTTGGAACCAGATTAGAACCAGTTGGAACCTGACGAGTTTCTGCAGGAATGAAACGCAGAGACAGTCAGGGGAGAGGTGCGCCCTGCTGACATCACTTCCTGTTTCCCTGCAGCCCACGTGGAGCTGGTGAAGCGGACGATGGCGGCCGTGGCGCTGCCGTCCCTGGGCGTCCCGCCGTGGGCGCAGGAGATCTCCGACGACCAGTGGAAGGACATGGTGCAGCACACGCTGCAGGAGCGCCAGAGCTCCGCCGGGCTCAGGATGCTGCGCCGGAGCCACGTCCAGGGACCCTGAACGCACCGTCACCTCCTGCAGAACCTGAAGGCACCGTGAACCGCTCCTGGTTCTGGACTGATCGCTGTGTTTACGACCAACCTTTCTTCTTCTGTGGTTTCGTGTGGACCACCCTCCTGCCTGTCTAATTGTCCCATGTTTCCTGCTGTGTGTGTAGAAACAGGAAGTGGTCATACGTGTGGCGGGATCTGCTTTATTTCTGCTGTACACACATGAACATCTGTACAAAACCAGCTCTGACCATGTGATGCTCTAATAAACACCTGGAAGCAGCCGCCTTGTGGTGTCACGGCACGAGTGGGGCGGGGGCGGAGCTTGTCACAGCCAATGGATGATCACATGCCTGCTCAACAGCTGGAAGAGCCGTGCTGTGGGCGTGGCCGTTCAGGGGCGCGGGCACATGACATCATAGCGAACCCCCTCCCCCCCACCTTCATTTAAACCACTGGCTTCCCCTGGTACCACCCGTCAAGTCCCAGTTCATGTGAAATGGCGCCCCCGGCAGGAACCCCACAGCCATTGCATCACTTCCTGTTTCCTCCTACAGATGGGCATGCTGCAGCCATGGCAACCGGACCAGCAGGAACCATCAAGCCCAGTTCCTGTGGGCCTAAACTCTGATTGGACGCCTACATTCACTGTGTCTCCTTGCCGTCTCTGCAGATCCAAACCTGATTGGCCGAGTGAGGTCATCCGTGCTGCGTTCAGGTGCAGTCAAACCCAGCAGTCTCCACAGCAGGAGCCTGAAGGCCCCACACATCTGCTGCCTGGCGTGAGATAGTCAGGTCTGCTCGTTTGGACTCGGCGCTCCGTCCAGCGACCAGGTTCTGGTTCTGATCGGTCAGCCCAGAACCCTTCCAGAAGTAAACCACAGCAGGTTGCAAAGGGGGCGGAGCCAGCGCAGCAGGGCGGATCTGGCGGCTCCTGCTGTGGAAACTGATGCTGCGTTCAGGTGCTCGACCCCGGTCTGTAAACTGGAGCTGCAGCAGCTCCAGGGGGGAGACAGATGTGGGCGTGGCATGTGGCTGATGTCCAATCACAGTGGAGCACACGGACAAACAGGCGGAGCTTCTACAGTGTCCTACTGGTTATGGGCCACCAGGGGGCGGAGCTACGGCAGCACCGGCTCTGCCCGTCTGACACCTTCCTGCCTGCAGAGACAGGTGGAGGGGGCGGAGCCAGCAGCCCGAGAGGGGTCAGAGAGCCTCCTGATTGGCTGTCAGGTACTCCTCGGCCCTCTTGTGGGCCTCCAGAGCCCTGATGGTGTAGACGTCCTGCGGCAGCTCCGACTTCCTCCTCATCAGGGCCTTGTCCTTCTTCAGCTCCTTCACTCCCTGCGGCAGCAGAAGAAGACATTAGCCCGGGGTCAGCGGGTCGACGGCTCACGTCCTGCGGGCGTGGCTACCTGGGAGGCCTCCGTCTCCACCGTCTTCTTCAGCAGCTGGATGTCCTCCGCCGTCGGAGTCTCTGTCTCCATGGAGAACATGGCCAGACCGCCGTCGCTGTACATCAGGAACTGGAACGCAACCAGGAGTCACAGAGGAACACACACACACACACACACACACACAGAGCAGCCGCTCACCTCTTCCTGTGGGTGGAGTCCAGGCCGGAGGGGGTGGAGCTTAGAGCTCTGAATGTAAACAGGACAAAAAGAGACCAGAAGGTCCAGATTCAGAGGTTCATCCATCTGTTCAACCATCCACCATCCATCCACCATCCATCCATCCTCCGTCTACCTGTGGGTTCTGCCGGGCCAGGTCCTCGATCTTCAGCCAGACCTCCTCTCGTTCCTTCAGCTTGTATTTTTCTCTGCGTCAGGAAGCAGAAACAGATCAGAGCCGCGCCCCAGGTCCTGCTGTCCGCTGTGCAAAGCTGGCAATCAGTGGGAAACCGGTCTAAACCGGTCTGAACTGGTCTCTACCGGTCTGAACCGGTCTACACTGGTCTGAACCAGTCTGAACCAGTCTACACTGGTCTGAACCAGTCTGAACAAGTCTGAACTGGTCTGAACCAGTCTGAACCAGTCTGAACTGGTCTGAACCAGTCTGAACTGGTCTGAACCGGTCTGAACCAGTCTGAACCAGTCTACACTGGTCTGAACCAGTCTGAACTGGTCTGAACCGGTCTGAACTAGTCTGAACCGGTCTAAACTGGTCTGAACCGGTCTACACTGGTCTGAACCAGTCTGAACCAGTCTACACTGGTCTGAACCAGTCTGAACAAGTCTGAACTGGTCTGAACCAGTCTGAACCAGTCTGAACTGGTCTGAACCAGTCTGAACTGGTCTGAACCGGTCTGAACCAGTCTGAACCAGTCTACACTGGTCTGAACCAGTCTGAACTGGTCTGAACCGGTCTGAACTAGTCTGAACCGGTCTAAACTGGTCTGAACCGGTCTACACTGGTCTGAACCAGTCTGAACCAGTCTACACTGGTCTGAACCAGTCTGAACTGGTCTGAACCGGTCTGAACAAGTCTGAACTGGTCTGAACCAGTCTGAACCGGTCTACACTGGTCTGAACCAGTCTGAACCGGTCTACACTGGTCTGAACCAGTCTGAACCAGTCTACACTGGTCTGAACCAGTCTGAACCGGTCTACACTGGTCTGAACTGGTCTGAACCGGTCTGAACCAGTCTGAACCGGTCTACACTGGTCTGAACCGGTCTACACTGGTCTGAACAAGTCTGAACTGGTCTGAACCGGTCTGAACCGGTCTACACTGGTCTGTACCAGTCTGAACCAGTCTACACTGGTCTGCCAGTCTACACTGGTCTGAACCAGTCTGAACCAGTCTACACTGGTCTGTACCAGTCTGAACCGGTCTGCCAGTCTACACTGGTCTGAACCAGTCTGAACCAGTCTACACTGGTCTGTACCAGTCTGAACCGGTCTACACTGGTCTGAACCAGTCTGAACCGGTCTAAACTGGTCTGAACCGGTCTACACTGGTCTGAACCAGTCTGAACCAGTCTACACTGGTCTGAACCAGTCTGAACCAGTCTGAACCAGTCTACACTGGTCTGAACCAGTCTGAACCGGTCTACACTGGTCTGAACCAGTCTGAACTGGTCTGAACCGGTCTACACTGGTCTTAACCAGTCTACACCATTCTACACTGGTCTGTACCAGTCTGAACCGGTCTGAACCAGTCTGAACCGGTCTACACTGGTCTGAACCAGTCTGAACCGGTCTAAACTGGTCTGAACCGGTCTACACTGGTCTGAACCAGTCTGAACCAGTCTACACTGGTCTGAACCAGTCTGAACCAGTCTGAACCAGTCTACACTGGTCTGAACCAGTCTGAACCGGTCTACACTGGTCTGAACCAGTCTGAACTGGTCTGAACCGGTCTACACTGGTCTGAACCAGTCTGAACCGGTCTGTACTGGTCTGAACCGGTCTACACTGGTCTGAACCAGTCTACACTGGTCAGAACCAGTCTGAACCGGTCTGTACTGGTCTGAACCGGTCTACACTGGTCTGAACCAGTCTGAACCGGTCTACACTGGTCTGAACCAGTCTACACTGGTCAGAACCAGTCTGAACCGGTCTGTACTGGTCTGAACCAGTCTACACTGGTCTGAACCAGTCTGAACCGGTCTACACTGGTCTGAACTGGTCTGAACCGGTCTGAACCAGTCTGAACCGGTCTACACTGGTCTGAACCGGTCTACACTGGTCTGAACAAGTCTGAACCAGTCTACACTGGTCTGCCAGTCTACACTGGTCTGAACCAGTCTGAACCGGTCTACACTGGTCTGTACCAGTCTGAACCAGTCTACACTGGTCTGCCAGTCTACACTGGTCTGAACCAGTCTGAACCAGTCTACACTGGTCTGTACCAGTCTGAACCGGTCTGCCAGTCTACACTGGTCTGAACCAGTCTGAACCAGTCTACACTGGTCTGAACCAGTCTGAACCGGTCTACACTGGTCTGTACCAGTCTGAACCGGTCTGCCAGTCTACACTGGTCTGAACCAGTCTGAACCAGTCTACACTGGTCTGTACCAGTCTGAACCGGTCTGCCAGTCTACACTGGTCTGAACCAGTCTGAACCAGTCTACACTGGTCTGTACCAGTCTGAACCGGTCTAAACTGGTCTGAACCGGTCTACACTGGTCTTAACCAGTCTACACCATTCTACACTGGTCTGTACCAGTCTGAACCGGTCTGAACCAGTCTGAACCGGTCTACACTGGTCTGAACCAGTCTGAACCGGTCTAAACTGGTCTGAACCGGTCTACACTGGTCTGAACCAGTCTGAACCAGTCTACACTGGTCTGAACCAGTCTGAACCAGTCTGAACCAGTCTACACTGGTCTGAACCAGTCTGAACCGGTCTACACTGGTCTGAACCAGTCTGAACTGGTCTGAACCGGTCTACACTGGTCTGAACCAGTCTGAACCGGTCTGTACTGGTCTGAACCGGTCTGTACTGGTCTGAACCGGTCTACACTGGTCTGAACCAGTCTACACTGGTCAGAACCAGTCTGAACCGGTCTGTACTGGTCTGAACCGGTCTGTACTGGTCTGAACCGGTCTACACTGGTCTGAACCAGTCTGAACCGGTCTACACTGGTCTGAACCAGTCTACACTGGTCTGAACCAGTCTGAACTGGTCTGAACCAGTCTGAACTGGTCTGAACCAGTCTGAACCAGTCTACACTGGTCTGAACCAGTCTGAACTGGTCTGAACCAGTCTGAACCGGTCTACACTGGTCTGAACCAGTCTGAACCGGTCTACACTGGTCTGAACCAGTCTGAACCGGTCTACACTGGTCTGTGGAGAACCTACTTCTGTTTCTCAGCCTTGTATTGCTGGGTGCAGTCATCAAAGAGCTTCTGGTTCATCTCCATGAAGAGCTTCAGAGCGTTGTAGATCAGGCCGTGGATGGTCCTGAGGAGGAGGAAGAGCAGCTCAGTTCTAAGCTAACGGGTTCTGTCCAGCCGGGCCTCAGATCAGTGGGAGGAGTTCATGTCTGAAGGTTCGGGTTCTGTCTGGCAGACCTGCGGATCCAGAGCGCTTCAGCGCAGTCTGGATCCAGGAGGAGCAGAACCGGCCAGGACCACATGGGCTGAGTGTGTGTGTGTGTGTGTGTGTACTTGTTCCAGTGGCTCTTGGAGTTCTTGTAGAGCGCGGGGAACATGATGGGCAGGATCTTGGCAGCGTTGTCGCTGATCAGACTCATGATGTACTCGTTGTTCCAGTAGTACAGAGCTCTCTCAGCCACCTGGAACCGGAGCAGAACCTCCATCAGCACCACGCCCAGAACCTGCTGTCGGCAGCGGCGGCTCCGGTTCTGGTACCTGGAAGTGCGGACTGGACACGCACTTGGCCAGCTGTCTGAAGAGCGGCTCCTGCACCTTCACGAACTCCGACGGCTCGATGACGTCCAGGATCTCCTCCAGCTCGTTGAGGAACATCACTTCCTTCGGACTGTGAGTCTTGGGCCAGAACTTCAGCAGACCCATGATGACCTGCAGGGGTCAGAGGTCAGCGCGGAACGACAGCCGAGCTCAGGAACCCGCAGGCTCCTGCCGCAGGATACTCACCGGCTCCGTCAGGCTGCTGTCCTTCTCCAGGAACTGGACCACACAGTAGGCCAGCTGAGGAGCAGAACCAGAGTCGGACCCAGCACTACCACACACACACTATGACCTGAGCACAGGCACTGACCTGAGGGTGATACACACTCAGGGACTTCACTTTATGGAGCGGCAGCAGAACCCGGATCAGAAACATCTTGTGTTCCTCTTTCAGAGGCAGAGCGAAGCCGTTGATGATGCTGCAGCAGGAGACAGCAGAGACAGGGCGGTCGGACCGGCCGCGTTCCATTCAGAGACAGGGCGGTCGGACCGGCCGCGTTCCAACCAGAGACAGGGCGGTCGGACCGGCCGCGTTCCAACCAGAGACAGGGCGGTCGGACCGGCCGCGTTCCATTCAGAGACAGGGCGGTCGGACCGGCCGCGTTCCAACCAGAGACAGGGCGGTCGGACCGGCCGCGTTCCAACCAGAGACAGGGCGGTCGGACCGGCCGCGTTCCATTCAGAGACAGGGCGGTCGGACCGGCCGCGTTCCAACCAGAGACAGGGCGGTCGGACCGGCCGCGTTCCATTCAGAGACAGGGCGGTCGGACCGGCCGCGTTCCAACCAGAGACAGGGCGGTCGGACCGGCCGCGTTCCAACCAGAGACAGGGCGGTCGGCCCATTCAGAGACAGGGCGGTCGGACCGGCCGCGTTCCATTCAGAGACAGGGCGGTCGGACCGGCCGCGTTCCAACCAGAGACAGGGCGGTCGGACCGGCCGCGTTCCAATTCCTTATTCCCTATTCATTCACCACTGCCAGGATAAATCGTGTTTCAGTGTGGGTGTTACCTGCCCAGGATCTCCAGCAGCTCAGCGATGCCGTTGTGATGCTCCGTCTCATATATAAACCTGCAGGATGACAACACCAGTGAGCCACTGGGAACACTGGGCGCGCCGGGCTCCCTGGACGAGCGGCGCGGTCTCACCTGTAGAAGATGTTGTTGATCTGGCGGCGGATGTAGGCGCGCAGGCCCAGGAACTTGCCGTAAATGCGGTGGAGGATGGTCTTCAGGAAGTCCCTCTCCCGGGGGTCCTCGCTGTCGAACAGCTCCAGCAGCTGCAAGAGGCCACAGACGTCAGAGCTCACCTGGCCGGCCCACCCGGCCCACCTGTAGGCCACGTCTTACCGACAGCACGAACTTCTGCTCGATGTACTTCTTGGCCACGTTCGGCTGGAAGTCCGGAGACTCCAGGAAGCGAAGGAAGAACTCGTACACCAGCTGCGGAGACACGGGTCGGGTCAGTGCCGGTTCCGGTTCCGCTCACCTGGGCGTCAGCAGCTGCTGGCGTACCTGCAGGTGAGGCCAGGCCGCCTCCAGCGTCGGCTCGTCTTCCTCTGGGTCGAACTCGGCGCCGGTCGGGTTGGAGGACGGAGGAAGAGTCCGGAACACGTTTATGGAGAACTGCAGACAGCACACAGCAGTTACCGCGGTAACGGTTCTGTTAGCTACAGCTCTGGGCTAGCTTCGGGGTTAAACGAGCAGCGGTCAGACGTCCCACGGCAAGCGAACGCAGCACATGGCCAGGGGAGCGCTGGTACTGAGCTCATGCTGGGCAGAGGACGGCGCCAAGGAGGCGGGGCTTCCTACAGACACCAGCCGCCATGTCTCTGCAGAGACGCTGGCCTTAAGGAGGAGGTGGAGAAGGTGTTAAGGTGGACATGTTTGCCTGGTTAAGGTGGACATGTTTGCCTGGTGTTTGCCTGGTTAAGGTGGAAACCTTCTCCTCGTTAAGGTGGAAATGTTCGCCTGGTTAAGGTGGACATGTTTGCCTGGTTAAGGTGGACATGTTTGCCTGGTTAAGGTGGACATGTTTGCCTGGTTAAGGTGGACATGTTTGCCTGGTGTTTGCCTGGTTAAGGTGGAAACCTTCTCCTCGTTAAGGTGGAAACCTTCTCCTCGTTAAGGTGGACACCTTCTCCTCGTTAAGGTGGACATGTTTGACTGGTTAAGGTGGACATGTTTGCCTGGTTAAGGTGGACATGTTTGCCTGGTGTTTGCCTGGTTAAGGTGGAAACCTTCTCCTCGTTAAGGTGGAAACCTTCTCCTCGTTAAGGTGGACATGTTTGACTGGTTAAGGTGGACATGTTTGCCTGGTTAAGGTGGACATGTTTGCCTGGTGTTTGCCTGGTTAAGGTGGAAACCTTCTCCTCGTTAAGGTGGAAATGTTTGCCTGGTTAAGGTGGAAACCTTCTCCTCGTTAAGGTGGAAATGTTCGCCTGGTTAAGGTGGACATGTTTGCCTGGTTAAGGTGGAAACCTTCTCCTCGTTAAGGTGGACATGTTTGCCTGGTTAAGGTGGAAACCTTCTCCTCGTTAAGGTGGACATGTTTGCCTGGTTAAGGTGGACATGTTTGCCTGGTGTTTGCCTGGTTAAGGTGGAAACCTTCTCCTCGTTAAGGTGGAAATGTTCGCCTGGTTAAGGTGGACATGTTTGCCTGGTTAAGGTGGACATGTTTGCCTGGTTAAGGTGGACATGTTTGCCTGGTGTTTGCCTGGTTAAGGTGGAAACCTTCTCCTCGTTAAGGTGGAAATGTTCGCCTGGTTAAGGTGGACATGTTTGCCTGGTTAAGGTGGAAACCTTCTCCTCGTTAAGGTGGAAATGTTCGCCTGGTTAAGGTGGAAACCTTCTCCTCGTTAAGGTGGACATGTTTGCCTGGTGTTTGCCTGGTTAAGGTGGAAACCTTCTCCTCGTTAAGGTGGAAACCTTCTCCTCGTTAAGGTGGAAATGTTTGCCTGGTTAAGGTGGACATGTTTGCCTGGTTAAGGTGGAAACCTTCTCCTCGTTAAGGTGGAAACCTTCTCCTCGTTAAGGTGGACATGTTTGCCTGGTGTTTGCCTGGTTAAGGTGGAAACCTTCTCCTCGTTAAGGTGGAAACCTTCTCCTCGTTAAGGTGGAAATGTTTGCCTGGTTAAGGTGGAAACCTTCTCCTCGTTAAGGTGGAAATGTTCGCCTGGTTAAGGTGGACATGTTTGCCTGGTTAAGGTGGAAACCTTCTCCTCGTTAAGGTGGACATGTTTGCCTGGTTAAGGTGGACATGTTTGCCTGGTGTTTGCCTGGTTAAGGTGGAAATGTTCGCCTGGTTGAGGTGGAAACCTTCTCGTTAAGGTGGAAATGTTTGCCTGGTTAAGGTGGAAACGGTCCATGCCTCACCATGACGACTGCCTCGGGGTAGATGGACTCGGTCACCACCTCGCTGTTGTGCGTGATGTACTCCACCATCTCGTTAAGCCCCGCCCTCTTGACCTCCTTGTACTTGAGGTCGCTGAGCGGGTCGCTGATGAAGTCGAACAGAACGCAGCACTGGCGCAGCTTCTGGACGAACAGCTCCTCACGCTCCGGGGGGGGGGCATCTGAGGAGGAAGCACAAAAGAAGAAGCTGGGTTCGGTTCTGGTCTGGTTCTGACTGATGAGCAGAACCAGATCAGGAGAGGCTGCCAGACAGAGCGTCTTCAGTCAGAGGCTTCCCAAAGTTCACTGTAACAATGACCTCTACAGGAGGAG
The DNA here is from genome assembly GCA_014839685.1 of Anableps anableps. NCBI lineage: Eukaryota > Metazoa > Chordata > Actinopteri > Cyprinodontiformes > Anablepidae > Anableps > Anableps anableps. Next base: position 296,883 of record CM026076.1, on the reverse strand, counting down.
GCCCACCCTGCGGAGAAGCTCTGACGATCTGAGTCAGAACATCTGAGGTGAAGGAAGCTGCCTGTCCTCCTTCAGAACCAGGACCAGGTTCTGGTTCTGCGAGGTCCGCTCTAGTCACCTTTGAGGGCAGGAAGCTTCTGCAGCTCTCTGTTCCTGGTCAGGCTGAAGCGTGAGGAGCTCTGGCGGCGCTCCTTCTTCACCAGCTGAGGACCTCCAGAGTACTTGATCTTGTTGAGCTGGGTGGGGGGAGGCGTGCTGGAGCTGGCCCGCTTGCTGCCGCTCTGCTGCTGCTGCACCTGAAACACACACAGGTGGTCAGAGGAGGTCCTGGAGCAGAAGATCTCAGAGCAGCTGAGGAACAGCTCCTCTCAGGATCCTCTGGGATGACGAGGAACCTCAGCAGAAGTTCTCACACTGATCAGGGAGCGGAGATGTTCTCCAAGAACCGTCACAGCTGCTGCTTTACAAACCACAGAAGAAGAAAAGGGGGAAGGAGAGGAGGAAACAGAAGAACAAAAGTAGTAGAAGAAGAAGGAGAACCCCTTCGTCTAATTCTGCGGGTCAGATCAGACCTTTGGTGACTGTGGTTGCTTTTGAATCGGTGTCTTCTCCTTTGACCCAAACGGTCTCTGCAGAAAGTACTGACCAGAACCTTGGCTGACTGGACCAGAACCCGTGGGGCGACCCACCTCCTCCTGGTTCTCCGACCCGCCATCCTTCCCGCTGCTGCTGTTCTTGGTGCTTTTGGAAGATTTGCTGGATTCCTGAAAAAGAAGAAACCAGAACCAGAACCAGAATGATGCTTCTACTTAGGTTTTTTGTTAAACTGATCAGAACCAGAACCCTGAGGCTGTCTCTGATCATTACAGGAACCAGATCCATCAGAACCGCTCTACGCATTAAACCAGCTGATACATCTGGTGAGGCTGGAGTCGGCTCAGAACCAGTCCTCCAGAACCAGTCTGCGGAGAAGCGCAGCCTCGGAGCCGCTCGGATGAGTCACGCAGCCCGGGGACAGCTAACAGCCGAGCTCCGGGAGCTCAGGCGGGGCTCCCGCCTGAGCTCCCGGAGCTCACGGCTCCCTCTCAGCCGGGACACACCCACCCGGTACCGGCGGGACTGAGCATGAAACAGCCCAGACCCGGTTCCTCGATACGCCCGTTAGCTCTCCTGAAGTTGGCCTCTGAGCGACAGAAAAGGACCATTCCACACATTGAAGAGCCACTGGACTCATTAACAGCTCCAACTGGTGCGGGTTACTGGTTTTATGTCAACACTGGCTGTTGAACCTGAAGGTTGAGACTCAGTTCTCCTCTGATCAGAACCAAATGAATATAAACAGTTTTATTCTGAAATCAAACTCATTAAAATCCAGGAAAGTAGACTGAAGAGGAGCATCAAGCTTTGCTCCACTAGCGCCTCCTGCTGGTGGCTGGAGGGGATTTCTGTCTCCATGAATGAAGCTTCAGAAACCTTTAAGCCGCGTGTCTTCATCCAGTCTGCCTTTAACTCGACGGAATGACCCTTTACCGAGGCCATCAATCACATGCCGACTTCAGCCCTGTGTGATGCTAACGGGCCTTCAGCCGTTTAGCTCCATTAAATCTGAAGCCGCCTCCACGCCGCTGTCCTTCCACGCTCCACAGGGACAGGCTCCACGGAACACCCCGCAGCCCACACTCACCTTCTCCTTCTTCGGTTTGTTCGGCATCTTGTCCGCGGCGCTGACTTCTCCCACGGAGCCTCTGCGATCCTCCTCCCCGGGACTCAGACGCTGTCACTCGGTCAGTCTCGGCTCCCTGCGCCCGCTCCGCCAAACGGCCAATCCGATTGGCCGCCGGAGCCGCCGTCTGCCTAGTGACGCGTGCAGGGAATTTTCCTATTGGATAAGAGCGAGTTTAACCGCGAGGGTGAGGCTGCAGGGAGGCGATGCGGTCTGGAGTCTTCCCCAGCAACACACAACACCTCCAACCTGAGGAAACCGAACCGAACCACGGAACCAACACCCCCAGCCTGAGGAAGGCGGCTTCCGAACCGAACGTTAGAACCATTCAGCCCAGGTGAAGCCTGTTCAAGTAAACTGAGCAACATCTGGATGTTCTTAGTAGGAACCAGATGTTCTCACATTCATCTGGAATCATCTCAGGATTTCCTCCAGTTCTCAGTCTGCGGACCTGTTCTGGGTTTGGACCAGAACCTGTGTCATCCCGGAGCAGCTTCTGACCCAGCTGGGCCTCACCACGGAGCTCTCCGGTGTAAATCAGAACCTGGTGAATGCTAAAGCCTCCTGCCACCAGAGGAGCGCCTCTGAACGGTTCCGAGCAGATCCTGGAGCCCGGGTGGAATCCTGGTCAGGTTCTGGTCCGGATCTTAGAACCACCCTGGCGGCAGGGTTCTCCCTCCTCCCCCACAGAGGCTGTTCCGGAACCGCGGGCGGGTCCAGTTCTGGGTTTGAACATGAAACTTTAACCCAACTGGCAGCAGTTTGGAAAGTTATAACGTCAAAGCTGCAATAATTCAGGTTGTTCAGCCTTTATAAAGGCATGGTGAAAACAGGACTGGAAATTAATCCCCGTTTTTTTCTCTCATGACAGGCAAACGTATGAAGGCCAGGCTAAGAATAAAGGCGTAACATTATGAGAATTCCTCCATGAAGAATATTTTTAAAATGAAATAAATGTTGAGTCTTGTGAAGTTATATTTTGGTATCAGTTTACAAATAAAGATATTTCATCTTTTAAACACATCAGCATCAAATTATCAGTAGCAGGACTTTGAAATAATAGAGTGTATTTAGAGGAAAGAACCAGACAGACTGAGCTGCCCACCTCAGGTCTACAGAACTATTGAAGCTTTTTCTCATTAAAACGACTTTTTTTCCCTCATAATTTTACGACTTGATTTTGGTAAATAATTAAAAAAAAATAATAATCATAGTCTGGCCCTGATACTCTGTCATACAAAATAACCCAAATTAACTTTTGAAGGTGTGATTTTACCAAGGGCAGCCCATGAACAGGTCGATCCAGTGCTGAGCTGATGTGGAGCAGCCACCAGGGGGCAGCAGTAGTGGACAGATGGCATCATCAGGCGGGTTCTGGAGCGTCCATCAGAACCGTGAAGGTCAGACCCGGAAGATGAGCTTCAGTCTCCTCAGACAGAACCAGCAGCACGGATGGAGTTTAATCGGGTCACCTGGTGGGCTTCCATGGGCCAGGTGGTCTGGCCTGACCCATCCGCCTCTATCCTGAGCTGCTGGTACCGCTGGCTCGGTTCTGAATCCAGAGGAAACGACAGAAAAGCAACAAAACAAACACGTTTAACTTCAGTTTAATCAGCTGACGGAAACAACAGGAACCCCTCCCTCACAGGTTACCCTGGAGTTAAAGATGGAGCCTGCCTTCTTTGTTGCAACCAGCAGGGCGCGCCAGCCGACAGCCCAGCACAGGGGCATCCCAATAGTTGAAGGGACCACAGTTCTTATTCTTCCTCATAAAATACTAAATTAAGGTTACTCTTCTCATTTCTAAACTGAAGCAGCAACATTTTAACAATAATCAGTAAATCAAAGCACATCTGAGACAGAGGGTCACATGACTATCTCAGCTAATCCCAGGTTTCCATTTTGCTGCTCCAGAATTGAAGTTGAGGCCCAAACAAAATCACTCCAAAGACCACAAATGGGCCCTGAGCCATAATTTGGACACCCCTGGGCAGGAAGTGATTTGGATTTTCATGGTTATTCCGTTTCAGGTCCTCCTGTGTTCAACAAACTGGGTCAGTTCTGATTCTGATCTACAGAACCACTACTACAACCATCTGGAACCTTCTGCTCTTCTGAAGTAGCAGGGACGCTCCCCAGGAAGGATCTCCAGCTCCTCCTGGGATTCCAAGGTGCGTCCGGACTGGAAGGGATCTACCAGGTCCCCCCGCAGGGTTCTGGATCTGAACATGCAGGGCCTCACCATAGTGGACCAGAACCATGACCCGATCAGTGCAGACGAAACTCTGATCCATCTGCCATCCCTCTGGAAAGAGTCACCAGACTGGAGCTCCTTTGGTTCTGGTAGGAACGTTCTCATTTGAGACAAACAGCAGACCGTCTTGTTTTCAGAACCTTCAAACACCACAAGAAGGCCTCCAGAACATTCTCTGCCAACCTTTATTAAAACTCTGCTGAAAGAAACAAAGATTACAGCTTCAACACAATGAAGGAAAAACATCTGCAAGCAAGAACATGAGGAACCACTGGTCTTTAGATCTAAAGACGAACATGACTTTAAACCCAAATTACAGAAACCTACAAAGACTCTTTGGAAATAAAAATGTCTTGTTGGTGGAAAACAGACGTCCAATGTAGAGCCGCAGTCTTCGGGTCTCTGGGGAGGAGGTCTCACCTCAATACCTGCCGGCCTTCAGGACAGTCAGATCAGGAGGACTGACTGAACTCTACAACAATCTGGTCTTTTTAACAGGCCAAGGTTCCTGAACTCGTTTTGTCCTCCCATCCTGTAAATAACAGTCAGAACCTCAACCCCCTACTCAAAGTTAAAAGTGTAGTCAAAGTCCAGGGAGGTCATGTCTGAAGGAAGACCCAAAGTTTCTGGGGTGGCCTCCGTCCCCAGAGGATCCGTCTCTTTGACCGTGGCGTCCTCCTGCTCCGGATCAGAAGACTCTGGACCTTTAGGTTCTGACGCCGTGGTGTCCTGGTTCCCTGCAGCTGGTTCCTGTTCGGGTTCTGGTTGACTCTGCTGCTGCCGGCGGGTCTGGTATCTGGTCTGAGAGCGGGTCTGACGAACAGGAGCAGCAGCAGGAGGAGTCTTCTTCATTGGTGCTGCCTTGCCTCTGGTTCGAGGACTTGGTTTGGGTTTAGGCTGAGGTTCTGGAATCATCTCTTGATATGAATTAGCATCCTGATCTATTTGGGGTTCAGACTGAGGTTCTGGTTGGAATGGTGGTTCAGGTGTTGGTTCCAGTGTGACAGGCATGGCCTGTGGGCAGATCTGGAATTCAGGACTAGTGGGTTGACTTTGAGGCAATCGTTCAGTATGAGCTGGTGGAGTCTGTTCTGACTGAGATGTTGGGTCAGATGGTTCAGGACAAGCAGCCTCGGCTGTTGGAGCTGTGGTGTCCTGAAGAGACCAAACAGAGGTGATCTGAATGTCACCATCGGCTTGGGTTTGTGGGCTTCGAGACTGGCTCTCTGGAGAAGTTTGGGTTGTATTTGGAGGTTCAGTAGGGATGAGTGATACCGACTGGTGTTGGGATGTTGTTTGAGGTTCTGATTGATGCTGAGGTTCATCTGAGGGTTCCTTCTGATTTAGGGGATGAGAACCAGCTTTTTGGTGGGATTGTTGTTGCGATTTGGGTTCATCTTGGGGTTGTAGTTGGCTGTAGAACTGAGTTAGGAGTTTATCTTGTGGTTGAATCTGAGGATGAGATTTGGGTTTATGTTGTGGTTTGGTTTGTTGTAGGGATTCAGTTTCGTCTTGGGGCTGTGGTTGGTTGGGGGACTGAGCTAGGGGTATATTTGGTGGTTGGATCTGAGGTTGTGGTGTGGGCTTATCTTGTGGTTGGGTTTGTTGTAAAGGTTGGGGTTCAATTTTGGGTTGGGTTTGGTTGTGGGACTGAGTTAGGGGTTTATCTTGTGGTTGGATCTGAGTGTGAGATTTGGGTTTATCTTGGGGTTGTGGTTGGGTTTGTTGGGGTTCGATCTGAGGTTGGGATTCAGGTTCATCTTGGGGTGGTGGTGGTTGTTTGTGGGACTGAGTTAGGAGTTTATCTTGTGGTTGAATCTGAGGCTGAGATTTCGGTGTATCTTGGGGTTGTGGTTGGGTTTGTTGGGGTTCATCTTGGGGTGGTGGTGGTTGTTTGTGGGACTGAGTTAGGGGTTTAGCTTGTTGTTGGATCTGAGGATGAGATTTGGGGTTATCTTTGGGTTGTGGTTTATCTTGAGGTTGGGGTCCGGGTTTATTTTGGGGTTTTGTCTTATTTTGGAGAGCTTGAGGGACTGAAGGAGAACTTTGACCAGCTCTGATGTCTGTTTCTGTTTTGGAGAAAGAGGGAGGTCCTGATTGACCAAGGCTGCTGTAGAAGATGTCAAATAAGGCCTGTGCCTTGGCTGCAGCCAGGTTGCCTTGGAGCTTCTCTGACTTCTGAGGTCCCCCTAGCATGCTCTTGAAAGGAGGTGGTTTGACGAACACGGTACGAGTCTGCTCATTTTCCGGGACACCAGGAGCTGCCACATCAGACACGATCTTTATCAACGCTGGTTGTGAAGGTGCAGCTTTGGATGGAGTGAGTGGAGCAGCAGGAGCTGGAGAGGTTGCGGCTTTAACTTCGGATGGAGCAGACTGAGTTTCTGAGAATGCTGTTCTTAATGGGACAGGGGAAACTGTTGAAGGACTACTCTGCACCGGTGCAGGCTTAGACTGGACCGGAGCAGGTTTGAGAAACAGTGGCTCTTGTTTTGCTTCAGGTGGAGCAGGTTTAGACTCTGCTGAATCAGGTTTAGAACCTGCAGACACAGAAGTATTCTGACTCAGTTCAGGTTTCAACATTGAAGGGGGGAGTTTAGGACCAAACGGCTCTGGTTTAGTCACTGCAAGCACAGCAGACATTGGCTCCAACAGTCCAGCAGCGTTGACTGGAGGCCCGGGTTTGCTGTTGAACATCTGAGGGTTTGGAGGCCTGAAAGGGGCCCTAGGAAAGGGCCCTGGTGGACCTCCATCAGTGCTTTGGGGTCTCATGTTCAGGAATGTGTTAAGGGATGCAGGTTTTCCTGCCAAGGAAGCTCTCCTCAGCGGTGCAACAGGCGCTCGGAGGTTTGGGCGGATCTGTCCTCGACCAGATGGGTACCACGATGGTGGTTTTAGCTCCTCACCGGCCAGCTTCTCAGCAATCTCTTTGGCAGCAGCCACCGACTTTGACAAAGAGTCCTCATCTATACCTGGCTGCTCCTTTGCAGCCGCTTCTTCCTCCTTGAGGAACTCCGCTGCAACTTTCTGGGCTTCCTTCGCCAACTGGTTCTCCTTCTTCTTCCAGGTGAACTTCCCAAACGAAGTGCCCGCTCCTGCAGAAGGCGGTGCTTTGCCGGCTTCCTGGGCCTGTTTGCGGAGCTTCGCCCTCATGGCCGGACTGGGACCACAGAAGATTTTGGGCAGCTCGTACAGTTTGGGCGGAGGTTCAGACTTTTTGACGTCTGGTTTCCCTCCTGGTTTCTCACACTCCCGCTCAGCTTTATGCTTTCCTTCATCGCGCTCATATTTAGATCTGGAATCTGAATATTTTTCATGCTTATATTTGTCCTCGGTGTATTTAGTGCCATACTTTGGATGATCATCATCGTCATCCCTGTGATAGCGGTGCCGATACTCTTCGTCTCGACTGCTGCCTCTGTACCGGCTGCTCCTGTCTTCATCCTCTCTGCTGTAGTGGTATTTCTCCTCCTTTTTGCTGTAGTTGTACTTTTCATCCTCATCTTTCTTGCTGTAAAAAGACTTGTCTTCTTCCAGGCTCTTTCTACTTGCCTTTGTTTTCTGCTCCTCTTCCTCTTTTTTTACTTTCATCTTTTCATCCCAGGTCTCAGCAGCCTCCTCTTCCTTCTTTTTGTCCTTTTTATCCTTTTTGTTTTTGCTCTTTTCGTCTCTGTCTTTATCGTCGTCGTCGTGTTTGCGTTTCTTTCCGCTCGCCTCCAACCCCAGGCCTGCCTGCCGGTCCAGGTTCCTTCTCTGCTCGTACAGCGGATTCTCCAACATTTGTTTCTGGTGGAAGAAGCAAAAAAAAACCACAAAAATCCACATTAATTTAGATCCTTCTAAGAATATCTTTATCGATTAGATCAGAGGTCTTCAACGTGTGGAGATACTGCAGAGATTTCTGATTAGACATTTTTTGTGTATTGTTTTAAAATTCAAAGTTATGTCTTTAAATACACATTAACATAAATCCAACATGTGACCACATTATTTTAATCGATAATTCAACAGAATTAAAAGCAGGTGAAAGTATGTTGAACTGAGGTGGTACCAAGGTACACCACAGAGTGGTGGTGCTTCCTGTGAGACTGTTTGGTGCGTCTTTTGCAATGCTTTGCCGGTCCTTGCAGATACATGAAGAAGGGCTCAAGCAGTAAAGTGTCTCCGTCTTCATTTTGTTTAATTCCAGGTTGCTAACTTCCACCAACCACATGGATATGAGTCCCATTAAGGTTTCATCATATACCTTTTATTATTGCATCAACCAGTCTTATGTAGACGATGTTTTGAGAGTGAAATAACTGTTCTATTGTGTTAGCATTTCGGCGCTAGCATGCTAGTTGCCCCGCTACCTTGGCAGCTAACTGCTTAGGAGACAGATGAAGCCAGACAGAAACACTGCTGCCAGTGGCCTGAGGGGGATCCGTCTCCTAGTCTGTAAAAAGGTTTCAGGTTCCTGCAATAGTTGGGGTGGTAAAACAACAAGAGGCGGGTCTCCTTTAGCTTATACCTTGTATTTCTCATTATGAGAGTGTGTGATGACGTGTTCCTCAGCACAGATGGCGTCTCCATAAAACTCCTGACATAGCAGGCAAAAGAACCCTCTGACAGGAACCAGGAACTCCGACCCTTCAGTAAAACACAAATGCAAATGTTCAAAGACTGGGCAGGAGACAAAATCAGCTGCCAATCATGTTTACCTGGCGGACATCTCCAGGTTAATCAGAACCTGTCAGGACAGGAGAGATTCAGAGAGAAAATTGTTGCTGTTTTGAGAGAGAATGGTGAGCACTTATGTCAGAGCACTAGCTGATAGAAAAACAAATGAAAATACATCAGAAGGTGTAAATGGGAGTGTCTTCTTCTCCGACACAGAGGTCCAATTTGAGTTCCACCTGGAAGTAGAAGATAGCTAACAAAATTCAGTGGTTCAGAGACCACATCATCATCAACAGCTACGATGGCTATAACTTGATCAGGTCATGACATAGTACTAGTACCTTTGGCTGGTTTGGTCTGCCTGATCTCTCCAGGGGTGGTCTTAGGGGTCTTGGTGGGACTGGAGGCCCAGGGCCGGTCATAGGGATCCAAAGTCTGTGAGAAAGAAAACCAAGGTGAAATTTATCGGAGGGGGTGAACAATGACATTAAAACGTCTGAAGAACAAACCTTCCGGTGCGGTTTGCTGTGCAAGTGCGTGAAAAAGTCAAACATGGAACCAGACGTGATGTTACAGTTTTTGCACCAGTGGTTTCCAGCATCATAGTACTCAAACGGATCAGGGGATGGAGCCACAGCGATGGAGAACAGCTTTTCTGGGGAGGCCTTGGATGCAGCCACCGGGGTTAGCTAAAAAATTCAAAGAGGAGAGTCAGTACAGCGGGAGGAGACAGAGACAGTCAGGACAGAAACAAGAACCAGCTACGAAGAAAAGTTAAAAAGACTTACCTTTACAGACTCCAGCACTGATGGACTCGACAGCAAAGATAGAATCAACATTCGTCACGCAATGAACACGCAATGAGACGAAATCAACGAAGACGAAACAGGACGAAGTCAGCGCGCATCATACAACGAAGACGCAATGAGACGAAATCAACAAAAATGAAACGGGACGACGTCAGCACGCATCACGCAACGAAGACGCAATGTTCCTGCAGTAACACTCCTTTATGGTTTAACGCAACAGATGAATAAAAACAGATGAGACACGTTCGCAGTTGAACCTCTGTTGCAGCTCCCCCTCCAGGAACCTGAAACCCTCAGGTCAGGTTGTTCATCAGCAAGATAAAGATTCAGATGAGCTGGAGGCGATTAAAGGTTGGCATCTTTAACAGAAGGACTCGGCAGAAAAACAGAGAGGTCCAAGTCAGAGGTTCTGGTTCAAAATGGATCTAAATCACTGACAGATGTCCAGGTTGTCTAAACAAAGTTTCAGATTCAGTCCAATTATTATGTCTTTATCTTGTTTTTCATTCAATGAAAGGATGACATATTTTTGTAAAAATAGTGATATTAAGCATTCTGTTGTCAGATAGTTATCAGGATTCCACTGACAGATTAACATTCAAGATTTTATGTTAATAGTCACTATAGAGGTTTGTAATCTCATGACAACACCAGGAAGGGCACAAAACAAGTCCGTACAACGATCTGAGAGTCCCACACTGAAAGAAAAGCCATGGTATCCATCCCAAGAAACAAGAAATCCAAAGCTTGAAATCATCCTTATTGGACTTGACCCTGAGGGTTGGGAATGACAACAGGTCTGGCCTCACCCAGTCAAAGGCAAAGCAAGTCTCCACGCCAGTTGGCAGAAAGGCTGAGATTCAATTAGCTGTGCAGAAAGCCCTGGGATGGAAAAACTTCCAAGCATCCCCACCTCAGCTGCACTGATATGACAGAGAGCGGCAGGGGGAAGATGAAGAGCAGGTTTCATAAGAAGGGATCAGAACAGCTGGATGCCATTTCTGTAGAGAACCAGACCACTGAATATGACCCTGTCCACACAGAGGAGGCTCTTCATCCATGGCACGTCAGGTCTTTTCCACCATGAACCAAACTGTCTGCATTATTTAAAGACCTTCACCATTCCTTAGTCAGAACTGGGCTCAAACGTCCATTCTTATCGTTCTTGATCTGAGAACGGCCTTGGACACCGACCATCCCATCCTACTCACCAGACTAAACTCAACTTGAGTTCCTTTAGACAGGTGCAAATCTTTATGGCTGCACGCAGTTCAATCAACTTCAGTCCCTTCACTCAGTCCTCCCTTGTCTCTACCGGTGTCCCCCAAGGCTCAGTCCTTGGGCCTCTATTCTCCACCAAGGACTGACAAGCTTCTCCAAAGAACTGAAGTGATACTAATGAAGATTCATCGACGTGAAGTCACCATCATGGAGGTGACAGAGGTGGCTCGCCCCCACCCCATCCATTCTGTCGTTGTGTCCTTGGGCAAGAAAGTTCACGCACCTTGCCTGCTGGTGGTGGCCAGAAGGGCCAATAGTGCCGGAATAGCAGCTTCTGTGGCTACAATACAGTAGCTTGCCATGATCAGCGTGTGAATGACTGATTTCATTGTAAAGCGTCTTTGAGTGTCCTAATAAAGCGTGAATATGGAAACGAGACAACCTTACCGCTGATTCAGAATAAGGAAGGAATTGACAGACAGATACTAGGTACTATGACAAACAGCCCCCCACTCTGGGAATCCTCTCAGGGCAAAGTCAAAAAATAAATCCCATTCTTCAGATCTGAGATGTTTAACAGAATAAGCCCTGCACTTAGTTGAATCAGCCTGGCCAGCACTGCAGACAAATGTCTCTTCAACTTCAGGACCAAGGACAAAGCAACAACCGGCTGTAGCCATAACAAACAACATCAGCTATCAAGCTGCATTCACAGGTATACCACTGAAAAACTTGCCTGGCCATTGCACCCCTACGCTGTTCCGCTCGATTCTTATCTCCCTTCACTGCTCTGTCTGGGCTTTCTCCCATTGACCTGAACTTCAACCAGGCCAATCAGTGAACATAAGGAGGAGTTGTGAACGACGACGTTGATTTTCTGCACCGTTTTAGAAGTGAAAAAAGCCATTCAGTCCATGTTGGCCATACTTCCAAATATTGAATCACCAACCATCTCGTTCAGCTCAGCATTTCTCTCTTTGGAGTAAAGGCAATTTCCGTGAAGCTTCATGACGTTGACCTGGAGCATTACATACGTCACGGCCAAACATCAGTGATTGTTGAGGTTTTAAATTTTAACCAGAGTCCACGCCTCCAGGAAGCAATAGTTTCTCAATAGCAAAGCACATATGATTCCCATACGGTTTTTATCATATAACATTTGTTATTCCATCAACCAGTTTAATAATGATGTTATGAATTAATTACTGGAATTAATTTTCTGTGTTAGCATTTCAGTGTTAGCATGCTAATTGCCCTGCTAGCTAGCTTAGCAGCTAACTGCTAGTGTATTTTGGATTGGTTCTGCCATATTTTATGTTAATGCTCATGTAGCTACCCACCCACAGTCAGATTAGAGTCAAAGTCCATAGAGGCATTAAGCAATGTATTTCAGTCAGAAATGAACACAGTGAGCAAAAATCTGTTGTTTATGCTAAAAGATCTGCATTCCGTGCAAAAATAACTGAGTTCAAAGCAGTGGCATTATTAGCCCATCAAACTGATTATAATATCAGTTTAGGAGTCCCGGGCTGAAAAACTTTGAAGACCCCTGTTATAGACCGTGAATATCCACTAATATATCCAATATGATGGCTGTTAGCTTCAGCAACTCTGAGGGTGTACTTAGTTTTCTAACTAACTCACAGTGATACATCTGTCTACTACAGGTAAGGCCGGATTATTTATTTCGCACTGCTTGTACACAAGGCAAGCCACAGGGCAGAAACATAATGGCACTATGGGAAGAGAACTTTTACCAATAACTTCACAGAACATCAAACAATCTGAACTGGCCTCTAAATATAACAATAAACTCTTTAAGGACAGGAATAATAAACTGACTAAGAAAGCAGGTAAACTAAAAATGTGATTCCTACACTCTGATCTTAACTCTCACCTTCAATCATGTGACTTACACTGAACTCAGCTGACTGCATAAGACAGAAGGTTCTAGTAGAACCTTCTCGGCGGGCCCTAGCTATGGCCTCTGACAGTAGAACCCTCTCTGAAGAAACTGTACCTTTAAAGCAGAGCTGCTAGCAGCAGGCTGCTCCTCAGGGTTCCTCTCCTGCTCCCGTTTTGCGATCTTTCGAGGCAACTCCTCCTGGTCCCGGGTTTTTTGCAGCTTGCTGATCTTGCCGGGCCGGTCTAAGGGGCTCAGACCAAGGATGAGGGCGACCTTCTCGATCTCGTTGCGTTTCTTCTCGGCAGCCTCGTGCTCCTTGCGGAGGTTGGAGATCTTAGCCATGACCTCGTCCTGCAGGCGGTTTATCTCCTGCAGCAAGGGGTCCTTATGGCCATCCTTCTCGCGACGCTTCTTCCTCAGCAGCTCGCCTGAAAATGGGAAAGTCCAGATTGGACTCAGACAGAACTGTAATTCTCACCGTCACCTACGGGGGCAGTGTTGTAGCTCTATTCCTTCAGCTGGACCCAGCTCATCTGTTTGGACTTCAGGAACCGGCTCAGAACAGTCCTCAGGGACTCACCCTGCTGCTTCCTGAGTCGCTCCAGCTCCTTTATCAGATACTCTTTCTTCGTCATTCTGACCTCCCGCTCCTGCTTCAGCTTTTCCCGCTCCTCCAGAACCTGGAATCAGAAATGCACAGTCAGCAGAACCAGGAATATCACAGATCTGTGCAGAAGTCCTGCCAGGATAAAGACGGGAAGTGATGCGTGCAGGTGATTTACCTTTAGTTTCTCGCTCTCGTTGTTCTGCTCATCAGAAATGCTCTGGTCCTGACTCCTCCGCCGCCGCTGCTGCTCCTCCTGACTAACGCTCCTCACAACACCTGAGGACCAAAACACAGCTAATGGAACTGAACCGCAACACCAGCCTCACTCTGACTGGTTCTGTTACTTCCCGAACCACTCAAATTGGATCACCTGCAGCTCAGAGTGACCAATCACAGCAGGTCTGTGTTTGGGTTCCTCACCTTTGGCCCCCGGCTCCGGGGTTGCTTTGTTGTAAGCTTTGTTGTAGGTGGGGGGCGGTGTCAGGTCCTCTGGGGCAGGCTGAGGGGGCAGGGCTATGTTAGGGGGTGGGTACATGGGGGGCCACTGCTGATGCATGTAAGGCAGATAGTTTCCATACTGGCTGTACGCTGAAGGAGGGTAGTTTGGGGGCATCATGCCAGGGAGCTGTGGGGGAGGGTAGGTAGGGATGGGCATACCAGTGTGAGTTGGGATGGGGGCGGGATTAGAGGTCTGAGGAAGCATTGGGGTACTCCACTCGCTCTTTGCCTCCTTGACCTCCCAATCTTTGGGAGTTTTAGCAGCTGTGGTCTTCTTGGACTCATGATCCTCACTGCTCCAGCTGGCCCCCCGTTTGGTCCCCCGCCCATGACTGTGACTGCGACTTCTGCTGCTGCTTGAGCTGCCGCTCTGGCTCCGCCTCCTCCGGCCTCGGCTGTGGTGGCTGCCGTTGGAGCTGCCGGAAGAGTACCGGTGTCGGCGTGTGGGTGTCTTTGGAGGCTGCTTGTTCCCATGAAGACGCTCCTTGGTCCTGGCAGCCATCTTGCTGATCTCACCAACGCCCAGGTCAAGCCCGATGGTCTTCAGGAGGTCCTGGATCTTCTCATACTCCTCCAAAGCCTGGCGCTCACTCTCTTCCAGAGGCTCTGTTCCTGGTGGATACACCATGACGTTATGGTCAGGGCTGACCCTCGGCTCACTCGCAGCGGGAGGGGCTTGAAGATGAGGTGAAATGGTTGGGGGGGCAGCTGTACACCTGACCGACCACGGCCCTCTGTGAAGGGAGATCAGAGTAGAGCGAGTCCTCAGTCACATCGCCGTACAGATCGAGGCTGTGATGTCGGTCTGGCTCTGGCGCCACTGCCATTTTGGGCTCCTCCAATTCTCCATACAGGAACTTTTCTTCATCATCGATATCATCTAGGACTCTCTGTGAAACTCCACCCACTGGCTCTGCCACGCCTAAAAGGTTCAAGATTTCCTTGATCTCATTGTTGAGGTTGGCCCGTTGAGCCATCTGCGGATCGGACCGTAGTTCTGAGAGTACAGCTGCCACGGCACGCGGGTCGTTCAGCTTAACAGCCTGCATCAGCTGGTCAGCCACACGGGCCATAGTGCGGTCCAGGTCCCTGGGCGAGTCGGAGCTCTGCAGCATAGAAACACAACGTGATGCGACACCACCTCATCAGACTTGTGTTCAGCCCTTCATCGTTTCAGAATCGTCACTTTCTAACATCAATCAAAATTCACTCCCTGATCTGTTTGGCTTTTTTCAGGAAAGAACCACAAGTTAGCAGTTTAACTGGTACCAGACTGAACATACCCGAACAGATGGTGAGTCTTCGTAACTGTTGTGTTTCTTCAGGATAGATTTGGTCGGCTGACCCAGCAGCTCCTCTACCTCCTTCCTGCGTCGTGCTAGCTCCAGCTCTTTAAAGTCCCTTCTGGACTTCAGATCACCCTTGTCTCTGATGGGACTCAAGCTGCTGGAACTAGAACTGCTGCGACTTCGACTCCTTCCTCTACTCTTCCCCCGGGATCTGGACCTGGATCTAGACTTGCTGCGGGGTCGACTCTTGCTCCGTCCACGGCTCTTGGCCCGGCTCTTGCTCCGTCCCCGGCTCCTATCTGGACTACGACTCTGTCCACGGTGCCGGCTCTTGCTCCGTCCCCGGCTCCTATCTGGACTACGACTCTGTCCACGGTGCCGGCTCTTGCTCCGTCCCCGGCTCCTATCTGGACTACGACTCTGTCCACGGTGCCGGCTCTTGCTCCGTCCCCGACTTCGGTCTGGACTTCGGCCCCTGCTGCCACTCCGCTCATATTCTGGTCGTGGAGGGTAATTTCTGAAGGGAAACATAAGTGGAGTTGACTGAGCACATCTGGTTCAACAAGGAATCGGTTTGTTTCTTGTTGGGTAAAGGAGTCTCAAATCTGTTCTGTGATCAAATATACTACTTCCTGCTGTCTGAACTGCTCTAAGGAGAATACACATTCGATTATCCTGACAAACTTCATTGAATAAAATTATATAAAACACTGATGGTGGGTTCACCCTCTTTCCCCCTCCTGCACTACCAAGTTCGTTTCTCTCCGGTTCCAAGTCCCAACCACTAAAACCAGCAAAGAATTTACCTTGTGAAATAATGAGAAATGGTTAAGTATAAAATCAAGATTTAATACCAAAATAATCAGTGTACAGAGTATACAAATGAACAGACAGAGTGACATTCACCTTCGGTACTGGCCCCCCCCACCCCATCTTACGGATGAACCGAGAGGAGCAAAGAATGGAGCGTGAGCCCTGCGTTCATCTCTGCCTCACTCTGAGCCCTCCTAAAGGGAGCCATCCTCTTGTATCAGTTTATCCTGGACTGTGTGTTGCGCTTTATATCAGCGGTTATGGTTGTGTGAGCTGTAGCGGTGAGCAGGGCGGCAGATAAGCAACTAAGTAGGGCAGATATTGTTTAATTAGAGCAGCAAAGAGATGAGAAAAAGCCACAAAATCCATAATAACACCAACAAATAATATAAATCTTGAAGAACCATATTAATGGCAGTTTAGCTGATAAATGAGATACAAACAAAATTCAGCGTGAAACTGTACTAAAATAAAAACTTTTGGGGAATTTCTGTTCTAAGCTTCCTGCCTGAACACGTCACAAGAATAGGTCAGAAAAGACTTCAGGTTACTTGTTCTCAATTTGCACGGCTCAACTGGAATCAAGAAGTTGTTTGTGCTTTGTTTGTTGCTTGTATTGTTGTTGCTCTGTACATGGTTCCTCAAGATGTTCGTTTATGTGTCTCATCTTGGTCTCGTGTCCCAGTTTAAGTCCCTGCAGGAAAGACCAATCGAAACACCTTGACCATGGTCAAGGTGTTTCGATTGGTGTTTCAGTTCACATTCAGACAGGTAGGGCCCTATAAAAAGTCAGACCTGACCTTACATATGATGTGTTGTCTTTGTGTTTTCTCATCTTGTGTTCCAATTCAAATAAAGACAGATTAGTGCCTCAGGGAAAACTTGGATCTGACATTTGTTTGTCTTGTCTTTGAAGTAATGAGCTATGCTATTTTATTTTATGCTTGTGGTTGCAGATCTTAAAGAACAGATTAAGAAGAGATTCAGCAGTACTTGTGTTTGTTGTCTTGTGTTTCAGTTCATATCCCAGGATCCGAGGTCCTGGGAGAAATCAGATTTCACACTGTATTTTTTCCTTGTCTGGTCTTAATGTTCTAGCTTGAGATGCAATAGGTAGAGCCCTGGGAAAAGTTGGATCTGACCATGGAGTTTAGTAAATGTTTAGGAAAAGGAAGGGAGGTGGACTGACAGCGCTTGTCAACAACCGATGGTGTCACCCAGGACACGTTACTGTGAAGTGTCGTCTCTGCAGTCCAGACATTGAACTACTGGCAGTAAGTTTTCATCCATATTATTTGCCAAGAGAGGTCACCAGTGTTATTTTGGTGGCTGTTTACGTTCCACCCTCAGCCGTTGCCGACGGTGCATGTGATGTCATCAGTTCCGTTGTTGCTAAGATACAGACACAACACCCCGATTCTGTTGTGGCGATATCTGGTGATTTTAATCACGCCTCACTCTCTGCTGCGCTGCCAATGTTTCAACAGTTTGTCAGTTGCTCTACCAGAGAAAACAAGACATTGGATTTGTTTTACACAAATGTCAAGGATTCATATATTTCTAAAGCAAGACCTCCTCTGGGTAAATCAGATCACAACTTGTTTTTCTCTGCTCAGAATATAAACCCCTTGTCCAGAGACTACCTGTAACAAAAAAGAGTGAGAAAGTGGTCACAGGAAGCTGAGGAAGCCCTACAGGGTTGTTTTGATGCTACCGATCGGATTTCTCTTTGCAAGCCACATGGAGAGGACATCAATGCCATGACTGAGTGTCTGACCGACTATATAAACTTCTGTGTGGACAATACCATCCCCACCAGAACAGTGAGATGCTTCCCTAATAACAAACCCTGGATCACCAGTGACCTGAAGGAACTGTTGAACAGGAAAAAAGAGCCTTTAGGGAGCGAGACAAATAGTTATTGAGGAGTAAACAGAAGCAGCTCAAAGTCCAGATTAGAGACAGCAAGGAGGTGTTTAGGAAGAAGCTGGAGAGTAAACTGCAGAGGAACAATACCAGAGATGTGTGGTCAGGGATGAAGAAGATCACAGGCTTCAAGCAGGAGGAGGATCAGATAGATGGAAGTCTGGACAGAGCAAATGAGCTGAACACATTCTTCAACAGGTTCAGTTCAGGAACAAGCTCACCATCCTCCCCTCCTGCCCCCAGCCAAACAGACATCCCACCCTCCTTTGACCCACAGCTTTCCTGTCACACCTCAGATGTTTTATCCTCTACCTCAGTCATGGACTCTTCTGCTTCCACTAGTTTGTTTTCAACCAAATCAGGAGATGCTGCTGCTCCCTTTGCCTCCCCCTCCCCCTTTTCTGTTTCTAGAAGTCAGGTGAAGAGGCAGCTGGAGAGACTGAACCGGAACAAGGCTGCAGGTCCAGATGGTGCCAGGCCCAGTGTCCTGAAGGCCTGTGCAGAGCAGCTCTGTGGGATTCTGCAACACCTCTTCAACCTTAGCTTGACCCAAGAGAAGGTACCACTGTTGTGGAAGACATCCTGTCTGGTTCTGGTACCAAAGAAAACTCACCCATCAGTCATCAACGACTACAGACCAGTTGCCCTGACATCCCACATCATGAAGGTCCTGGAGAGACTCCTGTTGGCCCACCTGAGGAAGCAAACCAGCACAGATCAGGACCCCCTGCAGTTTGCTTATCGCTGGAGTTGGAGTTGAAGACGCCATCATACACCTGCTTCAACAAACCCACTATCATCTGGACAAAGCAGGCAGCACTGTGAGGATCATGTTCTTTGATTTCTCCAGTGCATTTAACACAATTCAGCCTGATCTGCTTCATCTGAAACTCCAGAAGAAGATGGGTGGAGGCCTCAACAATCACCTGGATCCAAGACTACCTGACAAACAGACCACAGTTTGTGAGACTGAAGGACTGTGTGTCTAACCAGGTGGTCAGCAGCACAGGAGCACCACAGGGGACTGTACTCTCACCATTCCTTTTCACTCTGTACACTTCAGACTTCCAGAACAATCAGACTCCTGTCATCTCCAGAAACACTCAGATGACTCTGCAGTTGTCGGGTGGATCAGAGATGGACAAGAAGCTGAGTACAGAGAGCTGGTGGATTTCAGGAGAACCAGGGTCAGATCAAACCCTGTTTCCATCATGGGAGAAGAAGTAGAGGTGGTTGAGGAACATAAACACCTCGGTGTTCATCTGGACACCAGACTGGACTGGAGACTCAGCAATGAAGCGTCTCCAAGAAGGACAGAGCAGACTGGACTTCTGGAGGAAGCTCAGGTCCTTCAAGGTTTGCAGCAAGATGTTGCAGATCTTCTATAAGTCTGTTGTTGAGAGCGTCGTCTCCTCTGCCATCATCTGCTGGGGCAGCAGCATCAGAGCCAGGGACCTAAAAAGGCTCAACAACCTGATAAAGAAGCTGGTTCTGTTCTGGTTCTGTTCTGGGGACGACTGTGGAACCTCTGGAGATGATGATGCTCAGAAGGATTTTGTATAAAATTAAGAAAATTATGGACAACCCTGGACATCCTCTTCATGACACTGTCATTGGAAAACAGAGTCTCTTCAATCAGAAGCTTCTTCAGGCTGGTTGTAACACAGACCACTACAGGAGATCTTTCCTGCCCACAGCCATCACCATCTATAACTCCTTGACTAAATTAGTTACAGCAACATTTAATTTCCCTCTGGGATCGATAAAGTATTTTAGAATTTGAACTGAATTTGAAGCAGAAGGAAAATGATTCATGGTTGTCAAAGTCTAACAGATAAAAATCTGAAAAGTGCGTGGTGTTTTTGTATTCAGCTCCATTTTCTCTGATTCCCCAGCAAACATGGAAGAACATGCTCAGATTTTAAATTCTGGCCTACATGCAACACTGTGTGGTAGAAAACTAACAGACCCTAACGTGCCACTCCCATCATGAAACATGGTGGCGGCAGCATCATGGTGGGGGAATGTTTCTCTCCAACGGGCACAGAGAATCTGATCAGACTTGATGTGAAGATGGATGGAGATCCGGACGAACACCCGGAGCTGCAGCAACATCCAGATGAGATCATACTCAGAATCTGTTGCTGATTTTTATGACCAAACTGAACATAATTTCAGATTTTTGTGTAACTTTTGTCCAGGTTGACTTAGAAATGAGCCGTTCCTGTTACAGGTTGATATCCTGAGCTACAGAAAAGTTATTATTCGGGATGAACAGATACGAAAAGTTGGGCCAATATTAATATCCAAAATTAATACGGCTGTTATGGCAGAATTTACCCAGATTTCATTTGATCAAATCTTTAATTCAATTAGCCATCAGAATAATCGACAGAGTACTCGAGTATAATCGTCTGCAACAGCCCCGCTCCGTCCCCACTCCCACCCGGACTGAGGCGCCGCGCCGCGCGCTGACTAGCTGCAGCTGTTACACCGAGAGAACAAGAATGACCCGACGGCTTTATTCAGGCCGAAGGAAAACATCGTCTGACACCTTATATTGATTGTTTTCTTCTGCTCCTGCCTAGAGGTCAGGGTTCACAGACGATGTATAGAGATGGCAACTCAGCTGTCACACCCTTTATCCTTTTGTCTTTTAGTTTAAAGACTAAAGAAATCATGAAGCAGCACTATGAAAAATTATGAGAAAGCAGTATTATGATGGTGAGGCTTTGGGTTTGGAATGTCAATAACTTGCTTCGTCAGTTCTCTGCCCAGACACAAACCTCTGAGCGAACATGAACTCTGACCTTTCCTCCTGGCCAGAGCAGCGTCATTGGTCCAGATCCCACGGCTGAGGACGAGTCCTTTGGCAGCTCAGAGCCTGGACCGCACCGCGCCCTCTGCACCTATGGGGGGGGGGGGGGTCGCAGGGCCTCCAGCCATGACGGGCCGCAGCAGGACAGCGGCAGCGTCGTCCCACAACGCCTTTTCACTTTTTACAGCAGGAGGAGCTTCACTGCGTGACAACGTGGCGACATGCAGGAGACAGGACAGGAGGCGCTGCTACCCGGAGCGGCCCGGAGCTCCTGGTCCAGCGGCCCGGAGCTCCTGGTCCAGCGGCCCGTCGCTACCAGCATCTCATCAAGGCATTGCTGAATTAAAATCCACGACTTCCATCCTGATGGTTAATATTTGCTGAAGGGCAGTTTTGTTTACAGAGACGTCAGAATCCCTTTCATGCATGGTTTCAGTTGTGTGTGGATTTTATTTCCGTTTTATTTTGGATATTTAAAATATCTAAATTATTAAAAAAATACAGAATATGGAAAAAAACAAAAAATGCATAATGAAAAAGTGACAATAAAAAAAGCAACGACTAAAATACAAAAAAAACTAAATAAAATTTTTAAAATGAAGTAAAGGCAACTAATAAAACAATAAGATAGGAAACAACCCCCCCACTCTCCCTGCAGGCGGGGTCCCACCCCCACTCTTCGTCTGGCTCCACATTGCTCGCTGTGGCCTGAGCAAATATCTCAAGCGACTCAAAGCCAAAACTAGACCTGTGCAACAGGGCTGATGACCTTTGACTCTGTGGTGGCGTCAGTCATCTTCTTCTATGGTGTCTGTTGGAGCAGCTCCTCTGCGGCTCAGAGGAAATGGTTAAATCAGCTCTGTGCTTGGGAGACCTTTGACCTGGGGCAGGTGGGGGGAGAAAGGAGGACTCTGGCTACGATAACATCACTGATGCACATTTTTAAAACGAGCGTTTTATTTTGTACCTTAGTCCTTGCCGTTGAGGATTCTAAATGTTGTTTTGCTTCTGAATATCCGACATGCCTGGAGGTCACTCTGCTGCCACGCCTGAACTTCCTGACAGCAACCCCCCCCACTTGATGTCCTGAAGATGATAGAAATACCCACATCTGCAGAGTCTCCCTTCCTCTTCTCCATGTGCTCCTCACTCACAAGGAAACAGTTTCAATCATAATAATTAGAAAATGTCTGAAGAAGCTTAAAAGGGGCCTGCCAAAGCGTGCGTGCCGCCTTCACCTCTGAACGCAGCACGGACGCGCCTACAAACCGAATGGCGTTTGTAGGCGAAACCATGACGACAGAAAATCCTCAAAAATTAACTGGAAACGAAAAGTTGAGTAACAGCACACATCTGGAGAACGAGCCGGAGTTTTTGATATATATATTGTGGGGGTGCAGCTACGGTTCGGGCCGCATTAACGGAGAAGGCGGTTTCAGGTGGAGAGTAACAGGCCTCCATGCAATGCATGGGAGACCCCAATAATAACCCATATTTAACTGTACATTAAACCATCATATCTGCAGCAGGAATATTTCTGACCTTAGTCTCCATCAGGGGTCTACAACCTGTGGCTCTGGAGCCACACGTGGCTCTTTCTAACTTTGGCTGAAAATAATAAAGAACTAAAAAATGTTTTAAATTTAAATAGAATAAGGAATGCAGATTTTTACCAGATTTTTTTTCCTGCAATATATGCAGTAGATTTCTACAGAGAATGTTTCTAAAAGTACCAATAACATGTTTTCAGATCCGTTTGTTGGAAATTGTCTGGAATCTATGAGCTTCATCATCATTTTCCATCCCACAGAAAAAGATCCTCCCGCTTTTTGCTAAATTTACTGTTCATCTTAAATGAGGAAAAACAGAAATAACAAGTTGGTTCTAAAAAAATTTACAAATTTCAGAGAGATTTTTATCTAAAATTATAAGTAGTCTTTTTTCAAAAAGTCTTGTGAAATTTGCAATTCTAAATGAGTTTATTATATTTATTTTATATTCAGTTTCCTTGGGCTGGACTAAGAGCAGAAATGGCTCTTTAGGCGGTAAAGGTTGCAGAGCCCTGACCTACATCACCAGACAGGTTTTCAGTTCAGTCTTTTATTTATGCCTGTTTTTGCTCAAAGTTCTGTCAGAATCTCAGTGGGTTCTGGTCCATTTCAGTGAAGAAGGTTTCAAAACAGAAACCAAATAAATATCTGATCCTGGAAAAACCCAAACATTTTACAGTTGAAGCTAATTTAGCTAATGACCCGAACTCCTCCGCTTGGTTCTGTTCATTACGGTCTGTTTTCAACTGAACATGAACCCGACTCCCCCAGCTGGGCCCTCTGCAGCAGGTAGGATACAGACTGCTCTGATCTACTCCGCAGGAGCCCAGCCTAAGACAAACCCAGGATCTGTCTCCATTCTGGGAACCAGAGACGGGTCAGAACCTCGGTTCGAGCAAACATGGGCCCAGAATCAATCAGTGACTTCAAGGTTACCTGTCGTGATGGTGGGGCGGGGGGGCGGTCAGCTCGTTCCCCACACTGATGACCAGGTTGTGGTCCAGATGAGCCGGTCCTCTGTGAGACGGAGACCTCTGCAGGAGACAACACAGGGAACCAAGGATTACCACAGAACCGGACTTCCCGGTCCGTTTGGCCTTCCTGCTGCAGAATCAAACACAATAATAATAATAATCTCCTGTTCACTCGGCACTTTAGGGGAACTCTGTGGCTTTCCAAATAAACGCACCAGAACCTCGCTCTGAACCGAGCCGATCAATACCTTTGACCAGAGTCCGTTTTCCTCCAACCTGTCTGCCGCTCAGAGTCTCCCGGTTCCGCCGTTCAGGCGTCTCCAGTTTAAATCGACCAGTTTTTGAATGGAGTCTGGTCTGCAGCTACGTCTGTTAGCTGGAGAACAGACCAGGAACCTATCAGAACCCTAAGATTGTCCTGCAGTTCTGGTTCTGGACCAATATGAGACCTGATTCTCGTGTGAGCGATTATTAACAGGTTTTCACATCATTCGGCATGGTTTGGGTCCTGTCCCACTCACCTCAGGAGGCGGACCTCCGGTCCAAAAGTCCCCACCGCGGTGGCCTCCGGAGCCGGGGGACGGGTGCCTCCTGTGGTAGGAGTCCGGAGCTCCGTGGTCCCGATACTCCGGGTAGTCCTGGTGGTACGGAGGTCTCGGTCTGGCCCTGTCGTCCCGGTATCCCTGAGACGGGTGAGGCCTCGCAGGAGGCGGGTAACCTCTAAACGGAGGCCGGCCACGGAACATCTTCTCCCGCAGAGATGCACTCAGGCCGTGCGGGGAGCTGCGGCTCGGTCCGGTGCTTCACAAAGAACAGGAAGCCACAACTGGTTCCGGTCCGTAACAACAACAAAAAAATATTATTTTACCAAAGATGTGGCTCTGAGTTCAGCTCCGAGTCATACACACACACACACACACACACACACACACACACACGCACACGCTGAAGCACTTCTTCTTTGTTTCTGTCCGGTACCCAGCTTCCTGGTGGGCTCACTGTTGCCACCCTGTGATGAAGCTGTGGTACTGCAGGCACCCCGATCAAGAACCGTTCATAACATGAACTTTGACCTGTAAACATGTTCTGACAACTCCTGATGCTCTGAGCTTCCAGTGACCCAACAGTCCTGAACAGGTTCTGTTCTGGACTCCGCGGTTTTAGACAAGATCTCCTGGTTCAATAGTGGACCAGTCTGGAGGATAAACCAGTCTGAGGAGGAGCTGAGATCCACCGAGTTCAGACCTTCCAGTGAAACCAGTCAACACAACCCTGGCTCTGCTGGAGAGGAGCCTCTGGAGTCTGCAGCCTCCTGGAGAACACTTTTAAAATTTAGAAACCAGTTCTGCTTCATATTTCAGACTATGTGACAAAAATATTCAGTTCTATATATATAAAAAAGAAACTGATTCATTTTTGATACACTTGGAAGATCAGAGGTATATTATTCTTTTTTTTTTTTTTTTTTAAATCAGAACAACCCAAGCAAACAAAGAGAAAACAGACCCAAACTCAGAAAGAAGTAGTTGAAAATTCAAAGTTAATTTTTACTTGGCTGCTTTTATTTTTATCTAAATGTGATGAAACACTCCAAGTTCTTGTTTCAAGACTTTATTCAACTCTTTTACAAATGTTGGCTGTAAATTGATCTCACAAGAACCAGAACTCCACTTGACAGTTAGAGCGATGGTATCTGAATGAGCTGGACCAGAAGTTTCATCCACTGGATGCAGCAGCTCCAGGTTCCTGGGATCCTACAGAGCTCTGTGGATTTACCTCCATCTGACTCCACTTGTACAGTCCACCGTCGTCCTGCAGACCTGAGTCAACATCAGAGCAAATGCACCCAACTGTACAGGCTGCAGTTTGTAAAGTTTCCCAGGCAAAAATTTACAACAATAATCTGAGTTTTTTGGCCTGTTGTAAGAGGAAAAAATATGGGGGTTAATTTTTCCAAGTCATAATTTCACCATGTTATTTGTTCTTATAAATGTCAGTTTTCAACCTAAATATTTAAATGGCAAGCTAAATATTTAGCCGCAACAAGTTAGCTTCAAACTCAATATTAAGCTTCAAATTAAATATTCAGCCTTAATTTGGAGCCAAATAGTGAGCAAGCTAAATATTTAGCTTATTTATCTCACTGACATTTCTGAAAAACTCCCATTTTGTTCCTCTTAAAACAGGCTAAATAACCCAAACTGTTGCTGTTAATTTTTGCCAACACTCCAGGAGTGCATGTATAGCTATAACCCAGAACCTGGTGGTCATCAAGCAGCACAGCAGACATTACCTTGACTGGAAGATCTCCTCTGTGAGACGTTCCAGCCTGAAGCTCCCAGGCTCTCCATCAGGTCTGATTTGCCAGATGCACAAACAGAGTCCATCTAAAATCCAAGCTGCAGCCTGATGCAGACTAACGTTTCCTTCTGATCCAAGCAGAAGTCTGTCGCACTGGTTCGTCCTCGCTGTGTCGACACAGTGGGGTCACGAAGGTCCTGGTGGCGCCTCACACCGGTCCCCGACGTCCTTCTCCTCCATATACTGCAGTTTGTTCAGTCCTTCTGAATCCAGAGGCTTTTCATTTATTATAACTTCTACACTCAACATGTCTAGAAGCTGATAACCCAAACAATAAATAAGATCCACTGAGGGTTATGATGTGTCCCTGTGAGCTGCCACGTGTGGTTTTGGGGGTTAAATGACATCAGCAGACTGCACAGTTTTAAGAATTGATGTTGCATCTAATCAGTGAGGAATAGTTGAGGAAATGAGGCAGCGAGTTATATTTGACCCGCTTCTAGACAGCTGGAGGAGAATAGCTGGTAGACATAACCTGGAGGTTCTAGAGATGAATGAAACCAGCAGCAGGACAGGAGAACGTCAGAAGATGTTCTCATCTCAAAATGCTCTGCCTCTAACTATAAACTATCCTAAAAATGACAGCAATTCAGAAAAGAAACAGCTCATAGGGAAGCTTAGCAAATAAAATTAAAAACTGCTAACTTTGAATTAAATGATTTTATTTAGTTTTACAAGAAAACCAGAAGACTTCCTGCAGAGGAACATCTGCAACATCTGGGGACAAATCTGCTGAAAATTAATGTTACAACAATGATCTTTATTAGGATGAAAAGAATATTTAAGCTAACATTTAATGAGACGTTTCTACCATCAAACTACAAACACAACTGCCTTCACAGAGCATCAATCACAGTTGGCTTCATCTGAACTAGCTAGCTACTGCCGGACATGAAGGACTGTAAAAGAAAAAGTAACTCCTACAACCCTGAGCCCTTCTGGGAGTTTACCTCCAGCTCCCACTTTTCCAGAAACTCCTGCAGGTTCAGATTGAAAACATCAATGCCTTTGGGAGACAGGTGGATGCCGTTGCCCCGGTACAGGCCCGTGTTGGTGCCGCAGCGGATGTTATCGTGGTTCACCGAGACGCCGCCCAGCTCGGAGACAATGCTGTGGATTCTACGGTTCACCGTGGTGCGCACCAGATCCACTTCGTAGCTGTCCGGCGAGTGACGCCACACCCTCCGAGGGAGGATGTCGGACCACACCAGGAGGCAGCGTGGGAATATGCTCCTTATGGAGCTCATGTCCTTCTTGACGGAGGCCAGGAGGTTGGTGGGGCTCTCGGTGCTCAGGTCGTTGCCCCCCAGGTGAATGATCAGCACGTCCGGGTTTGGCCAGGTGATCTTCAGCTGGTGGAGCTGGGGCAACAGCTGAGACCACGTCATGCCCTGGATACCCTTCCACCAGACCGCCACCTTGCTGGGGTCCATGCCCAGCTGCATACCTACCTCTGGAGATTTGGCCCGTGACTCGGCCCAGTACACCAGTGAATGACCACAGATCCAAACATTCTTGGGCTCGCTACTGACTGGTTTACCTAAAGATAAAAACAGGACAGCTCAGTAAGCCACAGCTTCAGGGTCACCTGACAGGTATGACCTCAACGCGTCTCAGGCTGCTTTCACAAAGATCTATTAAAGTCTCCTGTTAGATCTGGATGGTTTCTGCGATCAAAGGCCAGATAAACAGTTCGTCAAGGATACAATCATATCAGATTATCTTTTAGCAATATTGTGTCTTAAAAATGCAATACATCTCTAAATTTCACACTAAATATATTAACATACAGTGTGAATCTGACAACATAGAATATCCTGCCAGTTAATGCATCCAAGCTGTTCCTACCAACTGTGATATTTCGCTGTCAGACTGCAGGTTCCCAAAGAGTCTAGAAGTAGAATGGGAGGCAGATCTTTTAGCTCCCAGTTTTAGTCCGAGGCGGACACCCTGTCTCCTTTCTAGACTGGGCTTAACACTTTCCTCTCTGATAGCTGACACTCTGGCTGAGGTTATCCTGATCTATCTCTGGAGTGATGCTGCTACAGGCTTGGGCTGCTGAAGGACAAACTGACCATGCTACTTTCTCCTACTACTTTCTTTTTTTTCTTTCTTGCTAGTACTCTCCACAGCTGCTGTTGGCATTATCTTTATGTTCTCTGTTTCTCATGGCATAGCCTTTAAAACCGGCTCAGAGCTGATCCGTTTAGTTGTGTTTGTCTCTTAGATGAAGCCACTAAAGGACCAACTACTGCCATTAACTCTTTAACATAGAAAGTGCTCTTGGACCGGTTCGTCTGTGTATGCCATCTTCTCAAGCCCCCAGTCAGCCGTGGCAGAGGGCTGCTCCCAATGAGCCGGGTTCTGGTTCCTGTTATAGAGGGGTTTTCCTCTCCACTGTCACCACATGCATGTCCAGTCTGACGGACAGAATCCAGTCAACTCTCCACGGCCGTTGCAGGCTTGTTCAGGAGAAGATGTTGCTTCAAGATCTGTGATATACTGTATAAATGACTTTTTTATGTAAGGTGCGTTGAGACGACACGCGTGAATTAGAGCTACATGAATCTGAACAGCCCAGGTGAGTTAGAACATGATGGAGCGGCCTGCATTCTGGAAACATGAAGATTTTCCTGAAAACATTTAGCTCCAGAGTTAGCCTGGCTAGCTTAATGGTAACTGAGGAAAAGTCGTGATCAAGTGATACTGATGCAACTCAGTCCTGCCCTAAATACACTCCCTCTGCAAACAGTTAATAGTTACGCTCTAGAGTCCAAAGGGAAACATCTAATCTGTGCAGACTTCTGATGCTGCCTTGCAACACAAGCTTGTTCCAAGGTTGGACCAACCTGATTCTCCAAGTAGGTTCTGGAGTTCAGCACCGATATCTGAATAAATCTCAGCTTGCTATCAATCTGCGTACTGTTACTGGACCTTCTCCTGTGTTACAGCTGGCTTCAGGTTAGACGCTGGACTTGTTTCATTCTTTGCTCAGAAGTTGTGGAAGATGGTGGACCAACACGTTAGATCTGAAAGGTGAAGTTAATAGATCTTTGAGAAATCAATTTGGAGCATTACAAAAAGACGTTGGTGAAGATCGCAATAAATCAGAGTAAAGTGGCCCTCTAATGCAGGGGTGTCCAACTCCAGCCCAAGGAGCCAGTGTCCTGCAGGTCTCAGATGTCTCCATGCTGCAGCCTAATTGATGGTTGAATTATCTCCTCCACAGTCGGGATGGGCAGTACAGAATCAAACCTTTAAGTATTCATAGTAATAATGATAAAAGTGATGCCAAAATGCATTTACAACCCTTAGCAGTGTTTCTGGTAGTAGCTAGCCTGGCTGGGACTGAATGTGGGGCTTCAGCTGCTGTGACAAACATTAATAGAAAATAAATCTCAGTTTTTAGTTTTAGAGGTTTGCTGCCATACTGAAGAGTTTGTTGTTGTACCATAAATCAAAATTCATGCAACTGTAAACATTTTTTACACCAACGTAAACGGTACTGTAACTGCCCATCCCTACTCCAGGACGTCATCAAGTTCCACCGAGGCCGGATGACGGAGCAACCATTTTGAACTGGGTGTGTTGAGTCCAGGAAACTGTGAAAACATGCAGGATCTCAGCCCAAGAGTTGACTTTGGACATCTCTGCTCTAAACCGTTTACTCTGTGTCTCCTCCCCTGACCTGACCAGTTGCTATGGGTCAAAGCTCACTAGCTCATACAAATTATTACTATGGCAACAATATTTACTATATAAACAGATATGAATCCTCAATATTACAATTTCTAATGTTAAAATGTTTATTAACGAATGTGTTGAGGTGAAAGGCTTTTTAATATTTCACAAGTTCAAGTTTAGAGCAAAAAGTATTTAGGTTTAGAAATCAAAACAGTCACCTACCTTTACTGTTAAGAAAAAAATCGTCATTCAGCAAAGTCTGTCATTTTAATCAAGTTATGACACCTTCAAACAATCCTGCAAATACTGTAAAGCTCTGAGACTTTTACCTGCCGTCTCTAGTTTAGGTCCACATCCTTTAGATAACGTTCAGGCGTTGAAATGCAACATGCAAAAAGTCAAGTAACCACGAGAACATCATGTTCAAATATCTGCCAAAAAACACGACTCCTCTTTATTCTTATCTGGTTCTGATGGTTTCTTCAGGGTCCAGTACTTTATTTATATAACAGAAATGAACCTCTATTTGCCAGACAACCAACTGAACAGTGACTATAAATTTGGGATGTCTCATTGAAATAGCTACAGCTCAGATCTTTTAACTAAATGAATAATTTGTGAAATGTTCATTGTTTAGAAAATGCCTCAGGTTTTAATCAGCTCGGTCCTAGGATTAGTCTGAAGCACCCATGATGAAGTAGAAACAGGATGTGTGAATCAAGAACAGACGTCAACACAGCGAAGATGAAGTTACATAAAATACACACCAATATGTCTTTTCCTTGACCCAGTCTGTCGGTTAGCTTAACGCCTTCTAGACCCCAACATTAAAGCACTTCATCATCAGGCTGGTGGGGTTTAATAAACGACAGAAACCCGTCCATTAGATGGGTCGGTGTCTAAGAAAATGCTCCCTCTGTTCATTGTTCAACAGATGTTCATTTCAGTTCCTAAACTCCGTACTGGACCAGGCTAATCTAAACCGGGAGCGTGGATCCTCAACCTGAGAATGCAGACGAGGCAAATTCTCAGTACACCGTGGAAAAGTTAGAGTTTTGAGATGATGTAACAGTCAGAGAAAAACTTTACTCATGATTAAGTTTAATTTAGTGAACCATCAACTGATCTTTAAACCAGTCCTGGTTAATCGGAGCTTAAGGTGATATCAGACTTTAAAGGCTGTACTGAGGAACTCTGACTACGAATAGAAGTACAGATACTGAATTAGTGCGATAAACTGTGCTCTGTTTGTAAAATAAAGTTCAGATAAAACTTTCTACTTCAATAACAATGTGACGAATTATACCTGTAGAGAAGAACATAGCATCCTGATGAAGGTCTATTAGTACGCTTTTATCTGAAACTACTTGACTTCTATGGGTAACTGGTCCTACACTGTAGCATCTGATGAAGAACCATCACGTAATAGTGACCGGGTTAGATCAATACGGTTCTGTTGGTCGTATATCTGCTGAATGAAGGCGGGTCAAATCCCTAAAAAAGAAACTAAACCATTACTGAGTAATGAGGAAGTAGCAGCAGAGACGAGGTGTGTCCCTTGTTCGACCTTTTCCACCAATAGAGGCTTTTAGCTGCTACACATTTTCCAGTTAATACAGAAACTGGGTTAAAGATGACTGACGAAACAAATTACCACTAGCACAAAACACTTAATACACTCTGGTGGGTTTTACTTACTGTTCATCAGCTTTAAAAAGTCTAAAGACGCTTTGGTGCATCATCTTGCTGGATGGTAGACTTGGCTTCTTTCAGCTTAGGTTGAGGAAAATAGAACCGAGCAAAAGTGAACTTACCCGGACAGGCTTTACTAGGACCTGCCTCCAAGACGCGAACAAAACGCAACATTAGGTGAAGCAAAGAAAAACAGGGACTGCTACCAGGGTTGGAAGGAACCCATAAGGCTTTTATCAACATGGCTTTTATGTTGAGAATGAACAGATCCAACCCAATAAACAGAAATACATCAGGTTCTTTACTTTAAATCAATCAAACCAAATAGATTTAAGCCCTTCCTAAATCTGATTAAGCTCTAGCTTTTACTGTTTACCAGAAAGACCCTGAGGTCTAAGTTGCAACGGATGCATTATTCTACTTTAACAGGTGATGCTAATATTCACATATAGCTCCTATTGCTCTTAGCATTACTCAGCAATGTTAAAAAGTAACAGCAGGTTTCCAACAACTACCTTGAGCTAATTGAACACCCCTAGTTATCTGACTGAACCCTGCACTGGTAAAGCCATGTCTAAAAAACCATCCTGACCTACAGGCCTCACCAAGTCCTGGAGCAGATCTTCTTCCTCAGGAGGTTAGCCTAAAACATCAACCGCATTTAGTCTCAAGATTCTCAATATGGTAAACTTCATGACCCAGTTGGTAGCACCCAAAGTACTATGTGTCGACTATAGACAGCAACGAAATGTTTAGGATCAAGAATGATTAAAACTGCGTAAAGATTACGTTAAGAGAAGAATCCTTTTTCTGGAGAAGTGATCCTGGTCAAAGCCTAACTTGTTTCTGATTTGGTGCGTATCAAACTCGGTTCTGGCATTAAATTCAGGAAGATAATCTGAAAGTTGTGTATAGGTGTACAGTGTCTACACTTGGTGGTCACTACTAGGGTACAACCCTGAAGCTTTCCTAGTTGCCTGCAGGGAGGATGACGTGTCCCCATCTGTCAACCTCAGAGTTAGCCAGCCGGTGCTTCTGTAGATGAAGTTAGAATGGAGGAATTGCTGGTTATAATGGACCACTGCAGGTCCAGTGAAATACCAGATTATGTTCCCTTACTTTTATAGGGCCTTCCTAATTATTAGCCCTTAAATCAGTCACTGCAGCCTGTTTTAGTTAGATATTTTGTCCCAGCTGTAGTTTCTGCAAGTCAGCTTTATTATGCTAACACTGGTTAGCTCTGTTTTAAAAGATGCTACGTCATGCTAACACACCATCCAATACATGGATATGTTTAGCATTTGTTGCTAAAGGTATATCTGATTCCACACAGTCTTTCTTGTACTCATGCCTTGCTCCTCTGTAGAGCTGGAGGGGTCGACTCAAGAGCTAAGCTAATGTTAGCATCTTTAGTCTGCTTTAATATGACTCCTTGATAATTCAGCCTTTAAAATATTTCAAAGCAGTCCTAGTTAACAGCTCTCTCTCCTACACAGACAAACCAGGAGCTGCAGGACCTAATGTGGTGGCATCACTACCTAGAAAGTTAGTTGCACTAACCCTAAAGCACTAATCATAAATATTAGTACTGCTAATGCTAAAGTACAACAACAACACGGTATTTAGTGGACACTTACACTAAACTGCTATACCAACACCATATTTAGCAGAAGCTAATGCAAAAGTGCTTGCTAGTTTCAACCATGTTGATACCCACCAAACATGTTACAACATAGAATATCGACTACAACAGGATCAAATTTGTCATTACACACCTACCTGTACAGTTTGCACTTCAGAAAGTGATTTTCTGGAACAGAGCTTTAACTCATGGTTTCAGTTTTATAGTTTGTGAGTATTGCTAACTCTGTTGCTGATGTAGCCTAGCTGAACATGGTAGGGCTTCGGTCAGAAAGTACGCAGGACATCAGTAGATTTTAAACTATTTACTGACGAACTACAGGCTGTAGTACTCCATGCTAAGAGCCTAAATAAAAACGTCTAACTACTTGGAGAATTCTTAACGGTTGAAAACCAAAACTTCAACACAGATGTTGAACTTTATTCAACTGCAAGTTTACAAAACAGCCGAGTAAATTAGCACTTTAGAATGTATCTCAATTTAGGGTAAGCTAAGTGCGCTGAACATTTTCAAAGTTAGCAAAAAAAGCTCAGAGTATTGTTAGTCTATCCTCACCAAGGTCCTAACCTGAAAAAGGTGGCCATTGATGAAACGCCTGCACGTTATAAACATGTTCTCTTTATATCAGAAATGCTGGAGTCTCAATATAAGTCTGTAGAAGTTGAAGGATGCACCCACTTTGACCACAGAGTGAACATTAGCTTTGAAGGACGATATCTAGCTGAAAGTAACCTAACTGTACATCAGTGACTAGCTGACTAGGGTTTACCTTGAAATCTAAAAATCCCTTCATGAATAAAGTTTCTATAACCTACTTCTGAATGTTCTCAGTTTCATAGTTGGGTTACCTGGAACCAAGTTTTACAACAGTGCCAACCCAACAAACCGAATCTCCACCTTTCTAATAAA
This sequence comes from Anableps anableps, assembly GCA_014839685.1. Taxonomy (NCBI): domain Eukaryota; kingdom Metazoa; phylum Chordata; class Actinopteri; order Cyprinodontiformes; family Anablepidae; genus Anableps; species Anableps anableps. The sequence continues at coordinate 263,548 of CM026076.1, read as the reverse complement.
AATGTAACTTTAGTCTAACTCCTTTACTACAAACTAGATACCAATGGGTCACCAGATGCAGAGGAAGAAAACACTTTACTTTGTAGAGTTGAGCTCGCAGCCGACTTCTTTCCTTGATCGAAGGGACGAAGTTTTAGGTCCGGCTAACAACTTGCTGTATATCGGCTTAACGACAGGTTTGTGGCTCCATGAGCTTAAACCAACGTTTTGCTCATGTTCCAGGCGCTGAAGTCATGTAGAGCTGTACATGCGTGCAAGTCACAAAAATCTCTCGGTCTATTCACAGATGGAAAATGACGACAAACCCTTAAAATGTGAAAATCTTTTGCTACGGCAGAATCGTGCTAACGGGAGTGGAGGGCATGGCAACATAAACCCATATCTGTAACAGTCTGGTCTCTACACTTGGACCTTGCTAAAGTCATGTTTACATAAACTCAACCTACGAAGGGTACCTAAACTTTATATCTTCTGAGTGACTCAAGAAACAATTACTAAATCGGACCGATTAGGAGAACCTGGATGACTATGAAGACTTCAGGAAACGGCTAAAAGCAGCAGTTTAGTTGAATAAAAAGAGACAGCGGCATCGAACACAGCATGCAGGCATCTTCTGAGGTGGACTTCAGAAATCATAACTTTACTAGATGATGTAATTCCTTGCTACGTAAGTATGTCTGCAAATAAAGAAGATGTACCTGAAGGAACCAGCGGAGCCTCTTTGCTCCACTCTGCTTGTCTCCTGAGGGTAAGCTTCTCTTGGTACTCCTGATCCCTCTTCTCCAGAAGCCTCTGATTATACAAATCCAGCTGTGACACAAGCACGACATCTTTACCAATCTACCAAGCCATGATCAGCATCTTCCTAGAAAACTGGACCACTTGGAAATACAACGGACATAGTTTCATTAGAGTGTTTTACAGATTAGCACTGGGCCGGATGCTTAGGAGCATGCTCTGCTGATCTCACCTTCTCTTTCTGCTTGGCCTTGATGGCGTCGTCCGTCTCCAGCGAGGGCGGTGAGCTGCTGAACGACACTGAGGGTAAACTGAACTGGACAGATTTAACGGGTTTGGCTGGTGGCTGAGCGCTCAGAGACTTCACAGTCTCTATCAGGTTCAAGCATCGCACCACCGTTGTAGACATGGCCGACTGGTCGCAGCTTGCAGGACTCGTGGTTGCTGGTGTCACCGTGGGAGTGGGTAAAGGCTGTAAGGAACTGGACTCGCTGGAGGCTGGAGGAGAACTGGCATGGCCAATGAAAGGAAGCACAGTGAAAGGAGGTGGTCCGGCAGATCGCTGGGGCGGAGGTCCAGGAGGAGGTCCAGGAGGGTGCTGCGCCTGGCGGCGAGGGGGAGGTCCAGGGGGAGGTCCTGGAGGGCGCAGCAGTCTGGGGTGGTGTTGGGCGGCTGCAGATGGAGTCTCTGTGCTGGGGATGTTGGATGCGGAGGTCTGGGAGGTGATACCAAGAGGCCAGTTCAGTGGGGGGGGCTGGGTGTTGGTAGTGAGCAGGGGGCGGCCCAGGAGGAGGTTTTGGAGAGGAAATGGTGGGTGGAGCGCTCCCTGTCGTCTTGGTATGACTCTGCAGATGTTGCACCTTCTTTCGAGCTTCAAACTCCTGTTGGTCGAAGAATTTCTCATACTCTGATACGGCCAGCTTCGGTTTGCTGAGCAGTTCAACGCTGGAAGATCTGGCAGGGGAGGGAGAACGGATATGATCCGTTTCCACAGAACCAATCCTGCTGCTCCGCAACTCGTCCTTGGGAAACGTCTCTCTTTCCGTCGACGAGGACTTAAAGCTCAAAGTTTTCTCCTGAGCTTTACTGGCCAGTTTGGAAACCTCTCCGGAGCTCAGCTTGAGGCCAATTGAACGGAGCAGACTCTGGATCTTATCGTAGGGTTCTGGCTTTTCATCATCACCCATTTTCTCCACTGAGGATTGTTTGGAGTTTAGCTGCTTGTTCTCTACTTCATGGGCCAGACTGCTGCTGGGGCGCTCTTGAGCCAAACCCACAATTCGAGAGAATCCTTTGCCATCCTGAATGGCTCGCTCATGGGGCAGGAGATCATCTGCAACATCTAATGGTTCTAAGCTCTTCTCAGTGACGGCCTTCTTGTTGAGCATGGCAAGGAAGCGGTCCAGAGGGGGTTTCTGAGCTGGAGGAGACTGCGGTGGTGGTGTGAATCTTTGTTTGGGAGAAGGGGTTCTTGGAGGAGAGTCTATGGGAGATGGAGGTCTGAAAGTGGAAGCTGTGTGAGTCAAGGGTTTACCAGAGATGTTGGGATCCTGGCGAGGCGGAGAAAGTGGTGAAGAACCACGAGGTTCTGGAGATCTACTTCGTTTTTCTGGTCGGTAAGGATCATAAGGTCGATCCCTATACGCTGGGTCGTAGAAGTGATCATCGTAATGCTCGTTGTATACGTCGTATCGGTCAGTGTAGCGATGGCTGGCTGAAGGTGCTCCACCATAGGGAGGCTCCCCATAGAGACGACTGTCGTAAGGCCGGTCACCATATGACCGGTCAGCGTACGGGTGAGCGTACGGGTCGCCGTAGGGCTCGCCATATCGGCGACCTGGGTATGAACCGTACGGCCGGTCATAGTAAGGGTCGTCATAAGGAGGGCGGATGTAATCTGGTTCGTCTGGCCGCTTCTTGAGAATGGACCGAGGCATACTGATCCTGCCGTGGTCGTAGTCTATGCAGGTCCTTCCTCCAGGCTCCAGTCCTCTGGGGTCCAGTTCCACCAGAGACTTTTTATAAGCAATCATCTCGTTAAGCTCCTCCAGCTCCCGTTTTTTCCTCGCCAGCTCAGTGTCGACGACTATGCCTCGCCGTGGCGGAGGGCTCAGCTCCCGTCTTCTCCGGTGGCTTTCCTCTCGCTCTCTGCTGGATCTGCTCCTCTTCTTGGAGCTCCTGTCTTGGCTGCGGCTCCTGCTGCGGCTCCTGCTGCGGCTTCTGGAGCGCCTGTTCGATCTCTCTCGGCTTCGTCTGTACCTGTTGCTACTCCGTTCACGCTCAATGCTCGGGCTGCGTCTCTTCTTCACCACACGGCCAAACTGGTCTCTTGATGGACTCCTACTTTTGCTCCTATCCTTACTCCTGCTCCGACTCCGGCTACGACGGTACTTGTGACGGGTGAGACTGCTATCCTTCTTTATGGTTTTAAATACTGCCTTTTGTTTGTCTGCCTCTGGTTTCTGGTTTCTGAAACATTAGAGGAGGACAGAAGTGAAAAGGTTGAGGTTTTGAACATTAGACAACAAATTCCCAGACAAACTACCAGTTCTGATCTTAACCTTCAAGGAAACTAGCAGATCTAGGGAAAATATCTGTAATTACCTGTAACTTTTAGCACTTTTTAATTGTTATTGTATTTTATTACAAAATGCTTATCTGATACATTTAATTTTAGGTCATTCTGGTGTTTAAAAATAGCCACAATTATTTTAAAAACAAACTGTTATACATTTACATATTCCTCTTTCTGTTGACCAAAAATCATTCCACATAAATATGTCTTTAAATATATTATTAAAAAATAAGTAAAATAGTATGGGCAAACATTAGCTCAAAATTCAAGAGCCTACATTTGAGCATGATTTTTTTTAGTCCCATATTTTGTACTGCTCACCCTCAAAACTCTGCTCCCACTCAAAAACACGTGCTTGTTAGCAAATATGCTAGCTGCTCTCCCTCAAAGTTACATTTCTGCGCTCAGATATATTGCCACTTGCACAAATTGTCTCCTTTTTTATTCTTCTCCCTGCTCTCAATGATCTCCTCTGTGCAGATTAAACCTGATCAATCAAATGTTAAAAGTCTGAAAAATAAAACGCATTTACTCACTCTGTGCCTTCAGGGGGTTTCGTCAACTTGATGGTCATCTGTCGAATTAAAGGAAAATGAGCGTTGGAGGTGAAATCGGTCTGAAGGTGTCTGCTCAGGGAGGACAATGCAGAGGTGCTCACCTTTCCTTTGGTTGCACCGACACCAGTGAGTTTCCGAACCGGCAGGAAAACTTTCTCAGTAAAACGTTTGATCCTGATGGCCTGTTTCCCTCCTTCTGCTGCTTGGTGCTTTAAAACCATGAAGAGAGACGTTTTTAGGAAGGCGCTCTGAACACTAAGGTAGCTGAGGAGAAAACAGAGCAGTCGGACTGACCGGAACGATGCTGAACTCGACCTTCTCATTCAGCTCCAGCTTCTTCCTCTCGATGACCTCGGACATTTTGAAGAAGAGCTGAGGGTTCTCCGAACATTTGATGAGTCCAGAGTCCTCAGAGAACTCGATCACAATGCCCTGGTTGACAGAAACATCAGATCAGACGATCAGCGGCTTGGCTGGCAGGTCTCTGTGAGGAGATGCTCGTGAAGATGAAATGGATAAAACCCATCAGAGGTCTTACATGTTGGCGTTGCTCAATGGACTCCTCAAAGGAGTCCGGGAGGATCTCTATGAACGTTGCTCGCTCCTCCTTGGTCTCCCGGTGGGTGGCGAGGCTGAAGCGGACCTTTAGTTTGGAGGAACGAGCCGGTCAGTCATGAAGCTGCTGCTCAGGGTCTAGAGAAGATAAGCCGGTCCTCACCTTGTCTCCCACCAGCATGGTGGCCATGGTCAGCAGGTCGTTAGGGCCGAAGGAGAGCTGCTTCTGCTCGCCGTCCACGGTCATCACCAGACGACCCACCTCAGGGTCCGGCTGTGCTTTCCCAGCAGCTTCAGGCGCCTCGATCTCCTCCTCCTCCACTTCCTTTTTAACCTCCTTCATCTCAGCTTCAACCACCGGTTCTGTCGCCTCCTCCTGCTCATCTTCATCTATTTTCTCCTGCTTGACTTTCACCTGCTGAGATGAAAAGGTGACATTTTTCTGTCCCCAGTGCCGTCAGAGAACATAAAAGCAAAGCCTGAGTAGCCGCGTCACCTTCCAGCTCTCCTCCTCCGCCTCCTGCTTCAGCTCCTTCGGAGGACTTCTGGAGATGGCTTTGAGGACGGTGCCTTGGAAGCGCTCCTTGCTGACCTCGAACATGGAGTCAGGGACTCTGTACCTGAAGCCGAATGGAGTCCACTGTAGAAAGTCCGGCAGAGAACAGTTACCTACCCACGCCCGGGTCGACCGAAGCGCCACCTGCTGGAACACTCACCTTGTCTTTGGCAGCTGCCAGAGCTGCAGCCACCTCCTCCTTCTTCTTCCTCTCTGCCTCCCTCTCAAGCTCCTCCTCCTTCTTCTTCTCTTCTGCCTCCCTCCTCCTCCTCTCCTCCTGCTCGCGGGTTTTCTGCTCCTGCAGGATCTTGTCCTCGACCGCCTTGCTCTTCTTCATCCTCCTCAGCCGGATGGCTCTCTTCTCAGGTCTCTCCTGCAGGGACAGAACGACGGGTCAGGCTCTGCCACATCATCGGACCGGGTCGGTTCGGTTCTGGCTCTCACCGCCGTGACTGTGAACTCCACGTCTTTCCCCACGTCGTCAGAGTCGAACTCTGTGTCACTGAAGTTCTCACAGAGGTCAAAGGGTATCTCGCCGTGCGTGGTGGACCTGATGACCCCCTCCTTGTCGCCGAGCGAGGCGATGGTCCCCTGGAAGAGCGCAGACAACAGAAGTCGGGCTGACGGGTCCGTTTATGACCCTCAGGATGTGTTACCCCGGATGTGGCTCAGTGGGAAGGGAAGCCATCCGTGGGTCAAATCGGTGGCTTGGAGATGGCAAAGTTGCCCTTTGACCTGTGCACCAGCTGACTCTGGTCCTCTGAGGGGTGTGTTTACTTTACAGTGTGCTCTCAGAGTGGACTCTGCAGCAGCATCTGAGGCTGGATGAATCACCTGCTGCATGGGGCTTCGTCACCAAAGACGCTCCAGTTCTTGACTGGTTCTGGTTCTGTCTGGTTTTCCACCACCTTAGAACCAGTCCTGATAAACGTCTTTGATCCTTCTGTTTTATTCTGTGAAGGGTCAAAGTTCATGGGGATAACTGGACCTCATCTATCTTTCCTTCCAGCTTCTCTGCCACCAAAAGAGTTCTAACACAGTTTAGCGCTGGAACCACTGAGGCACTGGAACCAGTGAAGAAATGGAACCAGTGAGGATATGGAACCAGTTTAGTGCTGGAACCAGTGAAAGACTGAGACCAATTTAGCACTAGAACCAGTAAAAAAACTAGAACCACTTTAGAATTGCGACCAGTGAGTGCTGGTTGCAGAACCATCTTAGCATTGGAACTAGTGAAAAATTAGAAGCAGTTCAGCACTGGAACCACTGAAGCACTGAAACTAGGTAAGCATATTAAGCAATGAAAGACTAAAGGCCCTGGAACCAGTTTGGTGCCTCAGTGGAACCAGTTTGGTGCCTCACTGGAAGAAGTGAGGCTCTGGAACCAGTTTGGTGCCTCAGTGGAACCAGTGGGGCTCTTGAACCAGTTTGGTGCCTCACTGGAAGCAGTGGGGCCCTGGAACCAGTTTGGTGCCTCAGTGGAACCAGTGGGGCTCTTGAACCAGTTTGGTGCCTCACTGGAAGCAGTGGGGCCCTGGAACCGGTTTGGTGCCTCAGTGGAACCAGTGGGGCTCTGGAACCAGTTTGGTGCCTCAGTGGAACCAGTGGGGCCCTGGAACCGGTTTGGTGCCTCAGTGGAACCAGTGGGGCTCTTGAACCAGTTTGGTGCCTCACTGGAAGCAGTGGGGCCCTGGAACCGGTTTGGTGCCTCAGTGGAACCAGTGGGGCTCTGGAACCAGTTTGGTGCCTCACTGGAAGCAGTGGGGCCCTGGAACCAGTTTGGTGCCTCAGTGGAACCAGTGGGGCCCTGGAACCGGTTTGTTGTCTCACTGGAAGAAGTGAGGCTCTGGAACCAGTTTGGTGCCTCACTGGAAGCAGTGGGGCTCTGAAACCAGTTTGGTGCCTCAGTGGAAGCAGTGGGGCTCTGAAACCAGTTTGGTGCCTCACTGGAACCAGTTTGGTGCCTCACTGGAAGAAGTGAGGCTCTGGAACCAGTTTGGTGCCTCAGTGGAACCAGTTTGGTGCCTCACTGGAACCAGTTTGTTGTCTCACTGGAAGCAGTGTGGCCCTGGAACCAGTTTGGTGCCTCAGCGGAACCAGTTTGTTGTCTCACCGGAAGAAGTGAGGCTCTGGAACCAGTTTGGTGCCTCAGTGGAACCAGTTTGGTGCCTCACTGGAAGCAGTGGGGCTCTGGAACCAGCAGTGGGGCCCTGGAACCAGTTTGGTGCCTCAGTGGAACCAGTGGGGCTCTTGAACCAGTTTGGTGCCTCACTGGAAGCAGTGGGGCCCTGGAACCGGTTTGGTGCCTCAGTGGAACCAGTGGGGCTCTGGAACCAGTTTGGTGCCTCACTGGAAGCAGTGGGGCTCTGGAACCAGTTTGGTGCCTCACTGGAAGCAGTGGGGCCCTGGAACCAGTTTGGTGCCTCAGTGGAACCAGTGGGGCCCTGGAACCGGTTTGTTGTCTCACTGGAAGAAGTGAGGCTCTGGAACCAGTTTGGTGCCTCACTGGAAGCAGTGGGGCTCTGAAACCAGTTTGGTGCCTCACTGGAAGCAGTGGGGCTCTGAAACCAGTTTGGTGCCTCACTGGAAGCAGTGGGGCTCTGAAACCAGTTTGGTGCCTCAGTGGAAGCAGTGGGGCTCTGGAACTAGCAGTGGGGTTCTGGAACTAGTTTGGTGCCTCAATGGAAGAAGTGGGGCTCTGGAACCAGATTGTTGTATCACTGGAAGAAGTGGGGCTCTGGAACCAGTTTGGTGCCTCCGTGGAAGCAGTGCGACACTGGAACCAGTTTGTTGCCTCAGTGGAACCAGTTTATTGCCTCAATGGAAGCAGTGGCGTTCTGGAACCAGTTTGGTGCCTCAATGGAAGCAGTGCGACACTGGAACCAGTTTGTTGCCTCAGTGGAACCAGTTTGGTGCCTCAATGGAAGCAGTGGCGTTCTGGAACCAGTTTGGTGCCTCAATGGAAGCAGTGGGGCTCTGGAACCAGTTTGTTGTCTCACTGGAAGAAGTGAGGCTCTGGAACCAGTTTGGTGCCTCACTGGAAGCAGTGCGACACTGGAACCAGTTTGTTGCCTCAGTGGAACCAGTTTGGTGCCTCACTGGAAGCAGTGGGGCTCTGGAACCAGTTTGTTGTCTCACTGGAAGAAGTGGGGCTCTGGAACCAGTTTGTTGTCTCACTGGAAGAAGTGGGGCTCTGGAACCAGTTTGGTGCCTCAATGGAAGCAGTGGCGTTCTGGAACCAGTTTGGTGCCTCAATGGAAGCAGTGCGACACTGGAACCAGTTTGTTGTCTCACTGGAACCAGTTTGGTGCCTCAATGGAAGCAGTGGCATTCTGGAACCAGTTTGGTGACTCAATGGAAGCAGTGCGACACTGGAACCAGTTTGTTGCCTCAGTGGAACCAGTTTGGTGCCTCAATGGAAGCAGTGGCGTTCTGGAACCAGTTTGGTGCCTCACTAGAAGCAGTGGGGCTCTGGAACCAGTTTGGTGCCTCACTGGAAGCAGTGGGGCCCTGGAACCAGTTTGGTGCCTCACTGGAACCAGTTTGGTGTCTCACTGGAAGCAGTGTGGCCCTGGAACCAGTTTGGTGCCTCAGCGGAACCAGTTTGTTGTCTCATCGGAAGAAGTGAGGCTCTGGAACCAGTTTGGTGCCTCCGTGGAACCAGTTTGGTGCCTCACTGGAAGCAGTGGGGCTCTGGAACCAGCAGTGGGGCTCTGGAACCAGTTTGGTGCCTCACTGGAAGCAGTGGGGCTCTGGAACCAGTTTGTTGCCTCACTGGAACCAGTTTGGTGCCTCACTGGAAGCAGTGGGGCTCTGGAACCAGCAGTGGGGCTCTGGAACCAGTTTGGTGCCTCACTGGAAGCAGTGGGGCTCTGGAACCAGTTTGTTGCCTCACTGGAACCAGTTTGGTGCCTCAATGGAAGCAGTGGGACTCTGGAACCAGTTTGTTGTCTCACTGGAAGCAGTGGGGCTCTGGAACCAGTTTGGTGCCTCCGTGGAAGCAGTTGGGCTCTGGAACCAGTTTGGTGCCTCCGTGGAAGCAGTTGGGCTCTGGAACCAGTTTGGTGCCTCAGTGGAACCAGTGGGTCTCTGGAACCAGTTTGGTGCCTCACTGGAAGAAGTGGGGCCCTGGAACCAGTTTGGTGCCTCAGTGGAAGCAGTGGGGCTCTGGAACCAGTTTGGTGCCTCAGTGGAACCAGTGGGTCTCTTGAACCAGTTTGTTGCCTCACTGGAAGCAGTGAGGCTCTGGAACCAGTTTGGTGCCTCCGTGGAAGCAGTGCGACACTGGAACCAGTTTGTTGCCTCAGTGGAACCAGTTTGTTGTCTCACTGGAAGCAGTGGGGCTCTGGAACCAGTTTGTTGTCTCACTGGAAGAAGTGGGGCTCTGGAACCAGTTTGTTGTCTCACTGGAAGAAGTGGGGCTCTGGAACCAGTTTGGTGCCTCAATGGAAGCAGTGGCGTTCTGGAACCAGTTTGGTGCCTCAATGGAAGCAGTGCGACACTGGAACCAGTTTGTTGTCTCACTGGAACCAGTTTGGTGCCTCAATGGAAGCAGTGGCATTCTGGAACCAGTTTGGTGACTCAATGGAAGCAGTGCGACACTGGAACCAGTTTGTTGCCTCAGTGGAACCAGTTTGGTGCCTCAATGGAAGCAGTGGCGTTCTGGAACCAGTCTGGTGCCTCACTAGAAGCAGTGGGGCTCTGGAACCAGTTTGGTGCCTCACTGGAAGCAGTGGGGCCCTGGAACCAGTTTGGTGCCTCACTGAAACCAGTTTGGTGTCTCACTGGAAGCAGTGTGGCCCTGGAACCAGTTTGGTGCCTCAGCGGAACCAGTTTGTTGTCTCATCGGAAGAAGTGAGGCTCTGGAACCAGTTTGGTGCCTCCGTGGAACCAGTTTGGTGCCTCACTGGAAGCAGTGGGGCTCTGGAACCAGCAGTGGGGCTCTGGAACCAGTTTGGTGCCTCAGTGGAACCAGTGGGGCTCTGGAACCAGTTTGTTGCCTCACTGGAACCAGTTTGGTGCCTCACTGGAAGCAGTGGGGCTCTGGAACCAGCAGTGGGGCTCTGGAACCAGTTTGGTGCCTCACTGGAAGCAGTGGGGCTCTGGAACCAGTTTGTTGCCTCACTGGAACCAGTTTGGTGCCTCAATGGAAGCAGTGGGACTCTGGAACCAGTTTGTTGTCTCACTGGAAGCAGTGGGGCTCTGGAACCAGTTTGGTGCCTCCGTGGAAGCAGTTGGGCTCTGGAACCAGTTTGGTGCCTCCGTGGAAGCAGTTGGGCTCTGGAACCAGTTTGGTGCCTCAGTGGAACCAGTGGGTCTCTGGAACCAGTTTGGTGCCTCACTGGAAGAAGTGGGGCCCTGGAACCAGTTTGGTGCCTCAGTGGAAGCAGTGGGGCTCTGGAACCAGTTTGGTGCCTCAGTGGAACCAGTGGGTCTCTTGAACCAGTTTGTTGCCTCACTGGAAGCAGTGGGGCTCTGGAACCAGCAGTGGGGCTCTGGAACCAGCAGTGGGGCTCTGGAACCGGTTTGGTGCCTCCGTGGAAGCAGTTGGGCTCTGGAACCAGTTTGGTGCCTCCGTGGAAGCAGTGCGACACTGGAACCAGTTTGTTGCCTCAGTGGAACCGGTTTGGTGCCTCCGTGGAAGCAGTTGGGCTCTGGAACCAGTTTGGTGCCTCAGTGGAAGCAGTGTGACACTGGAACAGGTGCAGCGGCGTCCCCGGGTTTACCTGCTCTCTCAGCTCCTTGGTGTAGCTGAAAGTGAAGGGGATTTTGGGCCGGATGTTGGCCGCCCGTCGCTTGTTGTTCACGGTGTTGATCAGCAGGTTGATGAGGACGTGGTCGTTCTTCAGCAGGGTCACCGTACAGTCCCGGTGGTCAAAGGTCACGTTGGTCTTGAGGGGACCGATGTTGGCGTGGATCTGACCCGGATATCCGGGAACATCCCCCTGGAGAAGGGAAGACGTGTGGTTCAAGTTAGCTAGTTTCTGCCTCCATGTTCCTTAGAAACAAGGTCTGCGCCGAGTCCGAGTTACCGAGCTCAAGTCGTGTTTCAGGTGTCCAGCAGAACGGCGACATTCACATTCACTCAGACATTCTCATCAGGACCCGAAGCAGTGGTGTCTGTGCCTGCAGCTTTGTGACATCTGGTTTCTATCACCGGGTCAGGATGAAGGGAATCTGAAGCTAGGGCTAGCTCAACGCTAACATTCCACCACAGAAACATGAAGAAAATACCCGGAAATACTGGAGACTAATGGTCCAATAGCAGGTGTCATTCTGAAAAACGATCAGGAAATACTACCAACAGAGCGATGGCATTTTTACTGTCCTACTTACTGTGAAATCACTGGTCATTTAGCCTCTTTATCGTTCTGTATGCTAGCAGTTCTGCTCATCTGGTGCCAATGTAGCAGTAGCGTTAGCTCAAGCTATCCGGCATCTTTTCGACGTGGCTCTTGGAGGTCCAGAACTTTGCTGAACTTTCTTAAACATCAGATGGACGGTCTCAAAGGGCCACAAAAACATGACTGTTTGTACTAAACCTCCCAGGGTGACCAGGCACGCTGCATTTCAGTGAAACAAACGTAAATTTTTGAAATTCAGTTGATTTTCACGTTTATTTTCAGTTTTATTTCCTCCTTGATTTATTTACTGAATTAATTTATTTTCAATTTTATTTTCAAATGTATTTATTTTAAATTTGATTCCTATTTATTTACTTACTGCTTGATTACCTGATATTCAATTTCATTTTTTTCCTCATTTATTTACTTTATCCTTATTCATTTCCTCATTTATTTTCATTTATATTTCATTTTCACATTTATCTAGTTTAAATATTTTTTCGTCATTTATTTTACTTTACATTTATTTATTTTTAAAATTTTCCTAATTAATTTACTTTGTCTTATATCCTTATTTATTTCCTTTTTTCAATTTTATTTTTTCATTTCTTTTAAATGTTTCCTCATTTGGTCATCTGGCACCAGATTTTCCCTCATTAATTATTTTTACATCTATGTTTTCTCATTTAGTAGTTGACTGCTTAGTGCCGTTTGTCCTTATCAACTTGTTTAAAAATGTATTTCCATATTGTCGGTTTGTTGTTTATTGATCAGCTGTAATCACTGACTGATTTAGCGCGAGACGGTCAACCTTCGGCTTAGTGCGCTCACTGTTCGTTCCCAACGTTCCCATTTTAGCATGAGTAAGCATGCGGCTCCAGTCACCGACAAAGTGACCCGTGTTCTCCGGTTACGGCCTGGGGGGGCACGCAGCAGGACGACGGGACCCACCTTGGGCTCGATGATGGTCTGGCTGACGATGCCCTCGTAGAGCTCCGGGTCCAGCACCATGTGAGGCTCCATCTCCAGCCCGGAGCTGGACTTGGGCCGCTCGGAGCAAACGGAGGCGTGCTCCCCGTTGCTGCTCGGGCTCTCCAGTTCCTCGTGGGCGGAGCTAGAGGCGCCGCAGAGCGTCAGCAGGAGGGGCTCCTTCGCTCGCTTGATCCTGACGGCCCGCTTCCCCCCCCTCAGCTGACCCAGAGAAACAGTCAGGGCTCAGTCCAACACAAAGAAACCTGTTTCACTCACGGTTCCAGAGCAGAGTGAGGAGGCGCACCGGCAGGACAGTGAACTCCACCTCCTCGCTGACGTCCTCCTCGGTGAAGTCCACGTCGCTCAGGTTCTCCCTGGTCTCAAACTGAAGCTCCCCGTGCTCCTCTGACTGGATGACGCCTTCGCCGTCCTTCAGACTGATGATGACGCCCTGCGGGACAAACAGCGTCAAGCTGGGGCTCAGCAGCGGCTCGGGAGGCCCCGCGGCGCCGCCTCACCTTCTCCCTGGTCTCCCTGGTGGAGCCGAAGGTGGCGGGGATCTTGGGCTTGATGTTGGTGGCCCGCCGTTTCTCCGTGACGATGTCGGTCAGCACGTTGATGAGCACCTGGTCGTCCTTCAGCAGCGTCACCGTGCTGTCCTTCCTCTCAAACGTCAGGCTGGTCCGCACCATGCCCAGGGTCACGTGCACCTGGCCGGGGTACTGGCGGTCGCCGGGCTGCGGGGGACACCGACCTGAGCGTCAGAGGTTCTGACTGGGTTCTGGTCCGAGCGTGGACGGCCTGACTGGCTTTCTGAGCGGAGCAGCAAACGCTGGGGGGGGGGGGCAGCAGAGCTGAGGCTGCCCCCCCCCCCCAGCTGCTGGACGTGCTAGCACTGCTAGCACTGCTAGCACGTCCAGACCGACTGAGGGGGTTCACCAGCGTTACCTTGGCAACGCTATGCATCCCACCACAACAGTAACCAACCTGGATCGCCAGGATCCTGAAGGACCTGGACGGCTCCAGAGGAGCAGTGATGCATCTTGGGATCTGTAGTTTTACTGGAGGCACTGTGTGCCACAACCATGGACCAGATGGGGGGAACCAGAACCGACCCGTGTTTGCTGTCTACAGCAATGCGTCACGGGCCTCGGTTCCTCGGTCAGACAGCAGAAGAAGAAGGAAGGTGTGAGTGAAAGTAAAGCAGCAGAAAGTCTGGACACCCTGAACCAGGACGCCCTTCTACTGGGGAGAAGAGCTCCTGCTCCTCCTCACTGACCTGCGGCTCCTCGATGGCCTGGCTGACCACGGCCTCGTAGATCTCCGGGTCCACGTTCTCCGTTCCTCCTGGAGCCACCTTGACATCCGTGGCCACGGCCCGGTTCTGCCCAGGGAACCAGAGGTGCTTTAGACGGCGGTTCTGACCGGGCCACTGGGAGAACCGGCACAGACTCACCTTCTCCTTGCAGGCCGTGAAGTGGACCCGGACCCCGGGGGTCAGGGCCTTGGGGTTCCCAAAGAAGACGTCGAAGCTGAACTGGAACTTCTCCAGGTCTTCCCTCTCGATGGAGCCGAACGTGGGCTGTGGAGCGGGCAGAACGTTACTGACAGGTTCCGGTTCGGTCCGTCGGACCTCAGAGAAACGAGCCGGACAGAGCCCTCACCCCAACGAAGGAGATGATCCCCGTGGACCTGCCGGGTGGAGGCCTGAGGACACGGACACGCTCGGGTTAGACATCTGGCTCCAACATCCGGAGGACGCCCAGCAGCAGAACCGACTCACCTCTCGAAGGTCCGCTTCCCCAGCAGCCCCAGCGCCTTGGCCGTCTTCCTGGGTTCTGGCTTCAGGGCGGCAGCAGGAGTGGGGGCGGGAACAGGAGCGGGCTCAGGGGGTGGGGCCTTGGTGGCGGCGGGAGCTTCAGGGTCTTTCTTAGTCTCAGCTGGAGTCGAGTCACCAGGTGGAGCAGAGATAAGAGCCTTGATCTGATGGGGAGAAGAAGAGACTGAACACCAATCAGGTCTGCTAATGGTTTCAGACCAACTTAATCTGCTTCCACACTGATTTAAACTGGTCACAGAACAGTCTACAGTGGTTTTAGATTGTTTCAAACTGTTTTGACTTTAGATCAAACTGGTATCATGTTGATTCAAACTAGTTCCAGGTTAATTTAAACTGGTTCCAGGTTGATTAAACTGCTTTCAGAAAAGTTTAAAATGGTTTTACATTGATTTAAACTGGTTTCAGATCAACTGGAACTGGTTTGAGGTTGGTTTTAACTGGCTTCAATTTGATATAAACCGGTTTCTTTCCTGATTACGTTGGTTTTAGGTCTTATATTTAGCTCAAACTGGTTCCAGGTTGGTTTAAACTGGGTTTAGGTTGATTGAAATTTGTTCCAGTCCTGTTTACACTGGTTTTAGGTTGTCTTAAAAATCTAGGTCAAACTGGTTCCAGGTTGATTCAAACTGGGTCCAGACTGGTTTAATCTGGTTCCAGATTGATATAAACTGGTTTCAAACCAGTTTAAAATGGTTTTAGGTTGATTTAAACTGGTTCCAGACTGGTTTAAACAGGTCTCTGACCAGTTTAAACTAGTTTCCAGGTGGTTTAAACAGGTTCCACTTTGGTTTAAAGTGGTTTCAGACTGATCTAAACTGGTTCCAAACCATTTTTAACTGGTTTGGTGGTCAGAGATCAGCGTACCGATCAGTGAGCTGTTCTGAGCTCACACCCAGGGTGAAACCAGACTCACCCACTCCGGTTGGTCAGGGGGCGGGTTCGGCATCGGTACCTCCACCACAGGCTGAAGAGAGAAAACAGCTGAATCAGTCCTCATTCAAGATCTGACCAGACCCACGGATCTGGAACCAGCAAGACCTGGTCACTGGGGACCAGTTCCCCTCTGAACCTCACCTCTCCGGTCCAAACAGGGGCTGGGAAGGGGGGCGGGAACCCAAATGGAGGCATGCAGCCTGGAGGAGGGACCGGTGGGATGGCTCCGGGGTCCGGAGGGGGGATCCCAATAGGACCGGGGGGGGGTAGACTGGGCGGGGGTAAACCTGGTGGGGGTAGACCTGGTGGAAGGACCGGTGGGACAGGTCCAGGAGGCACCAGTCCAGGAGGGACAGGTCCAGGTGGGACGGGTGAGGTGGCTCCGGGCCCCCACGGGTCAGGACCCTCTGGACCCCAGCCTCTCCAGTGCGGGGGTCGCCGCCAGTCTGAAGGAGGCACCCAGTCATCAGGATATGGACCCCAACCTGGAGGAGGGGGTCCTCTGGGGTCCCAATCAGTGGGTGGGGGACCTCTCAGGTCCCAGTCAGGAGGTGGGGGTCCTCTGCGGTCCCATTCTGGGTGTGGGGGAAGTCTCGGATCCCAATCAGGCGGTGGGGGGCCCCTTGGGCCCCAGTCATAAGGAGGACCTCGTGGATCCCAATCGGGAGGATGGGGTCCTCTTAGGTCCCAGTCTGGAGGTGGAGGGCCCCTCGGACCCCATCCATCTGGGGGCGGTGGTCCCCAACCACCGGGAGGTGGAGGGCCCCAGCCTCCTGGTGGAGGAGGGCCCCAGCCCGGCGGGCCCATCTCGAATGGAGGTACGTCTTCCCCTGGAGGTCCGAGAGGAGGCCTCCCCCTCGTTGGTCCGTCTCCGCGGCCCATGTCTGCAGGGAGGCCGAAGAAGAGGGAGCGGGAGGCACCGAGGAGGTTAGCAGCTCCGTTAGCCGCAGGCTAACTAGCAACAGTCCGACTTTAAAGCTGAAAATCAGGAGCTAAACCCGCCGCTCCACCGCAAACAGCGGCTTAACCCCCAGGCCGAAAAACGCTACTCCTATTCACAAATATTCCAGCTTATTATGTTTATGAGTTTATCCCACCATCGCTCCGCTACGGTTCTTCTTCTAATGAATAATCAGTGGGAAAGTAGCGACGCTGCCCCCCACAGGTCGGCCGAGGAAGGGCAGTTTTCCTTCTTCCGCTTTCACTTCCGGTTCAAATGAAAACCGTACTGAAACAGTTTGGATCGGTCCAGTTTGCTCTAGAAATGGATCAAACTGTTTTCAGATTAATTTAGACTAGATCAAAACTGGTTTCAGACCAGATTTAACCTGCATTAGCGCACACCTGCACCGTTTAATCAGTCTGACTCCACTCATTTAGACTGATGGTAATGGTTTCAATTCTGTTTACATGAGTATTAGCTTGGTTCAAACTGTTTTATATTTGGATCAAAATTATTCCAGGTTCATTTAACTGATTCTAGGAATGTTAAACTGGTTCCAGTCCTGTTTTTCTGTCATATTCAGTGGAAATGTCTGGTTCCCCCCAGATGTTTGCTGCTGTGGAGATGATCAGAAAAAAAAATCCAAGATGATCTCCAGACTCCCAGATCTAGAAGAGAATAATCGGGTCCTGCTTGGTACTGTTTGGGCAGACTTGAGTTGGATCGGTTCTGAGTTGACTGAAACGCATGAAGCTGCCCAGCTTGCTGCTCCATCAAACACAGCTGATCACGCGGAGTCACCCAACAACAAGAATTAGAACCATTACTTGCTGGAATAATGAATGAAGTGATGCCAGTTTGTATGAAAAAGGAAAATGGTGACTAGAATGTTGATCACGGCTGTGACCCAGAAAAATGCTCAGAAAATCAAAACTTTATTTACTGAGCTGCCACAGAGATCCAGAAGCACGGCTGACTGGACCTGGTCTCAACCAAGCAGCTGGTCAGAACCAGGACGGGGGGCCTCCAGTCCAGTTGCAGGGGGCCGTCACAGAACCACTTGACCCTCCAGAACTCCTGCAGCTTCACGTGGGACCAGAACCACCGGACCGTGTAGAATATGTCTGTGTTGCTGTGAAGAAGGGGGCAGAGACGCTTCATTCTGCAGAACCTCCTGTCCAGGATGGACCATCAGGCAGATGCTCTGATCTGGAAACCGGACCCAAGGAGGACCTGAACCGGTGGAGGTCCGCGGTTCTCCTGATGTCACACTAGGAAGCAGAGGCTCCTCCAATGACCTTCAGCCAGAGCCATGATCATCATCTGGGCTCAGACCAGCTGATCTCAGTGTATGTAAACTTCTGACTCAGTCATTATTCTGGAGGTCCGATTGGACCTTAAACACAGTGAAATATGTCAGCTGATCAGGAGGACTCTGGAGCTCCAGGGTGAGAACATGTGGGCCACCAGAGGTTCTGAAGAACAGGAGCAGAGCCAGGACGCTGCGTTGCAGAAAAGCTTTTATTTTGTTTGCTGGCTGAAGGAAACAGAACATCGTAGAACCTCAACATTATGAATATATGATCTCTCAAAATTACAGCAAAATAAGGAGCTGGAGCATCAGAGACTCCAGAACTACAACCCAGAACTGGTCGGACAGAACCGAGTTATTGCAGTGGTACCGCTCGGTCCCGCTTTCCTCAGGTGCATAGAAACCTCCGGATCTTCCCACGTGTAAAAACTCTCAACGTGAGACGTCAGAAGGTGGCGTGTTCCTCTCAGATGAAGGCGGGTCCGTCAGAACCGAACAAGGCAGAACGCGAGACGAGACGAGGCCGCGCCGTCCGACTCGCCCCAGGAAGGAAGCAGCAGCGGGACGGGAAGGAGGCCGGAGGAGGGGTCGGAGCTTCAGGAGCACAACAAACTAGAGACCCGCTTCCACCGGTCCACACACACCACCAAAACTGGTTTCACACCAGTTTACTCCAGAATCAAACTAGTTTACATGGTTTTTACATATAATCAAACCAGTTCAAACAAGCTGCAGATGGGCTGAAACCAGTCTGAAACACCAGAATCAAAAGGCATCAGACTGGACCAAACAATCTGCAATAAACCAGTTTCAGACTGCTTAGAACTGCAATCAGAGTAGTCTGGTTTCAAACCAGATTAAGCCATCAGGATGGGTTTCAGATTGGTTGAAACTGGTTTCAGGTCTGTTCAGATTAGGCTGAAACTGGTTTCACACTGGCTGCAGGCCACTGTAAACCGGTTTCAGACTGTTTTGAACTGCAGTCAGATTAATCTGGTTTCAAACCAGATTAAGCTATCATGAAATAGGTTTCAAACTGGTTTCAGATGAGTGTAAACTGGTTTTAAGTCTGTTCAAACAGGTTGAAATTGGTTTCAGACTGGTTCACACTGGCTGCAGGTTACTCTAAACTGGTTTCAGACTGGTTCAAAATGGTCTAATCTGCTTTTAAACCAGTTTAACTAGCTGCTTTAAATTAATTCAGATCGTTGTCAAACTGGTGTAAACCGGTTTCAGACTCGGAACCGGTTCTGACCCGCATCTCGTCCCGTACTTTGGCCTAAAGAGAACAGAATCAGAAAGTGAAAGCAAGTGCAGCAGGGAGGGTGGGGGGGTAGATAGAGAGATAGAGGACAACTGGATCGTCCCCCGTCGGGTCCGATGTCCTCAGGTGACGTGGCTGTGGAGAAGGGGCGGGGCTTCATCCTCGCCGTCCTCCATCTCTGGGACATCTCGGAGGTCTGACCCGCATCAGTCGAAGGAGCTGAAGTCCCTCTCCAGGTTCTCGGACTCGTCGTCGTCAGAGAAGAAGTCGTCCTCGTCGATGTCGTCTTCGTCGTAGTCTTCATGCCACTCAGGAACGTACTCTTCGTCGTACTCGTCGTCGTCGTCGTCCGCCTCCTCGCCGCCTTCCTCGCCGCCTTCCTTGCCGTTGTAAGTGTTGTTGTCAGAATCTCCAGAGTCCGACCCTCGATTGGACTTGGACCTGTAGGAGACCAGAGTTCAGGGAGTTACAGACACACCTGTCCCTCACCTGCACAGGTGAGCACACGTCTCCCTCCTGATCTGATCGGTTCGCTGAACGTCTGAAACTGATCCGGTGAGCTAGAGGGGTGGGGACAGGTGAGGACAGGTGGGGACAGATTAGAGACAGGTAAGGAGAGGTGAGGACAGGTGAGTACAGGTGGGGAGAGATTAGAGACAAGTGGGGACAGGTAAGGAGAGGTGGGGACAGGTGAGGACAGGTGGGGACAGATTAGAGACAGGTAAGGAGAGGTGGGGACAGGTAGGAGAGGTGGGGACAGGTGGGGATAGATTAGAGACAGGTAAGGAGAGGTGAGGACAGGTGAGTACAGGTAAGGAGAGGTGGGGACAGGTGAGGACATATTGCAGACAGGTGGGTACAGGCGAGTACTGGTGAAGACAGGTGATGACAGTTGGGGACAGGTGAGGACAGGTAGGAGAGGTGGGGATAGATTAGAGACAGGTAAGGAGAGGTGGGGACAGGTGAGGACAAGTGAGTACAGGTGGGGAGAGATTAGAGACAAGTGGGGACAGGTAAGGAGAGGTGGGGACAGGTGAGGACAGATTAGAGACAGGTGAGGACAGGTGGGGACAGGTGAGGACAGGTAGGAGAGGTGGGGACAGGTGGGGATAGATTAGAGACAGGTAAGGAGAGGTGGGGACAGGTGAGGACAGGTGAGTACAGGTAAGGAGAGGTGGGGACAGGTGAGGACATATTGCAGACAGGTGGGTACAGGCGAGTACTGGTGAAGACAGGTGATGACAGTTGGGGACAGGTGAGGACAGGTAGGAGAGGTGGGGACAGGTTCAGCACTCACACTTTGTTGGTGTCGGTGTTGGACAGGCTGGACGCCTGGGTGGACTCGGGTTCCTGGCTGCTGCTGGTCTGGTACCCGACCCTGAAGTCCTGGAGCACAAAGACAACCTGGAGTCAGACTGGAGAGTTTACACTGCAACATGCTGACTGGTGTCACACTGGTTTAAACTGGACTAGAAGTGATTTCTGCATCAAACTGGTTTAATGTTGAGGTTTTATTAGAGTTCCCTGGTCCAAAGATGGCGCCCTGAAAGCAGCAGCCAATCGCTGAAACCTTGAATGGAGCGGACACTGAAGGCCTGAGCAGCGCCGTCGCTGCCTGGAGCTGAATCAGAAAAACCGGTTTCAGGTCTTGGGCTGGATTAAACTGGTCCCGGGTTGGATTAAACTGGTCTCAGGCTGCATTAAACTGGTCTCAGTAACTGGTCTCGGATTGGATTAAACTGGTCTCAGGAACTGGTCTCGGATCAAACTGGTGGCAAAGTATTTTCAGACTGGAATAAGGGGCTTCTGACTGGGCACCTGGGTGGAGTGTTGAAGGATGGCCAGCAGGCGCTCCTGGATGCGGCGGATCAATTCCAGCCCCGTGTTCAGATCCTCAAGTTTGAGCAGCCGGACGCAGGAGGCCAGGTCAGTGCACTTCAGCAGAGTCTCCTCTGAAACCAGTAAACACAGTCAGACCAGTCTGGACTCCAGCTGGTGGCTAAGGTTGCGCCGTGCTGCAGAGTCTCACCCAGCAGGATCTGAAGGGCGTTAGTATGGAGGTCCAGAGCCTCCGTCTGCTGCTCCATCACGTCCATCTTCTCGGTCTCCTGGTTGTAGTAACTGTAGATGCAGGAGTAGGCCAGCACCTGCAGACACAGAGCAGGGCATAGTTAGCACACAGCTCAGACCTCAGCAGTTCCAAGCAGGATGAGGACGGTACCTTTCTAGCCCGAGCCAGGACCTTACAGGCGTCGATGACGAAGGTGAGCGACTTCATCTGCAGAGCCTCGTTGATGGACGACACCTTGTTCTCCAGGGTGACGGCGAAGTCCTGCAGCAGAAACACCATTTCCAGATGCTGAAGATGTTTGGCGGAATCATTTCTACCACAGCACCCCCTGCTGGACAGCTGCAGAGTTCTGCTCCAACTGGTTCAGATGCTGAGCCAGTTCCACTCAGTCCCTCCAGGAAGCACCCATCGCAACTATTCATGCAAATTAACTCATCATTCCAAAATTTTGCGCGGACTTGCAATTTTCACCAATCATTACAACTTTTCTGCAAATCTGACCAATCACCTGAACGATTTCTATATTTCCTTCTTTTCTGACCAATCACTGCAACATGGCTTAATTTTGACCAATCACCTTAGCCTCCTAATTTATCCTCCAAGGTCTCTTGAAAGCCGAACCTGCAAGATAACAGCACGTGTGACGCTAAACGGTAACACTGGCCTTTTCTCATTCATTTCGCAAGAGCCGTGTTGAGATGTGCTGCAGGTCTGCTGTCCACAGTCATGGCCGCACGCGTGGGACATGCTCCTGTCTCTGCTCCCCGCACAACTGCTTAATCGGCTGTTGAGATGTGGTAACGTGAGCTTTTTCCAAACCGTCTAAACGCACCATGGGTGTGGGCACGCTGGCGCCGGTTCCACCTGCGGATCACGAGGAGAGACCTGCTGCCGAGCAGAGCAACACGGTCCGTGTCAGCAACCAGCCCAAAGGGTTTTCTTCTGAACCGAGGAAGCCGAGTAACGCTGCTGCATGCAGATGATGTTAGCGAAACCATGACGAGCTAATCCATCCCAGCATATCATGTTCAGCTTGTTAACAAGAACACCAATGTTGTTGCCTGTTTTACATCCCTTGCTAGTTAATACCAGGAATAAACCCAAACCGCCTTCACTTCTGTGCAGAGGTTATGCTCGCTGGAGCTTCTCGCATATTCAACATAAATTTATTGCCACAATAGAGCGAGCAAAGGGTCAGGGAGGAGCCGTGAGGCCAGAGGCAGCAGCAGGACGATGATGATCTGGGTCTCCTCGGGTGAGGAGAGATCGTGACTTCAGAGAAACAGAGGGAAAGGGAAGGTTATGCGCAGCAAGTTCAACTTTTTGGTAAGACTGGGTCACAGCAGAAATAAAGCGTAAAAAGTTCGCAACTTTGACCACTGCTTCTTGAAAAATGTGCCACAGAATCAGGAATTTTAGAGAACAGCATTCACCTAAAACACTGCAACATCAGGGAGGGACTGACGAGTCCACCTACTGATCAGCTTACTTCTGGGTTCTGGTCCTGGACGGAAAAGCTGACCCGTCAGAATAAAAGCCCCTGGCCCTGGAGCATACCTTGGCCTGATGATGGAAGGTGCACCTCTTGTTGTAGTCCTGGAACTTCTTCTCCTGCCGAGCAGCTTTGCTCACCTGCAGGAAGAACCAAGAACAGTCAGCGGTTTGCTGCTCTCTGATTGGACGACGGCGTGCGACCGTGTGGCAGCGTGTCGACCAACCATGGCGGAGCAGTTGTAGTAATCTTTGTGTGTTGGTTTCCATGGTTTCAGGCAGCGCCAGCAGAAGCCGTGGTTGCACTTGGCACAGGTCATGCTGAGAAGAGAGCAGAGACCTTCATCATTAGGCTCCTCCCCCTACTCCTCACCATCATCGTCATCACGTACTGCAGGCAGCCCTCGTTCTTCTCGATCTGGGCCTGGCAGCTCGGGCAGCGCTTGGAGATCAGCTTGGCCAGATGCTTGCTCTGCGCCTCCATGCTCATGCCTTCGTAGAAGCCCCCGTCGTCCATCCACTGAGACATGTGGCTGCAGCTGGCCGGGTAGTGGGCCTGGGGGGGGCACACGGGGTCGGAGGTCAGTGCTTCGCAGATAGTGCAGAAACCCGCTGAGACTGACCCCTCCCCCCAGATGGTCAAGCGTGACCTCTGACCTCAAGGAAGTTGCAGCTGAAGCAGGAGGACCAGCAGCACTTGGAGCAGGTGCCCATGCTGCCCATGTTCTCCTTGCAGAGGATCTGGTCGCAGCCCTGGGGGTTGGTGCACCACGTCAGGTTGGAGCAGCACTCCACGTAGCCTCTGAGCAAGGCGTTCTCGTACTGCCGACAGGAGGAGAGGGTTAGACTCCCGGGCGGCGGCCGCGGCGTCGGCCCTGCCGCCGGCTGCCGTGTTACCTTGGCGACGGTGTCTTTGTCGGTCAGGATGCTGAGGAAGAAGTGCGAGGTGGGCCGGGCCTGGCAGTCTGTGATCGGACAGTTGCAGTTCATGACCAGGTTCTGCTCGATCCGGGCCGTCAGGTACTCCTGCCAGCACGACTGCACACAACACACACCGTCACACACGCGTTCACACACACCGACAGCACGGCTTCTGAGCGGTTCTGACCCGGCAGCAGTAGTGCATGCAGCTCAGCGTCGGGACGGGCTCCGCGGTACCGGTCCTCGGGCCCAGGCAGACGGGGCAGGTGGAGGCGGGGCTCGGCGGCGGCTGCGGGTTCCTGCACCTGAGGCCGGCAGCCATGATGAGGGCGTCCGGGTCGTCGGTGTAGCGCTGAACCAGCAGGTCCACGTTCCACTTGCAGTGGATGAGGAGGTGTTCGGCCCAGTCCAAATCCAGGCTGAGAGTCCCTGAAACCTGGAGAGACAGAAACACCGTCAGCCAATGGGACGGCAGCTGGCAGATCACCATGGCAACGCAGAGGAAAAACTGGCTAAAGGTCCAGAATCATCAGAACCATCACAAATCTCAGTGAAGGTTCTGGTGGAACAGAGCCATCAGCATCATGATGACCGCTGACCTGCTCCACCGTCTGCTTCATCAGCTGACGGACCTCCTCCTGCGTCATCGTCCGGCCCATCGAGAACAGAATAGAGTCCAGAACGCCGTCCTCGAAGCGCCGTGGTGCCAGAACCAAACTGTAAACATCCGCAGAGACATGAGGACAAAAAGAGACAGACAAATGTCCACTGATGGACAAACAACCAGAACCAGAGATGCATCTTCATCGGACTCAAACGAGACCACCCCGTCTTTCACTCCTTCAGCGAGACAACGCTGACTCGAAACGAGACAACCACGTCTTTAAGCAAGACAAAACCCGTCTCCTTCAGAGCGAACTCCGGCTCATCTGAAGAGACCGGGTCAGAAACCAAACTCTGCGGCAGGCCGAGCGTGTGCATGAGGTCAGAAGTCGCGGTCACACCTGATGTTAGCCATGCTGTCTGTGGCGGCGTCCTTCCTGGAGTCAGAGCGGCTGAAGGAGAACTGGGCGTGGCCTTTCTGGGGCGTGGACGGGTCCTCGAGGACGAACTCCACGATATGCGGGTTGTCGTCGTTGCGGCGGATGCAGCCTTTGTTGATGACATGCATGATGCAGGACAGCACGTCGCTGGTGCTGCAGCCGAAGCGGCCGGCGCCCAAAGACCAAGATGCTTCCTGCTTCTGACACGAGTCCATGACCTGAGGAGCAGAGACGCAGAGTGACCCGAAGGAGGCGCCGCTGCAGGAGGACGCGGCGGCGCAGGGCGGCGGCTCACCTTGAACACCAGGTTGTCGATGTGCATCTCCTTCTCCTGCTTCATGATGCGGACGATCAGGCAGTAGATGAAGTTCCTCTTCCTCTCCAGCGTCCCCACCGCGTCTTCATCCACGTTCAGGTACGTCTGCTTGGGCAGCAGCTGCAGCGACGCCGGGACGCCCTGCAGGTGGTTCAACCGCAGCACACCTGAGGACAGGAGGAGGAGGTTAGAGAGGAGGAAGGGGGGAGGATGATGAACAGGACGACGGCTGCAGGTCTGACCTCTGCTGGGCTCGTCCACAGGGCTGCAGGTCAGAGGTCCTCCCTCGGCGATGAGCGGCAGCAGGGCGTGCAGCAGCACGGCGGCAGACAGGCCGCTCTCCTGCAGCAGAGCTTCAACTCTGACCTCCTGCAGACACACAGCGAGCAGCCGGGTCAGAACGGCCCGACGTACAGAACCGCGACGGTACCAAGACCCGGACCGGCTCCGCCCTCACCTCCTGACTGTTGAAGTGCAGCAGGATGAACATCTGCAGCGTGGAGACGTGCAGCGTCCAGCTGCCGAAGCGCAGCTCCGCGTGACCCAGCCACGTCCACTGCAGCCGCCGAGGCTTGGAGTGACCCAGGCTGTACATGGACTGACCTGCAGAGGCCCAGCAGAGCCTGGCTTAACGAAACCTGCTTCACAATCGCAGCGACACAGCAAAAAACACTAACCTGCTTTAAACAAGGAAAACCTGGATTTAATGGTGAGAGACCTGGTTCAATCAGAGATAAACTGGTTTAACCTGGTTTAAGATCAGAGTTAAGCCGGTCCTTACTGTGGGAAGGAACTGGAACTCACTGTGGCTGTAGAAGTGGGTGAAACAGTTCAGGTAGGAGCAGAGTTCAGATGGGAAACGTGTGGCTGGTTCATCCAGGAAGCACACCGAAGACACGGCCCAGCATCGTGGAGACAGGACCAGAACCTGGACCTCAGCTTCCTCCTCGGACTCCACCCAGTCTTCCATTATCTACGGCACCAGACGGAGGAGGAAGGAGGTGGAAGTCAGACCGCCGAGCATCTGGTCCAGCCAGCTGCTCCATGGAGGCAACCACCTACCTGGTCCTGCTCCTGCAGGTGTCGGTCCAGCTGCTGCAGGCGGTACAGGTGGAACTCCTGCTGGAGCTCTGCCGACTCGCTCAGGTTCTTCAACATCTGCTGAGGGAAGCGGCTCGGAAAGCAGCTGCCGATCTGGTTGATCACAGCGCCCTCCAACCAGACGTTCCCCTGGGCGAGCAGCCGGTCCCCGAGGTAGTACCTGCACAGGTAGGGGGAGTCTCATCAAGCCGCCGTGGGGTTTACTGCTGGAGAACCAGGCTGGTCCTACTCAGGCGCTCCTACCTGTAGAAGTGCTCGAAGGTGTTGGCGAGCTCCAGGCCCGACAGGAACAGCATGGGCTCCAGGAACCGCTGCAGCCGTTCCAGAGTCTCCACTTCACCAGAGGGCGCCCCGCTGGCCTGGATCATCTGGTCGATGTACTGAGCGAAGCGCTCGCTGACCTGCAGACGGAGGGACCTTCATCATCGGACCATAGCACCACACAAACCTGAGCTCCACTGACAGGAAGGGTTCCACATCCAGGGCTTTCAGCCTGACACCCGCCTGGCTGACCTGGACCAAGCCTGGTTTACAGCTGCCTCAGACCTTTGACCCTCCTGGGTGAACCCGGTTCTGGACTCACATGCATGGCTCTGAGGATGGAGAGCTGCAGCAGCGCAGCAGAGAATCCGTGTCTCAGAGCGAGGACGAAGGCCGTCTGCTGTCCGAACAGCTCCTCCATGGCGTTCTTCAGCCACAGGTACAGAGTCTGGTAGCGCTCCACAAAGTCTGGCTGGCTGCAGCTGGACTCCAGGAACTTCTTCACCTGGTGGAGCAGGTGAATCACATGATGCAGAGTTCAAAGTTCACGTCAGCACAGGCCAGGGTTTACCTTGCTGAGGCTTTACCTGGCGCTGCACCACTCCCTGCCAACAGAGGGCGATGCCTGCAGTGCTGCTGCTCTTCACTTTAGGCTTGGCTGAAGACGAGGAGGAGGAAGAGGAGGCAGCGGGGGTGTCTTTGTTTGTACCCTCTTTACCATCTAGAAGACAAACGGGACGAGGGATTGCTGAATGGAGCGGGGTGAAATCATGAACAGGAAACTGCAGCCACTAACACAAAGAAACGATAAAAACGAAGCCGGGCCGCGGCTCCCCGCTCTGCTTCCCTCTCACTGGGAACCGGAACCACCATGGGAGGAGCTCAAAGAAAAACATGGCCACTGAACGAAGCTGGGTGGTTCGGTGGGCGCCCCCTGCTGGATGCTTTTACACCTGCAGCGTTCTAGTTTTGGTGTCTCGTCAGCAGATTAATGACCCGCTCGGTGTCCTCCATCCAGCAGGGGGAGCCGTGCCAGCATCCTGGCCTCATCAGGGCCGATGAAATGAGAGCAAAAGAAAAACAAACAGCCTCAGAACTGAGCTCATACTCACTCTTCAGCTCTTTGCTCCGGTTCAGAACCTCTGCAAACAAAACAAACTCCTTTAGTCTCCAATCTCTGCTGAGGGGGAGGGGAGTTCTCATTCTGGCCCGCTTCCTGTTCAGACTACCGGATCAGTACCCCAACCCACCGGATCTCCATCTTAACCCAATCCCAACCTCAACCCATCAGGTCATGAACTGGTCCAGAACTAGCGCTGCTGGTTTCACTCACTGGACTTCACTGGAGGCTTGAGCTTTTCACCGTCAGCTTCACTCGTGTTCACGTGGACCAACAGGTGGGTGAGGCGCCTCACTCTGGAGTTAAAGATGGCAGCGCGGCTCTTGCAGCGGCGGGCCGCCTCGGAGTTCTCCAGGTACTCACTGAGCAGCCAGGACAGCGGGCTGGTCGCTGACGACTCTGGACAGAAGGCAGAGCAGAGTTCAGGTCCATGAAGCTTCAACCAGAAGCATTTGCAGAGCAGAGCCTCTGAGCAGAGCAGGTGAGACTGACAGTCATGACTCAACGGAGAGCTCAGACAGGGAGCACCCATGAACAAAGGTCCAGGTCCTTGGGTGCACAGGCTTTCACTTTTCACAGGTTTTTATTTTTATGGTAAATATTGTGGTGTTCAGTTCAACTCCAAAGCATTTCCTGCGATGAAAACTAAATTCTTAGTTCAGCACATGATGTTTGAGTTACTTATAAAAATGAGGAGGAAACAGTTTTAACACATAGTTAAACCTGTGCTGGGCGCGGTCACCTGACCATCACCCTGTGCTGGGCGCGGTCACCTGACCATCACCTGACCATCACCCTGTGCTGGGCGCAGTCACCTGACCATCACCCTGTGCTGGGCGCGGTCACCTGACCATCACCCTGTGCTGGGCGCGGTCACCTGACAGCGTGATACTGTGGACGATGGGGCTGATCAGAGCCTCCCAGCAGGTCCGACCCAGAGCTTCAGCTGCTTCAGCGTCTGGCAGGAACTGATCCGCAAACATCTGCTCGTGTCTCAACGCGCTGTTCAGCCTGGACACACACACACGTCGAGGTTGTCAGGTCTGTTAGCAGAAGCTGCTGATCTGCAGACAAGAGTTCGTACTTGTTGAAGAGCTGCAGCAGCTGAGTCTTGTCCTCCACCACCTCCTGACACCAGGCGTGGGCCTTGGTGCTGTAGAACAGGTAGGTACGACGGCACAGCTGCTCCTTGAAGACGGGCCAGAACGTGGGCTTTGGACCCAGAACCTCGAGTCCGTGGATCCGAGTGTCGATCCCACCCTGCAGCGGACAAGGACTGAGTCAGCACCTGGAGAGGAGGACCAGAAAGTTCAAGGAGCAGAGACTGACCTGCTGACATCTCTTGATCCTGATCTGGATGATGGACCAGAACTGGGTCATGTTCTCCAGCAGAACCACGCGGGTGGCAGAGTTAGTGATGTTCACCTGCAGACATAGAGCGGGATCAGATGAGGAGCTGCCCTCGGTCACCCGCCCAGCAGAGCCGGACTCACCGTGTTGAGTTCTGTGCTGATGGTGGCCGGGTCGTCCCCGCCCAGAACCAGGATCCGGGCCGGCATGTAGCTCGAGTCTTCATTGGTGACCAGGATGGTGAGTTGTCTGAACACGGAAACAACACAGGATCAGGAGTCAGCTGACACACGCAGGTACACCAGGTAGACAAATGGCCACGCCCACACAACCACCCAATAGCCACGCCCACCTAAAGGTGCCCAGCAACAGAGCCATTTACCTGGAGACGCTTTAGAGATACAGAGAGACCTCTGAACACCGACACTTCTAGATACGCAGTTCTAGGCCTGACTGTCATGCTGACACAGCTACCTGACAGCTACCCCGATAGCTCAGCCACCTACTGGCCACGCCCACGTTACAGCTGTCACAACCCGATGTCCGCACCCACCTGGTAACAGCACCCGCATGATCGCCATGCCAACCTGATGACAACACTCACCCGGTGACCACACCCACCTGATGACCACGCCATTGCGCATGTAGATGTTGATGAAGTGCGACCCGGCACAGCCGTTGGACTCCCAGTAAGTCTTGGGGTTCTTGTCAGTCAGCTTGTGGACTCGATGGGGGTTGGAAGAGACCTCCACCTTCTCCCAGCGTTTATCCTCCTTGAACTCCACACTGGAGCCTGAGAACATTACCAGGTACACCAGTTGGTCCAGTTTCAGAGACCAGCCTGTCCATGGAGAGAGAAGAACATCTGCACTGACCTTGGCACAGGTTCCTCAGGAAGACGTCAAAAAAGGGGATGTTGATTGGCTGGTGGCTGCGGCGGTGCTCCTCGATCTGACCCAGGACCATCTGACAGGAAACAGGAAGCAGAGGCAGCACATGACTGACTGCAGCCAATCACACTGGAGACCAGGAGAACATCAGCTTTTTACTGCTGGATCCTGCAGGTGGAGACCATCTCAGCGCTGAGATGGTCTCCAGAGTGTCTCCAAGTCCTGGTACCTGGATGCATCCTGCCAGCACGCTGGTGGTCATCTTCTTGTAGAGGCTGGCATACTTCTCGCAGTCGCTGATGAGGTCTCTGAGCTCGGTGACCAGCAACAGGTTGGTGCTGTGTTTGTCCAGAGCCCTCACCAGAGTCTCCTTAGTCCTCAGGCGGCACATGACCACGGCGTAGTCCTTGTTCAGAGACGCCAGGCGGTACAGGAAGCGGATGGAGAGCTGCACCACCTATGAAGTCATCACAGCCGGTTAGCCTCACGCCGTGACCTGTGACCTCAGAGCTGAGAGAGCAGCTGACCTCTCTATCGTTGATGAACGCCGTCATGGTGGACAGACACGACTCGATGCTCTTGTGCCACGGCAGCATATCCTCCTGGCAGTTGTCCAGGAACTTGTTGAGTATTCTGCAGGTCCAATCAGAGTGTCAGACAGCGGCACTACCGACAACAACAGCACCACCAACACCAGCGGCACCAGCGTTACCTGAGGATGGACAGCTGGACCTCCCGGTCGGCTCGGTGCTGCTCCATCAGCCGGACCAGGTCCTGGTAGGTGTCCCGGCTGTGAGTCACCTGCATGAAGAGACGAGAGGCGCTGTTGGACCGCTGCAGCATGGGTTCGGTTGATCCGAACGGATCCGGCTGGGTACCTGTCTGCGCTCCTCCTCCAGCTGGGACGTGTCATCACACAGCAGCTGCTCCAGAGTCTGGATCACTTCTTTGGTCACCGTCAGCTCCTTCAGGCTCAACACCAACATCTGCAGCTCTGTGTCCTTAAAGTCCAGCTGGTCCTGACACTCTGAGGGACACGACCCGGTTCATTCATAGAGCAGAACCACAGCCGGCGTCAGCAACCTTATATACAGAGATAAAGCTGCTTCCGTCCAGTCAGACAGATTCAAGTTTAGTCAGAACCTGGTTACCAGTCAACCCAGTCAGGTCCAGTTCATTATTCTAACTGGTTAAACTGGTTCTGTCGAAAGAAACCCTGCAGAGCATCAACTCAGTATGAGCGACTATCTGCCACGACCGACTGGGGGTTTGAGGAGACAGAGCAGAAGTGCTGAACTAGGACTACTTTCTATGTTAAAGGGAAGTAAGAAGTTAATGGCAACAGCAGCTCCTGCAGTGGCTTCATCTGGGAGAGAAACAGCTCAACAGATCAGCTCTGTCCTCCAGCAGCATCACTCCAGAGATCAGGAGGACCTCAGCCAGTCTATCAGCTTCATCAGAAAGGAACGTTTTAAGTCTCGCCTAGAAAGTAGACAGGGTGTCTGCCTCACAGACTGAAACTGGCAGCTGGTTTTTATGTCTTCCAGCATGGTTTCCTTGACATGTAATTGATCCTGGCGCAAAGCTGCACACTTATACTAACCGTAATTGGAATTTGAAATTTAAACATCACAAAACGTTAAAATTTATTTATTTGATAACTTTATTTTGAAATACTAACACTGGCTCCTTCCTGTCTGTCTGGCTGGCTGTGCAGTTGGCTATGGTGCGTTGCGCTGCTCTCAGGAGTGAAAGAGAACTAGAAACAGCCCAAAGTAGAGGGAGAGAAAAGGTTAAATAAATGTACCTGAGGAAGGTTGAGCTGAATGCATTTTAAGTTCAAGGCTGTGAAAACGACCCTGATGCTAACGGATGTTGCATTTGAACAACAGTAATGTAGTTAATTAATATAGTTTGGCCTTCATGTGTAATGTTTCTGATACGTTTTGAACAGCACCACATAGCTTAATGTCGGGTAATTTTTCCTGTTGAGACTCATTTCTGATAGAATTTTCACTTAAGTACATTAAAATATTTTCAGAAGAAGAGGAAGGGACCCGAGGAAGACATTAGATTGAGATGCTCAATGTTGTTTATTGTGACACAGTTCCCTTATGTTCTGGGGAATATAGAAATGATAGTGATCTGTACAGTGACACGTGGAATATTTAAATACTCCTCACATTCCTTGTGTGATATCGGTGACTAGAAACGAATCTAACACTTCCCAGTTATATTAGAGAAGAACACAGGCTGAAGTAGAGGAGGAGGGGAGTGAAGGAGAGAAAAGTGGAGAGGCAGAGCAGGAGGTGAGCAGGTTCCCAAGCAACAGGGCAACAGGTGCTCTTTTTTAAGAAACCCAGATAAATAAAATGCTCTCAGCCAGGCTGCAGACTGGCCCTGTAGATTACTCCTCACCAGTAGAGTTGGAAGTTCAGTTGGACAGTGCGAATAAACGTTTTTTTAAAAACATTCAGTTAGAGATGTTCATAATTAACCCCACCGGATTCATCATCAGGATCTATGGGTGGATACCGCTGAGGATCATCAGAAAGCAGTGATGATTTCACCAAACGGAAGCAGATATACAGTAAAGAGAACCAGGCCAAACTAGAACCCTGTGGTTCAACAGTAACCTCAACCAGCCTAGTGCTGCTCTGCTGACCCCTGAACCCCACAGCATGTTGGGTCTCTTTAGGAGAAAACTGTGACCAGGCCAGGGTGGGGAGGCCTTGGTGGTGTCTGCTGATGGGACCATACCTTTGCTCTCCAGCTTGTGCACCATGGAGATGTGGTTGAGGGCGATGATGGCCAGCATGGTCTCCGCTCTGGAGAGCGTCAGACACTTCTTGAGAACGGTAGTGACGCCGCAGGCCACCAGCTGCTCCGCCAGGCTCTTGTGGCTGGCAATGAGCATGATGATGACGAGCAGCCCGTTACGCACCGATGGCACGCAACTGCATAGAGGACCGGCCGTCAGCAGGTAGTCATGGAAACAGGAAACTGAGGGTCGGGCAGAGGACTCACCCTTTGGTCTTCAGCATGAGGTCGATGGCTGAGGGGATGGCACCCAGCAGGCCTCTGGAGCCTTCGGGAGTGGCCGAGCCGATGCTGGCAAAGATCTCCAGCATCGTCTGGGTTCCCGACTCTGAGAGCGGGAGGCTGCTGCAGACGTTGCGCAGGTCGTGCTTACTGGCGCCGGTGATCACCTTCAGTGTCTGAGAGAGAGGACTGGCTCGTCACCATCATCTTGATTAAACATCAGAGCAGACAGTGAGTCTTACCGCCAGCGCCAGCTGGAGCACGTGGGCCACTGTAGAGAACTCCTGCATGCAAGACAGAACCGCTTTGACCCCGCCCTCGGTGGCAAAGCACACCCTCCACTCGTACTTCAGCATGAGGAGGTGGGTCAGTCTGAGCGTGCTCACCACCACGTCTCTGGAGGTGGAGCCCAGCAGCTCCACCAGCAGCTTCAGCACCTTGTCCCTGTCAGAAAGACACTGAGTCAGGATACTTCCTCGACAGAGTCATCGGGTCAGCTTCCAGAGCAGTTACAGGGTCCGTCTATTTCCCAAATAGATTCATCGGGGTAAGGATACTTCCTGGACAGACAATCATCAGGTTCAGGATACTTCCTGGACAAAGTCATCGGGTCATCTTACAGACCAGTCACAGGGACAGTCACCAGGTCCGTCTATTTCCCAAATAGAGTCATCAGGGTAAGAATACTTACGGAACAGAGTCATACGAGTCAGGATACTGCACGGACAGAGTCATCGAGTCAGTCTATTTCCTGAACAGAGCCATTGGGTCAGTCGGGACTCTGAGGACTCTCACTGTACAGTCTGGGCTGAGTCACTGGGTCAGGATACTTCCAGGACAGTCGCTACACTAAGGTCTCTCAACCCCATCAGGGCCCTTTGGAAAAATCTGTACATAGGGACAACTTTGGGTGCCCCACTTAACAAAAATCATAACTCCTTAACCGTAGGTCACGGGGGGAGAGGGTTGGGTCACTCAAACAAAGTTTATTATCTTTATAATGGAAAGTGTGCCAAGTGGACACAATATGCCCATTTCAACACCAGATAGCGCAAATCTGTCCATATGACATGCATGCGTCAAATGTCCACCGCACACATATCCCATGTTCACTGCGCACACTTGGTGTGGACAATTTTTTTGATAGTGGAGTGACAGGAACGTGGCTTACAAGAGAGGGGGAAGACATTCGGCAAAGGTTAATAGGCCGGGACTCAAACCTGTGACAGCCAGCATGACAGTCACATGTTCTACCCCTGCGCCACCGCAGCACCCGACAGGGGCCTTTATTGTAACCCCCCTTCACCCCCTCCTTTCCTTGGACAAGCTCCTGTCCACTTTCTCAGGACATGGTGTTGCCTTAGTGGACTGGGGACTTTTATGACCAGGTCCCCCCTCTTTGACCTCCTCCCCCCCTAGGCAAGCCCATTTATAAAAGAAACACCATGTGTTGCCTTAGTGTCCCAGCCGGGAGACAGGGGTTAGCGTCCCGGCTGGGACAGCTTCATTTTCCAACTAAATAGAGCCAGGTAACAATAAAACAACTAAATTGCCTGTTCTCAGCTCCACCGTTGTTGGCGAGGGGCAGTGCTCTCGGAGGGAGGGACGAGGCGTCGCACACCATTCCAAACAACGCTTTTTGTTTAAAAAAAAAAAAAAAAAAAAAAAAAAAAATGGTACTGGGTGCACAGAACCTGGGAGAACTTGGTCTAAAATCCCCTTACTTCACTGTACAGAATCATATGTGTTGAATTTTGCCTGACACATCCGTATCTCAACATAAAAGAGGGCCCCCAAAGCAAAGCACGTAAGTAAAAAGCAAAATTTTCCCCTGTGGACAAAAGTTTCCCTTATGGACACTGGGACCCCCTCCCCCACAAAGCTCTGAAGCCCACCCAAAATAAAGAGACCAAGTAAAAGTGAAAAGTTTCCCCTTTGGACAAAGGGATGTGTGTGCAGTGGACATTTTATAATGAGATTTGTGCTGAGTTGATAGCATATATGTTTCCCATATGGACACCTGGAGCCCCCTCATATAGCACAGCTCTGATGTCCCCAGAAACCAGAGACCAAGTAATAATCAAGACAAGACTGCCACTCAATGGAATTACTCTGTATTACAAGAGTGGCCCTGTTGGTCAAAATTTCCCCATCCGACACAATGCAATGCAAGGCTAAAGTCCCACACATCTCCATGTTAAATCGCTGCCAAAAGGGTCGAGGGCCCTAACCAGTCTGGGCCGAGTTGCTGGGTCAGGATGCTTCCTGGACAGTCAGGACACTGAGGTCTTTCACCATACGGTCTGGGCTGAGTCATCGGGTCGGGTCAGGTCAGGATGCTTCTTGGACCTGGACAGCTGGGACACTAAGGTCTTTCACTGTAAGGTCTGGGCAGGGTCATCCGGTCAAGATAGTTCCTGGACAGTCGAGACACCGAGGTCTCTCACCGTACGGTCTGGTTCAAGTCATCGGGTCATGTCAAGGATGCTTCCTGGACAGCTGGGACACTAAGGTCTCTCACCGTGCGATCTGGGCTGAGTCGCTCCTCATGGAGTACTTGTCCCGAGTGTTCTTCTCCTCCAGCACCCGCATGATGAAGAGGACGGCGGCCAGCTGCTGGGAAGGGTCTGTGGCTGAGCCTCCCTTTTTCAGAATGTCCACCACCTCCCCCAGTTTCTCCAGCGAGTTCTTCTTCCTCTGAACCCGCAGGTTGTTGAACACTGCAGGAAGACAA
The DNA here is from genome assembly GCA_014839685.1 of Anableps anableps. Taxonomy (NCBI): domain Eukaryota; kingdom Metazoa; phylum Chordata; class Actinopteri; order Cyprinodontiformes; family Anablepidae; genus Anableps; species Anableps anableps. Next base: position 228,619 of record CM026076.1, on the reverse strand, counting down.
GATGATACGTCACCATGGAGACAGACTCCCCGTTATCTTTGTGATGAACATATCCCCACCTTTCATCTTGTCCTCCATGTCATCGGGATACTTGCTGTCGTCCTCAGTGGGAAGCTCGCTCTCCGTCTCACAGCAGCCAGAGTCCAGAGGAACATCTTTCTTGGCCTTCTTGGAGACGGAGCCCTTGGCTGAGGAAGAGGAGGTGGAGGCTGATGATGAGGAAGTGAAGCTCTGCATTCCTCCTCCTCCTGCTCCCAGAGAGGGCGGGCCCAGAGAGCTTTCTGCTGCAGAAGAAAGCCGAGTCACAGGGCGTGGTGGGGACAGCAGCACTGACCCCCTGTCAGGGACTCACCCAGCAGCTCTTCATCCTCCAGCCTTCCTCCTCCTCTCTTCAGGTAGTGCTTGAAGAAGGCATGGGAGCACAGCAAGTCTCCGAGGCACCATGACGGCAGCTTCTGCTTCAGGTAGTGCAGCAGCTTTTTGGCCACGTCTCCTGGGATGGACAGGTTGATGAGGGACGAGTCGTTGGGCTCCACCTCCTGGACAGAGAACAAAGACTGATGTGAGACCTGCTGGCTTAAATCAATGGACACAAGGACATGTCTCAGGGTCCCACCTGCTCCTCCAGGCTCTGCTGCAGGAGGCTGTGGACCTCCTGCTGCTGCTTCAGCTCCAGCTTCTTGATGAAGAACAGGATCTCCCACCACTCGGCTCTGCTGAGCACTGCCGGCTCCGCCTGCAGCCCCTCTGACAGGTACAGCAGCGAGTAGAGGCCCACAGGAGGCTTGGGGAACGTATAGTTGACTGGGGAAGAAAAGGAGACGCACCTCATGAGGAGGAACCCAGGACACCCCAGGGGAGGAACTGGGGAAGAACTGAGGAAGAACTGTAGAGGAAATGGAGAGGAACTGAGGAGGAACCGGGGAGGAACTGGAGAGGAACCTGGGGAGGAACTGAGGAACAAAAGAGGAACCGAGGAAGAACTGGCACGGAACTGGGGTTCCTCTCCATCTTACCTGCGGTGAGTTTGAGGGTTTCAGTCAGGGTGGAGGCCTTCTCCTGCTTCTCCTTTTCAGACTGATCACTGGTCCCGTTCTCCAGGATCTCCACCATGTACCAGTAGACCCAGTATGTTCTGGACAAGGAGTTCCAGTACACCTGGAGACAGCACAGAATAATCCAGAACCAAGCTAAACTCATCTCAGGAAGGGTTAACAAGACCAAACCCGACTGAGAACACATAACTGGACCTGTGGACCGGTTCTGTCCACTGAGCAGAACTGCTGTACTCACCTGAACAGGCGGTGAGCCATTGTTGCTGTAGCGGAACTCGCCCTCATCTCCCTCCCTCACCTCCTCGTAGTCCTCCAACATCCGGACCGACATACCGCTCTTCAGGTTGTCCTGGACGTACTGCTCGTAGGTGGTGCGGCTCATGAAGTCGGTGAGCGTCTTGAACCTGTTTCCTGCTTTCTTTCTCGTTGGTGTGGCCGTGGCTGGGAAGTTGTTAAATATGGTGACCGAGGAGGTGCAGAATCGGGGCTGGAAGATCGACCGGAAGACAGGACGAGGCTGGGCGGGGCCCTCAGGGGGCTTCTGGTTCCGGTCCCAGCCCATAACTCGGACCAGTTCCGAGATCAGATTGGCCATAGCCATGGTGAAGTCAAATTGTTTCTGGATGCGGAGGAGCTCTGTCTGATGGGCGGAGCCTGAGGTGGCAGGGACGGGGCTACCGTCCTGTCTGTCTGAGCCTGACTCGGCCCCCGTGGTGTTCAGCTTGTCCATCAGAGATGTGACGCACAGGTAGCGCTTCACCAGGGAGAAGAGCAGCTTCCCAGGAATCTAAACACAAACAAAACCTCATTAACCCGGTACTGGTTCTGTTTGGATCAAATAAGAACAGAACCAGACGGTCCAGAACGACCTAGTTCTGTTTGGAGCCAAACTCGGACAGAAATGTGTTGCTACAGCATAAAGCACCTTTCAGCGGTTCTACCAGAACCTGAACCCCCAAGGTGTGAGGTGAAGGTTCTAGGCAGATGCACAGAACCAGGTGAAGGTTACCTGAGGAAGGTGGATGCCCTCGAAGGAGATGCCGTGCTCCTCGGAGGACGTGGTCTCGGCGAACAGCTCCAGCAGGGTGAAGCGGTTGTCGAAGTCCATGTGCTGCTCGATGCCGTCCTGTTGGCTGAGTGACAGCAGGACGTAGGCCCGGCTGCCTGCAGGGGGACAGAGACACCTGGTCGACACATCGCAGGTCAGAACCACGAACCCCAGAAAACACGAGTGAACAGGACGGAGAGGAGAGTGCAGCTACAGCCACTCAGAGACGGGCCCATCTCAGGGTTCTGGTTGCAGGGACCAACCAAAGAACCAGGTTCACCAAGGACAGCCCGGTTCATAGCAGCAGAACCGGGTTCACAGCAGCAGAACCGGATCTACAGAGCTCAGCCCGGTCCACAGCAACAGAACCGGGTATACTGGGCTCAGCCCGGTTCATAGCAACAGAACCGGGTTCATAGCAGCAAAACCGGGTCTCCTGAGCTCAGCCCGGTTCATAGCAACAGAACCGGGTTCACAGCAGCAGAACCGGATCTACAGAGCTCAGCCCGGTCCACAGCAACAGAACCGGGTCTACTGGGCTCAACCCGGTTCATAGCAACAGAACCGGGTTCATAGCAGCAAAACCGGGTCTCCTGAGCTCAGCCCGGTTCATAGCAACAGAACCGGGTTCACAGCAGCAGAACCGGATCTACAGAGCTCAGCCCGGTCCACAGCAACAGAACCGGGTCTACTGGGCTCAACCCGGTTCATAGCAACAGAACCGGGTTCACAGCAGCAGGACCGGGTCTACAGAGCTCAGCCCAGTCAATAGCAGCAGAACCAGGTCTGCTGAGTTCAGCCCGGTTCATAGCAGCAGAACCGGGTTCATAGCAGCAGAACGGGGTTTCCTGAGTTCAGCCCAGTTCATAGCAACAGAACCGGGTCTACTGGGCTCAGCCTGGTTCACAGCAACAGAACCGGGTCTACTGGGTTCAGCCTGGTTCATAGCAACAGAACCAGGTCCACAGCAACAGAACCAGGTCTCCTGAGTTCAGCCCAGTTCACAGCAACAGAACCGGGTCTATTGGGCTCAGCCCGGTTCATAGCAACAGAACCGGGTTCATAGCAGCAGAACGGGGTCTCCTGAGTTCAGCCCGGTTCATAGCAACAGAACCGGGTCTACTGGGCTCAGCCCGGTTCATAGCAACAGAACCGGGTTCATAGCAGCAGAACTGGGTTCATAGCAGCAGAACCGTGTCTCCTGAGTTCAGCCCAGTTCACAGCAACAGAACCGGGTCTACTGGGCTCAGCCCGGTTCATAGCAACAGAACCGGGTCCACAGCAGCAGAACCGGGTCTCCTGAGCTCAGCCTGGTCCACAGCAACAGAACCGGGTCTACTGGGCTCAGCCTGGTTCATAGCAACAGAACCGGGTTCACAGCAGCAGAACCGGGTCTCCTGAGTTCAGCCCGGTTCATAGCAACAGAACCAGGTCCACAGCAACAGAACCGGGTCTCCTGAGTTCAGCCCAGTTCATAGCAATAGAACCGGGTCTCCTGAGTTCAGCCCGGTTCATAGCAACAGAACCAGGTCCACAGCAACAGAACCGGGTCTCCTGAGTTCAGCCCAGTTCATAGCAACAGAACCGGGTCTACTGGGCTCAGCCCAGTTCATAGCAACAGAACCGGGTTCATAGCAACAGAACCAGGTCCACAGCAGCAGAACCGGGTCTCCTGAGCTCAGCCCGGTTCCAGTCTGCAGACGTCGGTCGACTGCTCCAGAAAGCAGAAGTCTGGTGACAGAGCACGACTCAGCAGATCTCAGTTCCTCAGTGTAACTGAACCCAGACTCTGGTCCATTCAGATCTCCAGGGTTCTGTTCTCAGAACCGGTTCCGTCTTTACCTCCACCCAATCTTCAAGAACATGTTTCGGCTAAAGTTCTTCTGAACTCCTCCAGAACAAATCTGTCTGGACCCATGCTGGATGTTCGGCACCTGCATCTAGTCTCATTTCTACATCAGAACCCGTCCACGTCCTGGTCCATATCAGATGAGACCCAGAGGTCTGGTTCGTCCATCCTGATCAAGAACCAGAACCAGCTCACCCGGGTCAGTTTCAAAGCCAAAACCCTGAACGCAGCACCAGAACCCTGAACCCAGCGGCAGCTCACCTGCGTCGTGCGAGGCCAGCGCCCGCAGCATCTTGCCGGCGCTGCGCCTCGTCTGCGTCTCCTTGTTGCACAGCAGCTCCATCAGCAGGTTGAGGGCGCCGGTCTCCTTGAAGACGCCGACCAGCGAGCCGATGCTGGCGTAGGCGCTCAGGACGTGGATGGTGTGCATGATGTTGATGGAGAAGTCGCTCTTCTTGGCCATCTGCTTCCGGGCCCGGCACACCAGGTTCTTCACATCCTGCTTCATGTCGGACAGCTCCACCTCGTCGAAGGTCACGTCCGCTGGGAACTCGGCGCCACCCGCTGCCTCGCCGCCCCGCTGCTTCTCCTGGGGCTGCAGGGGGCGCTGTGGGTCCGCCTTCCTCTTGCCCAGCAGCGTGGGGCAGTTGGCAAACACGTCCTCCATCGTCATCCACATCAGGATGTTCTCCGGTTTCGGTTCTCCGGACGTAGATCCGCCGGACCCGCCCACGCCGGACCCTCCTCTGCTCGCTCCGCCTGTCTCACTGGCTCCGCCCCCAGAGCTGGACCCGTCGTTAACGGTGACGAGGCACCAGCGAATCAGGTACTCTGTCTGGCCGTCATGGGTACGGCGCTGGCGGATCAGCTCCTCCGGGTACGCCTGTAGGCATGGCCCGAGCTGGACCAGCACGTTCCCGCTGCGGCGCTCGCCCACCATGGTTGCTATGGAAACAGAGAGAGACAACAGAAGTCACATCACAGAAAATGAACTGGACCTGGTTCTGTTTTATCCACTGAGAGTTTGGAAGAGTTGGACCCAGATTCAACCTGGACCAGAACCCAGACCTGAACCCCTCCCATCAGAACCTCCATCCTTCCTCGTGTCTCAGGGACATTTCAGTCTGAGGTTCTGGAACTTCAGTCTCCCTGCCAACACCAGGACATGCCAGTCCACACTGGACCCGTCAGAACCAGGCCCTGATGCTGGATTCTTACAACCGCTCCTTTGATCAATGGGCCAAACAGAGAGCAGCTCCAGAGTTCAGCTGGTCAGGGTTTCTACCCTCCTCAGGTGATCGACTAACTAGGTGTCCGGTTAACTATCTAACTCACAAGTTAACTAACAGTTTAATTAGCTAGTAGCTTAAATAACTAGCCGGTTATCTATCTCGCTGACCAACTAACAGTTTTTCTGTCCCTCTGTGCCGTTGACGCAACGTGCTGACGTCACACCGAATTCCTCTCCGGATTCAGGAAGTTAAAGCTTGGACCCACCAGGAACCAGAACCTGCTCTGGTCTGGGACCACGCAGGACTCTGGACTACTGGTCCATGATGTTCTGGAAAATTCGGCTCGGTTGAACACTAGAACCTGGTCAACCGGGTCCAGCAGCTGTTAGAGACACACACAGTTCCGGTTCCGGACATCGTATGAAACAGAACCTAAGTTAAACCTGAGCCGTCCCAGGCGGCTCTGGTTCTAAACAAACCGTGCTGAGAACCCAGTCCGCCGCTCCGGACCGGAACCCGGTAGGCCTGCACCCCCTCTTCAGTGTGAGTCCGGTTTACCTGTCGAGTCCCGCACTTGAGGCTGCGCACGCACTTTCCTCTTTCGCCCTAACCCGCTCTTTTCCAGCCTGGTTCCGTTGGTTCTATAGGTTCTGTCCGGGTTCTGCCGCAGGATTGATACGCACTGTCACACCACGGTGCGCGTCTTCCGCTTCTGCGCTGAACTTCCGGTAGGCTGTCAACGCAGCAGCGCCCCCTCTGTTCGGAGGAGCTATGTCATGACGTCATGCTAAATAAATGTCCCCATGAAATTAAATCAAAATAAATATGTAAAAACAAAATTTTAACGTGGAGCTTGTTTGTCTATCAGTTTTATTTATTTAGTATAGTTTATTTATTTCATTGTTGACTTATCTCATAATGATGTTTTATTTTGTAATGCTACTTTACGTATTTAATGGGCGTTTTTATTATTATTTGAGGCTCTTTTTATTTCATGTTTTTACATTTAAACGAGGGGGCGGGGTTTTCTCTGTGGAGCGGGTCACACTCAGGGTTCCCAGAACCAGAACCTAAAACGGGATAGTTCCTGTGGACCTCAGTTCTGGAACACACTTCCTGAAAACCTGAGATGTTTCATATGTGGCCTTGCTTGTCCTTCCGATGGATCAGAGGTTCAGCGCTCCTCTGTTCTTCCTGTGAAGCATCTTGAAGGACCTGGGTAGGACTGCTGTTCCATGAACTGGACTCATCTAGAACCAGGAAGGAGCTCAGATCAGACCAGTTCCAGAAAGTTACCTTCACTCCAGAAAATGTTTACCATCCGGTACCAGGTTTTAATCCGCCTCCAGGTCAGAACTAAAACCCTTGACTGGTTCTGACCCAGACTTCCTGAAGACCTGAGGAGGTGTCTTCCTTAGCTTTGATCCGATTTATGACAATAAAATCCATTGATTTTATTTTTTATTTGACTTCATATTTTATTTATTAATGTTTGTGGTGGAGGTTGAGGAGTGACGAAGAGGAGCTCTTGTACACCAGTGGTGCCTTCTGGTCAGCAGGGGGCGCTGGTACTGAAATAATTCAGTGATGAAGGAAAAAGTTCTAAGGAAGACGACCCGGACCTCAGCAGGTTCTGACCCAGTCCCAGGGTCCAGTTAGCAGACCAAGGTGATCCATGTAGAGATGAAGACACTTCAGGACAGATGGAATGAATAATGAACTCTGACCTTTCTCAGAACCTCTGCTCCTGAGGGATGTTGTCCATCTCAGCCCAGATTGGCTACCAAAGGAAGGACCCACCATCAGGGCAGCCTGCAGTCCTGACCCAGTTCCACTGGTTCTGATTGGAGGAATGGACCAGAACTGTGAGAAGCTGGTGGGAGGAGACAGTTCTTCTGGAGACGGAGGAGACAGACGTCCAGTTGTGGACTTGAGAAGAGGAAACCAAACTTCTGTGATTTAGAAGACAGAAAACATCTCGTTGATCCAAACCGACCTGAAACTAGAAGAACTTGGTCTGATTTCATGTCTGACGCTGAGGAGAAAGGTTCTCCAGGTTCTCAGTGGGACCTGAGTCCAGGAGCCATCTTCATCAGATGAACGTCCTCCAGGTTCCTGGGACCATCATCTGGCTCCAGAAGCTGAAGGAAACTGGATAGAGATGTTTTCAGGTGCTTGAAGCACTGAGGGAATTTAGGACCATGAGGAGATCTGAGGTGAATCCAAACACCTCCTCAGTATTCTCAGCTCATTCCTCCTCTGCTCCAAACCTCAGCTGCTGATGCTCCCTCCTCCTCCTCCTCTGCAGGAGAGGCATCCTCCAGCCTCCAGGACACCTGAGCGCTCTGCTGCCCGCCAGTCGCTCTCCTCTCTCGGCTCTTGGTGCGTCGGAGCTCCGGAGCTTGTCAGCGGGTCTTTGTCAGCTCTCTGCCCGGCTCAGAGGGCTCTGAGGTCGGTCAGAGGACGGAGAGTCCCCCTCAGATGAAGACTCTCGTGCCTCACCCTCACCTTGCGAGGTATGTGCGCGCACACGCGTGTTTGTGCATGTGCGTGCGATCACGGGGATGACGTCAGAGCCAGTGTGGATATTCAGCTGTTATCAAGCCTCACACATTTCTGCTTCCAAGCCGTAAACAGTCGTGCGCGTGCGTGTTGTGTGTGTGGGGTGGGTGCGGGGGGGCTTACTAGATTATTATTAGATTGTTCTGCTGCAGGAAAAGGTTCCGACCCGGGAATCAGTGCAGAACCGGTCCTTGATCCAGAACTCAGGATGGGATCTCTGCCGAACCAGGAGCTGTGAGATGGTCCAGAATGACTTGCGCTGTTTTACATGGAAACCATGGCAACCAAGTGAGGAACACCATTAATACACAGAGAAGGAACACGACCAGAACGTCACCAGAACACGGCCAGAACACGACCAGAACATCACCACAACATGGCCAGAACACGACCAGAACACGGCCAGAACACGACCAGAACGTCACCAGAACACGACCAGAACATCACCAGAACACGACCAGAACATCACCAGAACATGGCCAGAACATCACCACAACACGGCCAGAACACAACCAGAACGTAACCAGAACACGACCAGAACATGACCAGAATATCAACAGAACATAACCAGAACACGACCAGAACATGACCAGAACACGACCAGAACGTCACCAGAACACGGCCAGAACACGACCAGAACATGACCACAACATGGCCAGAACACGACCAGAACACGGCCAGAACACGACCAGAACGTCACCAGAACACGGCCAGAACACGACCAGAACATCACCACAACATGGCCAGAACACGACCAGAACACGGCCAGAACACGACCAGAACGTCACCAGAACACGACCAGAACATCACCAGAACATGGCCAGAACGTCACCAGAACACGGCCAGAACACGACCAGAACGTCACCAGAACACGACCAGAACATGACCAGAATGTCACCAGAACACGACCAGAACATCACCACAACATGGCCAGAACACGACCAGAACACGACCAGAACATGACCAGAATGTCACCAGAACACGACCAGAACGTCACCACAACACGGCCAGAACACGACCAGAACGTCACCAGAACACGGCCAGAACGTCACCAGAACTCGACCAGAACCTAACCGGAACAGGACCAGAACATCACCAGAACACCGCCAGAACACGACCAGAACGTCACAAGAACACGACCAGAACATCACCAGAACATGGCCAGAACATCACCACAACACGGCCAGAACACAACCAGAACGTAACCAGAACACGACCAGAACATGACCAGAATATCAACAGAACATAACCAGAACACGACCAGAACATGACCAGAGCATCACCAGAACACGACCAGAACATCACCAGAACATCACATGAACACGACCAGAACGTCACCAGAAAACGGTCAGAACCTAACCGGAACAGGACCAGAACGTCACCAGAACACGACCAGAACGTCACCACAACATGGCCAGAACACGACAAGAACACAACCAGAACACGACCAGAATGTCACCACAACATGGCCAGAACACGACCAGAACGTCACCAGAACGTCACCAGAACACGACCAGAACGTCACCAGAACATGACCAGAACGTCACCACAACATGGCCAGAACACGACCAGAACGTCACCAGAACTTCACCAGAACACGACCAGAACGTCACCAGAACATAACCAGAACACGACCAGAACGTCACCAGAACACGACCAGAACATCACCAGAACATCACATGAACACGACCAGAACGTCACCAGAAAACGGTCAGAACCTAACTGGAACAGGACCAGAACGTCACCAGAACACGACCAGAACGTTACCAGAAAGTCACCAGAACATCACCAGAACATCACCACAACATGGCCAGAACACGACCAGAACGTCACCAGAACTTCACCAGAACACGACCAGAACATGACCAGAATGTCACCAGAACACGACCAGAACGTCACCACAACATGGCCAGAACACGACCAGAACGTCACCAGAACGTCACCAGAACACGACCAGAACCTAACTGGAACAAGACCAGAATAGGACCAGAACGTTACTAGAACACAACCAGAACATCACCAGAACACGATCAGAACATCACCACAACAGGGCCAGAACGTCACCACCACGTCACCAGAACACGACCAGAACCTAACCGGAACAAGATCAGAACAGGACCAGAATGTCACCAGAACATAACCAGAACACGACCAGAACATAACCAGAACATAACCAGAACACGACCAGAACATCACCAGAACACGGTCAGAACCTGACCGGAACAGGACCAGAATGTCACCAGAACATAACCAGAACACGACCGGAACAGGACCAGAACGTCACCAGAACACGACCAGAACATCACCATGGTCTCTGTAGGCGGGGGTGGAAGGAACCTGCTGGATTAAAGGTCCAGGACATCCCAGCAGGTTCCAGAAGCTCCAGCCATCCTGCAGCTGGAACCTGGTGGCTACAGGTTGCTGATGGTTGCCATAAAGCGCATGAATAAAGTTTGTTTGATTTGAATGGACAGAAGGGCTTCCTCCGTCCTGCGGCAGATAGCGACCCCTCCCTGCTCTGTGTTCCAGGTCTGACCTCTGACCTCTCTGAGAGACCCCTCGAAGGAGCAGAGCCATGCCGGGCGCGGAGGGGGCGGAGGTGTCCGCCCTGAGAGGAGACGCCTGCAGCGGCCTCATTAACACCCGCAGGTTGGGGGCGGAGCCTGGGGAGGCGCTGCTGTTCCAGGGTCACATGGTGGTGGCCACGCCTCCTTCTGGGGGGGCTCCTCCCCGGCTCCTGAGCCCCAGGACTCTCCTCCCCCACCAGGCAGCTCCAGAGCCCCTCCTGCGGGTGTGGGGGGAGGGCGGGGGGCGGGACTGCTGTGAGACCACCTTCATCGAGAGCCCCGCCCCCTCCTCCTCCTCCTCCTCAGCTGCTGCCGGCTGCTCCTCTCAGGAGGTGCTGCGACTCCCCCATGGAAAGTTACTGGAGCTTTCTGGAGGGGAGGCGAAGATCTCCTCGTTGTCCTACGAGATCGACGAGGACGACGAGTTCCAGGAGCTGGAGGTGAGCATCCATCCTCATCCATCTGATCATCCATCCATCCATCATCCATCCCTCATCCGTCAGATCATCCATCCATCCATCATCCATCCTCATCCGTCAGATCATCCATCCATCCAGCCGTCATCCATCCATCCATCATCCATCCATCCATCCATCCAGCCGTCATCCATCCATCCATCCCTCATCCATCTGATCATCCATCCATCCAGCCGTCATCCATCCATCCATCATCCATCCATCCATCCATCCAGCCGTCATCCATCCTCATCCATCCCTCATCCGTCCCTCATCCATCTGATCATCCATCCATCCAGCCGTCATCCATCCTCATCCATCCTCATCCGTCAGATCATCCCTCCATCCAGCCGTCATCCATCCATCCATCATCCATCCATCCATCCAGCCGTCATCCATCCATCCATCCTCATCCATCTGATCATCCCTCCATCCAGCCGTCATCCATCCTCATCCATCCCTCATCCGTCAGATCATCCATCCATCCAGCCGTCATCCATCCATCCATCATCCATCCCTCCATCCAGCCGTCATCCATCCTCATCCATCTGATCATCCCTCCATCCATCCCTCATCCATCTGATCATCCATCCATCCATCCGTCATCCATCCATCCATCCCTCATCTGTCTGATCATCCATCCATCCATCCGTCATCCATCCATCCATCCCTCATCCATCTGATCATCCATCCATCCATCCGTCATCCATCCATCCATCATCCATCCCTCATCCATCTGATCATCCATCCATCCATCCGTCATCCATCCATCCATCATCCATCCATCCATCCATCTGATCATCCATCCATCCAGCCGTCATCCATCCTCATCCATCCCTCATCCGTCAGATCATCCCTCCATCCATCCGTCATCCATCCATCCATCATCCATCCATCCATCCATCTGATCATCCATCCATCCAGCCGTCATCCATCCTCATCCATCCCTCATCCGTCAGATCATCCATCCATCCATCCGTCATCCATCCATCCATCATCCATCCATCCATCCATCTGATCATCCATCCATCCAGCCGTCATCCATCCTCATCCATCCCTCATCCGTCAGATCATCCCTCCATCCATCCGTCATCCATCCATCCATCCCTCATCCGTCAGATCATCCCTCCATCCATCCATCATCCATCCATCCATCATCCATCCATCCATCCATCTGATCATCCCTCCATCCATCCGTCATCCATCCATCCATCATCCATCCATCCATCCATCTGATCATCCATCCATCCATCCGTCATCCATCCATCCATCCCTCATCCGTCCCTCATCCATCTGATCATCCATCCATCATCCATCTGATCAACCATCCATCCATCCCTCATCCATCTGATCATCCATCCATCCATCCGTCATCCATCCTCATCCATCCCTCATCCATCTGATCATCCATCCATCCATCCATCATCCATTGATCCATCCATCTGATCATCCATCCATCCATCCGTCATCCATCCATCCATCCCTCATCCATCTGATCATCCATCCATCCATCCGTCATCCATCCATCCATCATCCATCCATCCATCCATCTGATCATCCATCCATCCATCCGTCATCCATCCATCCATCATCCATCCATCCATCCATCTGATCATCCATCCATCCATCCGTCATCCATCCATCCATCCCTCATCCATCTGATCATCCATCCATCCATCCTCATCTATCCCTCCATCCATCTGATCATCCATCCATCCATCCGTCATCCATCCATCCATCATCCATCCATCCATCCATCTGATCATCCATCCATCCATCCGTCATCCATCCATCCATCATCCATCCATCCATCCATCTGATCATCCATCCATCCAGCCGTCATCCATCCATCCATCCCTCATCCGTCCCTCATCCATCTGATCATCCATCCATCATCCATCTGATCAACCATCCATCCATCCTCATCCGTCAGATCATCCATCCATCCAGCCGTCATCCATCCATCCATCCCTCATCCATCTGATCATCCATCCATCCATCCGTCATCCATCCATCCATCATCCATCCATCCATCCATCTGATCATCCATCCATCCAGCCGTCATCCATCCTCATCCATCCCTCATCCGTCAGATCATCCCTCCATCCATCCGTCATCCATCCATCCATCATCCATCCATCCATCCATCTGATCATCCATCCATCCAGCCGTCATCCATCCTCATCCATCCCTCATCCGTCAGATCATCCCTCCATCCATCCGTCATCCATCCATCCATCCCTCATCCGTCAGATCATCCCTCCATCCATCCATCATCCATCCATCCATCATCCATCCATCCATCCATCTGATCATCCCTCCATCCATCCGTCATCCATCCATCCATCATCCATCCATCCATCCATCTGATCATCCATCCATCCGTCATCCATCCATCCATCCCTCATCCGTCCCTCATCCATCTGATCATCCATCCATCATCCATCTGATCAACCATCCATCCATCCCTCATCCATCTGATCATCCATCCATCCATCCGTCATCCATCCTCATCCATCCCTCATCCATCTGATCATCCATCCATCCATCCATCATCCATTGATCCATCCATCTGATCATCCATCCATCCATCCGTCATCCATCCATCCATCCCTCATCCATTGATCCATCCATCCGTCATCCATCCATCCATCCCTCATCCATCTGATCATCCATCCATCCATCTGTCATCCATCCATCCATCCATCCTCCATCCATCCATCCGTGGGAGACCGACTGTGTGTCTTTCATCAGAGCGATTACTCCAGTGAGTCTGAGAGTGAAGATGCTTTCCTACTGCTGCCTCCAAGAGATCATCTGGGCCTCAGCGTCTTCTCCATGATCTGCTGCTTCTGGCCACTGGGCATTGCTGCCGTCTACCTGTCGCACCAGGTGAGAAAACATCGGCTGATGAATCAAGTGAGGATCTGAGGCTGTAGACTGAGCGCGCTCAGTGAGGATCTGAGGAATCCTTCACAACAGCTGCTTTGCTTGCAGTGGATCAGCTGTGTGATCACAAGCGGCTCTGTGTGTAGTACAGGTGGTTTCCATGGCAACTCCACTCTTACAGCTCCCATAGTAATGATGCTGGTTGCCAGTAGCAACGCTTCCCACAGAAAAACCAACCAGTGAAGAGCACCCTACTCTGCAGCAGCAGTTTAAAGGAGCCGTGCAGCACAGAGTGAGGAGCTTCATGCTGACTGATGTTTTTACTCCTGGTATAAACTGAGCTGCAGCCTGGCAGTTGTCACGGCAACGGTTGCACGCTGATTCTGCAGATTCTTTTCCTGAAGTGGTTCTGATGGTTCTGGCCTCTCTGGGCCAGTTTTCCCCCTTGTAGCAATGGTCCAGGTGTTGAGTTGGACCCCTCGGGTTGAAACGGGTCAAAGTCATGACTGGACCAACCTGTGACGGGCCAGGCAGAACCTCCTCCAGCCTGTGTGGACCGGGTTCTGCCAGGATGGAAACTCTTCCATATTCCTGAACCTGACTGAAACTGGGTCCAGGGCTGGTCCTGAACGGTACCGGTCCGATGACCATCACTGTAACCCAGCTGGAGACCCAAACACAAGCAGCCAGAGGGGAACTCATTGGTTACATGATCACTGAACTTTATTTTGAAAGTCCAGATAAGTCATGGTAAACCTGAAGCTGCAACAATCTGCTGTGTGAAATATGGAGGCTCTTATTTTGTAGAACCAAACAATTAAAAAGCGCTGGTCCAATTGGGCTGTGAGATCAGAACCACCAGAACAGGCCAACCCAGGTGCAGAAAGTAAGAGAACAGGGAACATCAGGAGACACCCGTCCAGAGCCTCTGAGACGTGCTGGGAGTGGGGGACATCATGCTTCTCCGTCATCTACAGGAAGCCCCGCCCCCTGGTCCTGATTGGCTGGAGGGCTTCACTGAACATAAGCACAGAGGAAGCGGTTTCCTGTCAACGAGGTGGTTAATCGGGTTTCCTGCAGCTCATCCTTAGGGTTGGAACGGAGATGGACGACGAGGTTCTCCTGCCTTTGTCCAGCAGAAAGGAATCGTCACCCTGGAGAACATCTGGAGGTTCGTTGTGGAACAGATGGAGTTCCTCCATCAAAGGGCTTCCAGAGCCTTCAGGGACACATCAGAGACAGAGGCTCTTACTTCTGGCGGTGCGTGAGCTGGCAGCCCGCAGCGCAGACTCGACTAAGAATATTTTCCTTTCAAATCCAGACAGCCGTATATTGTTTTCTGTTGCTGTTTTTTTCCATGTTGCTGGTTCACGCAGTGGAACTGACCGCTTTCTGTCCCTTCCTGCTCTTGGTGGAGCAGGACGCTTTTTTTCTGTCTCCCACACCCTCCCTGTTCTGCCCTGATTCAGCTGTACTATATGTGGGGATATGACTGCAGGGGGGCGCACGGGTGCAGATACAGGTGTGGAGTTGTACACAGGTGGGGTTAGGGTTAGGGTAATGTTAGTGATCAGCTGGGACATGCTGGGATGGGTATTAAGGTCTGTCAAGGAGATTTTTGCCCCACGGTGCCCCCTACAGGTCAGCTGTGGTGATTCAGGTCGGGTTGAACCAGAGGTTCTGGTCCAGCTCAGGTTCTCCCCATGTCCACCGCATGTCTCTTCTGTCCCCACAGACCAACAAGGCGGTGTCTAAAGGTGACTTCCACCTGGCCAGCTCCAGCTCCAGGCGGGCGCTCTTCCTCGCCGTGCTGTCCATCACCATCGGAACTGGGATCTATGTGGGCGTGGCCGTGGCGCTCATCGCCTACCTGTCCAAGAACCACCAGTGGTAACCATGACAACAGTAATGGAAGCCTCTCGCTCGGCCAGACTTCTGGGTCTGGACCCAAGGACCCGCGGAGCTCGGCTCCCGGGCCTCAGATCTTTTCTACCGGGCTTCTGGACTTTTCCTGTCTCGTCCATCTTTCTGTGGTTTTCTGGATTTCTCTGCAGGTTTTTGGATCTTTTTAAATAATCATCACCCTCAGACATCCCGAAGGACTTTCTCTACCAGGTGGATGAAGATCCACGCAGCAGAACCAGGCAGGAGGTCTGTTGGTTGGTTCTGGTCCAGACGCATCAGAACCCATCCAGACAGGTTCTGCTGGTATTGACTGACGGGGTGGTTCTATTCGGCCTCACTGAGGAGTTCTGGTTGCTCTAATCTTTAACTGGTTCCAATTTTCCTCTGCAGCCTAAAGGTTTCTAAACTCAGTTCATCGGTTCTGGTCCAGTATAAGTTCTGGTTCTGGTTCTAGAACTGAAATGCCAAATAAACAGATTTCCTCTCCACCAATCTCTGCTTCGGTTTCCTGATTTAATGAAAAACAAGGTTCTCTTCACAGTGAAACGGAGCGATGGTACCGGCCCGGCCCAGCAGAACCATGTGGACCGGGTTTCCCTCATCACGATCCAGTTGTGGATGACCCAGAAGGTTCTACAGCTCTGACCCTGATCCAGTCCGTGTTCAGGTTCTGATCCAGTTAGTGATCAGAACCTCCTCAGGACTGAACAGGAGTGCATCGGTTCCCTGGCTTGGTTCTGGAGAACTGGAACCAGAAGTTCTGATCGCTCCTCCTCTAAATACAAGATCTCATGTTCTGAGTTTTAGCCAATGAAACGTCAGCTGGGACGTGTGTATGCTAATGAGGTGGGCGGTCCTACATCCAGGCTGGAGGCTGATTGGTCAGCTCACTGCAGCATCCCGCAGCCGTAGGAGGATTCAGATTCACCAGGTAAGAACCGGGTCTGAATGTTCTGGTTCCTGCAGAACCGGGTCTGAATGTTCTGGATTCCTTCACGGAGCAACGCTACCACCTGCAGGACAAGGTGGGATAAACCAGCTGAGGTGGTTCTGGTGACCCGGGTCAGGACTCTACAGAACCAGCCTGGGTGGAACTGGGGAGAACTTGGTCAGAACCGGTTCCAGTAGTTTAAGCCTGCTATCAGAACCAGGACAGAACCACTGATCTCATCCAGAACCAAAACACATCCTTTCATGGCGTCCTCAGCCGACCCGAAGCTGCTGCTCCGTTTCTCCTTCCAGAACCAGAACCAGTGAAAGTGTTGCATGATGAAAGGGATCAGAGTGGATCAGCTTCCCTTCCTGAGTTACGAGCTAATCTGCCTCTGAGCTCATTAACGTTGTCATCCCGCTGCACACATGGCCCGCCTGCAGAACCCCCTGGGACCAGAACCTGCAGAGAGAAGAGCAGGTTCTAGCAATTC
Organism: Anableps anableps; assembly: GCA_014839685.1. Classification (NCBI taxonomy): domain Eukaryota; kingdom Metazoa; phylum Chordata; class Actinopteri; order Cyprinodontiformes; family Anablepidae; genus Anableps; species Anableps anableps. Next base: position 211,633 of record CM026076.1, on the reverse strand, counting down.
TAATAAACCTCTGCCGGTGAAGTGCTGACCTCTGACCCCTGATTATGTCTGGAAGCGGCTGTAAACACTGAGATGGATCCAGTTTGGGATCATCTGGATCTCCAGGAGAGAAGGGCTCTTCTGGGGAAGTTTCCAGTGCAAGGACTGGTTCAGGGTCAGGCTCAGCGGCGCCGCCTGCAGGTGAGTTAAGCTGCTGTTGAATAAAGACCAAGGAAGCAGTTTGGTTCTGGAGTTTTTATGGAACACAGCAATGATCTCTACAAGCATCACGACGTACACACCTCATCTACACACTCAGCTGCAGCAAACCGGATGCCACATTTCACCCTGCCAGGTGCAACCGACACGTCACAGGGAGCGAAGAGACAAGCGAATGAATCCTCGTGGTCTTTTCAGAGCAGCTGTAGAGATGACTACAGAGTCAGGAACATGACAAACACGACTCTGGCATCACTTCCTGTTACTCTGACATCACCACCTGTAGCACTGACATCACTTCCTGACTGGTGAAGTCATCGTCTAGCCACTTGACTTGTTGAAACTCTTGTCATCTATCGTCTGCTAGCATAATTCCCTGCAATTCTCACATCACTTCCTGTAACTCTGACATCAGTATTTGTAATTATGGCAGGACTTCCTGTCTGTTGCTGTGTGTCCCTGACAGTACACCCGATGCACGGCTCTGCATAAACTTCACTGTAAAATCCAGGTGTGTTAGTGTTTACCTGTACAGGTGTATAACAAGGTCACCTGCTCTTTGGCTGACTGTTTCCATAGCAACCCACTCCATCGGACCAGAGCCCGACCGATACCGCCCGTCAGCGACACACAGACTAAAATCCGGACGTAAAAAAAAGAGAAATGTTTGGCAAGAGTCCTTCAAAGCTGCGCCCCCAGCAGGACAAACCGTGCAAGTGCAGCAGCCGTGCAGGGCGCCGGTACCGGTCGGGCTCAGGTCACCTGGACCCCATGACGACAGCTGCTGTTCAGTTCAACATGTGGTCTGGTGACATATTTACAGTCCAGAAACACCCCGACTTCTCGGCGTCAGGGTGTGTGTGTGTGTGTGTGTGTGTGTGTGTGTGTGTGTGTGTTGCACATGCTCAGTGGTGTTCGTGCTGTTCTTGGAAACGGCGCCTCCTCTCGTGACCCCCCAGAAACGGCAGCTGTGGGGGCGAGGCAGACCTCAGTTTCCGTTGGTGGGCGGGGCTTTCAGGTGGCAGCCTCGGGGGCGTCCCCGCCCTCCTCCACCTGGTTGCCCCGCCCCAAGGTCTGGATCTTGGAGAACATCCCAGCCAGCGTCTCCTTGAAGCCTCTCTCCAGCAGCCAGCCTTCACTCTCACATTCCGGATTCTCCGGGTCCGCCATGGTCTCCAGAGCCGTGCTCAGGTACTTCAGACCTGCCACGTCCACCGCCTGACACACACACACACACACACACACACACACACACACACACACACACGATCAGGGAGTGCTCTGCTCTGGTGAGGACATCTGGAGATCAACGTCCTGCAGAGATCTCTGATGCTTTCAGCAGAGCTGGGAACGTGTTCTCTCTGAACAACGAGCTTGATTCGGAGCGACCACACCCTCCCCATAACGCCTGACCCCCTCCCTCAGGTGTGTCCTTCAACCAGTAACTGAGTTCAGGTGTTGAACTTGTTGTTCTGACCCACATAACTTCCCTCTTAGGAAGTGTTCCTGTCTTTCCCAGAATGCATCCTGCTGCGGCAGATTAGCCACCTCCCAGGAATAGTTCCTGATCCCTCCCCCGCCCCCAGGCATCTTACCTGCTGCAGCAGCACGATCAGCTTTCACACAGCTCTCTAGTCATTCCGAGTTATTGACAGACTGGAATCAGGATTTGAGCCTGAAGGTCTGACTGCTGCGGGTTTCCGTGACTCGTCCGGTTCAGGAGCAAACGTCGGCAGTAAATCCGATTAACCCGGCGGCCTCTCGGATCACCTGAGCGAGTTTGGTTCAGGTGTTCTGAGCAATCATCTTGTTTTAAACAGGAAGATTAGGAACATCGCTGATCCTTCATGAACTCATTGACAGGTTAAAGATAGGAGCTGAAGGAAACTTTCAGACTCCAAAACAACACTTAATACCACAGGAGGAGGCAGGCGGGTTATCATGGTAACCAGTCACTATGCCAACAGAAAGTCAAGCCTGGATTGATGGTTCTGTTTTGATTCCAGCTTGGGGAGGGGGTTCTGCTAACATGTCCTGGCCTGCAGTGTAGTCCTCAGGATTGGTATCTGAGGGCCAAGGAAAAGCACCACAGATTTACTTTCATCAGTGCAGCGTAACAGCTTTCACTATGATGCTCCATTTTATGTATAGATAACAAACTTTATTAGAAATTGTTGTGGGTTTATTTCAAATGCAATTGACACATACAAGGAAAAGAAAAGAAACGTTCTTCCACATTTTTCATGATAATAGAAATCAATGAAGAGAAGTGGTTTATTTTCCCTAAAAGGCTTCATGGATGTTGCACATGGACTGAGTTCCTGGATGTTGGCATCCATCGGCTACTAGCAGCATATTAATGGTAAGCTTTAATCTTAGTCTTTCAGTGCCATTTGGTGAAGGCATTTGTTCCTGTAAACCTATTTGAACCGACTTCTGAATGAAAGGCACAATAGATGTGGTGGGCACTGCTAACTAAAAAAAGTAAGCTGCACTAACCCTAAAGCACTAATAATAAACTTTTGTTCCACTAACACTAAAGCACTATAACACCATGGTATTTAGCAGAACCTAGGACTACACCAACATGGTATTTAGTAGAAGCTAATGCTAAAGTGCTATGTTCAGTCATGTTGATACCTACCTACTATGTGTCATGATAAGAATGTGAGGAGGCTCTCAAGACATTTCTTATATGTGAATTATTGCATGTATTTGTTTAATTAACACCTCTGGTTGGTTATTCATGTGTTTTTCTTCTGGAAACCTCATCTCATTCGTTTGTTGTATACTTGCCATTTGCTCAATAAAGTTTCTTGAGCAAATGGGGGGGAATGAAAGGGGGATGCAAGGAGAGAAGAAAACTTCTGCATAAACAGTCTTAAACCACTTAAAAATAAGAGCATGAATATAAATGTCTAACTACTTGAAGAATTCTTAAGAGTTGACAACCAAAACTTCAATACAGATGCTGAACTTTATTCAACTGAACGTTCAAAAAGAAGCCAAGAAAATTAGCGCTTTATAATTTATCTGGAAAAATGTATTTAGGGGAAGCTAACTGCGCTAAATGTTTTTAAAGTTAGCAAAAACACTAAAGCACTTTATGAAAAATTAGCTCTCCAATTAGCGCATTAGCAGAAATGTACCCGCCACTGCAAATAAACCTGCTAACATTTGCCTCAATGTGTGAAACCTAAAGACTAACATTAGCATTCAGAGGCTACCAGTCATGGCTAATTAGATGGGCGAAGACGTCCGAGCTGTTTTAGTGACCTGTCTGTCTGTTACCTTAATGTGAGCTGAGAGCTAATTTAGAACTATTGTTATTAAATCTATAATGGTTTCATGTAAATACATCAATAAGTGTTCAGCTTGTCAACAAAGACCCCCTCCTGAATGACGAGCTCTACTAAAACATGATTTGGTCCAATTTATTGAACAGTTTCCAGGATTTATGATCTTCCTGCACTGGAAGGGTTGAAGGAGAAAGATGGCAGCAGGACTGAGGTTAGCAGAGCTGCATCTGGACGAAGGATAAGATTTCTGGGACAATGTCCCAATGACACCAGAGTAGAGATGTTGGACCATGATGGACAGAACCAGACACAGCAGATTAGCACAAACACCTCATAGCAACTATAAAGCATGGTGGTGGAGGGATGATGATGTGGGTCAGTCTACAGGGTTCTTGTTAAGGAAGATATCCTCCATTCAGTTACTGTTCTGACCGATCAGTGAGGATCTACTGGCGATTCCTGAGACGTCATGACAACAATGTTCACATATTACAGTTCTGTTTCTTTAAGAGAACATGAGGCCCAAGCTGATTGGCTGCAGTGGTATGTGGGTGGAGTCTTACCTCCAGGACCATGGTGAAGATGACGAGCGCTCCGACGCTGTTCATGATGCTGCTGTAGTAGGAGAAGACAGCCTGGTGGCAGCCCAGGTTCCAGATGTTCAGCTCCTCGGTGCGGTGGTCGTAGTCGTAGTGGGCGGAGTTATTGGTCAGGTGATGCTGGATGCAGGGCCGGGGGGAGCCGGGGTTACAGCAGCTGAAGGGGATGCTGTCCATGAGGTACTTCCCCTCCACGTTACTGAGGACGCGGCTGAGGGACAAAAGCAGAGGTCAGACCCAACTCCTCATGGGGTTCCTCAGGTCCTCCAGGACTGTCCAGCAGGTAGACAGAGGTGTCACCAGGTGAGTTTGGCCTTAAAGGGACAGGCTCTGTGTTGCAGGTATCAGTGTTGGCATGCTCAGCTTCCTCATGGAAGAGTGATGATGATGAGATCTGGAGAAGAAACCTGGCAGCTTGTATTTATATTAGACCTGATCATCATCATCAGCTCCTTCCAGATGGTCCAAACTGAGCATGCTCAGACTACAGCTGAGCTACTGGCTGATCAACCAATCAGGACAGAAGATTAAAAACTTTTTAAAAAATGAGTGAAAAGTTGCAGCAGTGAGGTTCTGGTTCTGGAGCTCAGGTTCTAACTCCTTCTGAGGACTCTGAGCATCACACCTCTGACCATCTGTGGAGGACAATCGATGGAGCTGTCATCGTGTTCCAGCTGCTCATGTTATCAAGGAGCTAATTGGTCCAGCCATCCTCCTTCCTTCAGCACCACACGCTGGAGCCATCATTGCCTCCAACCATCTCCTGCTCCATCCCACCATCACCCAGAACCCTGGAACACCTCCAGAACCTCCTCCAGCAGAGACCCAGACGGATCATCAGTTTCACTGGTAACCCCCCAGTGAAACCGGTGATCACTGGTAATCCCCCAGAGACACTATGTCTAAATAAGGTCTGAAAGCTTCCCTAAGGGACTGCTCCCCCCCCCAACTAATCATTCTGGGATCTTTACACTAACTTTCCTCTGCTTTTAAGTATCATTGTGATGACATCATCAGTTTTATGCAAATTAGGCTCCGTGTGAGTTTGACTTTCAACCGAATCAGGTCTGTCGCTCATTGGGCCGGTTCTGCTGCTGCCTCAGCAGGTCACATCCTCTTAGAGAGGAGAGGCTGGTAACTTTTACTGCCTTAAACCCAGATTGATCCCCTGCTGAGTCCCTGAACACAACAATCCACCTGCAGCTTTAATTCCCTGAGGAACGACCTAACAAGTGCACTAGTTCCTGGAATCTTCTTTCTTTCTTTCTCTGTAGACATCAGCAGAAATGCCTTGAAATGACCCTGACTGAGTGGCCCTTTAGGTTCCGACGCCCCAATCCGACCTGGTACCTTCAGGTTACAATTTCTCGACCCGGTACATTCAGGTTCCGACTTCCTGACCCGACCTGCTCCAATCAGGTTCCGACTCCCCGACCCAACCTGCTCCGACTCCCCAATCCGATCAGCTCCAATCAGGTTCCGCATCCCCAACCCAACCTGGTACGTTCAGGTTCCGACTCCCCGACCCAACCTGCTCCGACTCCCCAATCCGATCAGCTCCAATCAGGTTCCGCATCCCCAACCCAACCTGGTACGTTCAGGTTCCGACTCCCCAATCCGACCTGCTCCGATCAGGTACTCACTCTTTGACCACGTCGTTGCTCATGTCCAGGTAGCGGTTGCTGATCCACTGCACCTCGAACCAGTCCCTGAAGTTGTTGTTTCCGCAGCAGCGGAACTCGATCTGAGTCATGTCCAGCGTCCTCTTCATGAAGCAGCGTCCCGGCGTGTCTGTGTCCTTGTAGAAGCGGATGGCGTTCTTCAGGCCCTCGGCCAGCGTCAGGTACACGGCGAACTGCATTAGGAAGCAGAGCAGCAGCAGCAGCAGCAGGAGCACATTAAAGCTGCAGCTCAGCAGCATGTAGGGCCGCAGCATGGGCTTCATCTTGGAGAACTTCTGGGGGTCCAGAGAGTCGTGGCACAGCTTCCCCCCGAAGGCGTTCAGGCCGCAGGACAGCATTCCCACCAGGATCAGCAGGTTGGGCACCAGGTGGCTCTCGTTGTTGTCCATGATCTCACTCCTCTTCCTCAGCTCGATCTTGAAGAAGATGCCGAGGCTGAAGAGGATGATGCCCACGATAACGGCGAGCCAGTAGAGCATCCAGAGACCCTGAGCCAGCTTGACCCGCTTCTGCAGGTTGAACTTTAGAGACATGAACGGCATGGCGTCGTCTCACAGCAACAGTCCTGAAAGACTGAGAGAGAGCGTTCAGAGCTGTAATCCCTCCCAGGAGGAGCTCAGGAACTAGACCGCAGGGTTCTGACCCATGATGGAGAAGCAGACCAGCAGCAGGAAGCGTGACGGAGCCGCTCTCAGCAGAGGTGTGAATGTGATCTGATTAGCAGCTGACCATCTGAGGCCTCTAATCCTCCAATTACTGCTAATGGGTTTGGAGCTAAGCAGATGGCTCACCTGGCCCCGCCCCCATGCAGGTGAGGCCCAGCAATACTGTTACCTTGACAACAGGCTGTCAACAGTCAATATATCATCATCTATGGCACCATCTCCAGGGGTATGGGGAGGTCATCAGTCCATCAGAGGACAACAGGACAAACAAGGACCGTTACCATGTCAACCATGAGGAGTCGCATCTCAGGGCCACACCTGGCGGTGAAACGTAGCAGGTGGAGCTTCTTCTGAGTCTTCAGGGCTCACCTCCTCCATGGTAGTCATAGTGACCACACTGAGAAGATCCTCAGAATGCTCCTTCCACCACCCAAGCACATCCTAGTTGCCCCCCAAAGCAAGCCTGGGATGGTCCCTGAACTCCTGGCCACCTGGTACAGGTTCACCGCTCCAACAGTCTCCAAGGACAACCTTCTTCAGCCATCGGTGCTGCTGGTTGCCACATCTGCATCGGACGTTCTGAATCCGGTCCAATCAGACTCTGCGTCCCTCATCTCCCTCAAAGCAAGCCTCCTGAAGGTGATCTAAAGATCCTTCTAACAGGTTCTGGTCTCCAGCCAGGTTTACCAAGTCTGTCTGGGAGCCACCGGAGCCGACTCAGTACCTGGTAGAACTCCTACCTGGAATGTTTTGATCAGTTGGATGTTTGATATTTTAAAGTAGAAAATAAAACTTTATTGTTCTGACAGCAGAACATCAGAACAACAAAGCTTTCAGGTTCTGACATTGACCCGTTTTGTTGGTAGAACTTGAGACGTTTACCTTTCAGCATCCTGATAAAACTGTCCAGTCCACAGGAAGTGATCAGGTTCTGTTTCCTGCTTGGATCAAGCTGTGGAGAGGCTCTGGTGGTTCTGTACAGGAGGAAGAACGGTTCTGAAACGACTGAGGTGGCACCATTTCTGACTGATCTGCTGGAGCTCCAGAACCTGAGCTGCATCCAGGTGGGTCATGTTCTCAGAACCATCTGGACCCTTTCATGATGGAGATCAAAAGAAGAGGATCAACTCTCAGGGCTTTTATTCTGGAACATTTACACTTCCTGTCTGACAGGAAGTCCATCCCTCATCTATCCTGGTTGAATCCCTGATGGTGTGGAAGTTCTGAAGACATCTGGACCCGTCCTGTTCTGGTACAACCACCCTCATGGCTTCACCTGAACCTTTTGGGTTTTAAATTAATACATTTTATTTTAGGATTTGTGAAACTTTGTTTAGGAAGAAAATCTAAAGAAATGTTGGAGAATCCTTGTCTAATTTAATCTGGATTCACTTAATCTGGAGTAATAATCTACTGAGAAATTAATTTAATTCCTAAAAAAGGCACCTGAAACTAAATATTCTTTAAACTGTGGTCGATACCAACCTCTCACCAGAACCTGTAGGAAACCTGGATCATCAGGTCTCTGGTATCCTGGCTGATTTCTTCTGATGATGTCACAGGAAGTGACATCATGATGCATTTAAATGAGGGCTGAGCAGGTCCAGTCCTCCAGAACCACACCTGAATCAGATGACGGTTGCTGACCGGGCCTCTGCAGAACCTGCTGAGGGATTCGGGTGTTCTGGAGCAGGAATGGATCCAGAAGCTGCAGGATAGTGGTTCTGGAGGACTGGACCTGTATGTAAACTTCTGAACCCTCAGTCATGAACAATAAAAGTGGTTTTGTTGATCAGAACCGACCTGGACCAGGAAACACTTCAGGAGCAAAAAGCTTCTGGGTCAGATCTGGTTCTGATGGGACCTGTGAAGAGAACCTCCAGGATCATGTGGCGGTCCAGGCACCCTGGAGAGGAGGCTCAGTTCTGGTGGTTGGACCAAGGTTCTGGTTCTTTCAGCCCTGATCCAGATCTCATCTTCATGCTCTCCTCTGACCCATCAGACCATCTTTCAGAACCAGGATGAAGGTTCCTGTTTCCCGAGAAGCAGAAGCCATCAGGACCAGGAGATGATCCGACTCTGGTTCTGGTCTGGTCCCCCCCTTCATGCTTGAAGCTGTTGATGAGCTGGAGAGCTCCTTCAGGGACAGACTGCTGCATCCTAGGTGCACTAAGGAGCGTTAAAGGAGATCCTTCCTCCCAGCAGCTGTTAGACTCTAGAACCATCGCTGCTCCCAACAGCACCAGTAAGTGCTAGTAGTTGTACAACTTTACTGTTTCTCTGTTGTCACCAACTGTAAACAGTCTGTATTTTTAATGCTCAGAGATACTTTGCACATCTGGTACATTTTCAATTAACCAACTCAGCTGCAGATTCCTCTGGACTGGAGTATTTGTTACTCTATTCTGTTTTATATATAGTTTAGATTATGTCTTTGTGAGTTCGTTTGCCGTTATTGCCTGTCACTAGCTGCATTTCCTTTAAGCTTGAAATTGCGCAAATTGAAATAACGAAAATAAATTCACTTAATGGAAACACACCATTTTGGGGAGAGGAAAAAAAAAAAAAAAAAACCCAATCATTTTTCAATAAAAAATTTTGGCGCCAGGATGAGGTAGCTTTTCTGGTCATATAGAAATTGGTTTATTTCACAAAACTGCAATGGAAACACTTTTTTTGCATCACACGAGTCACATGATCAACAACTGGATATTGCCACAGGCGCAAACCATGAAGATGACGACAGGAAGTAGTTGGAGGATCATGGTGCGGCACATTTTTAATGACTTATTGCGTGAACAAGTTTATTCACGTGTTATTTTAATTTCTTATTTAATAGAAACACAGCAATTGCGAAATTGTGTTTTTTTGACATTAGCAGAAAATTGACAGATTTGCGCAGCTTTGTGATGGAAACGCAGCTGCTGTTGCACAGAAATTTCCCCATCGTGGGATGAAAACGGGTATTTCTATTCTGGTTCTGCTCAGATCTTTCCCTGCTTCATCCCCGGTTCTGCTGGGACTTTCAATCAGTGACTTGACTCAGAAGTTCTTTAAAGTCCATTTTATTGGTTCCTTTCTACAGGTATCCCAGGTTAAAGTGACATTAACGTGACGGAGACATCACCAGAACCTACTACTACGGTTCTGGCGCTCCGCCTCTCCAAACTCAAACACACAAACAGGAAGTGATGTCACACAATCACCTCGTTAAATAAAACATTAAAGCAGAACTGAACTAAAACCCACAAATGCCTCCTAATCAACACACAGATCACATGACGATGGATGAGACCCAGCTGCCATGGAGACAGCCATCATCAAATCAACCAATCAGCGAGCAGAACCCTAACCCTGCTGGACCAATGGTGTGTCGTTAACACGACCCTGGGTTCTGGCAGTTGATTGGCTGAAATCTGAGTTTTCATGATGAACTACTCAATGAGATTTGCTGAGTAATCTGATTACTCTCACCTGGGTTGCCACGGAGACCAATCTATCAAAATTTAACATGTCCATCTGACTGAGAGGTCACCTGACCTCCCAGCCAATCAGGCATGACTCATAGACGGATGATGTCATTTTTGCTGTCTCTGATTGGAGGATGGGGGCAGGGTGGATGGGACAGTCAGAGGTCAAAGGTCAGGATCCAAACAGCCTAAAAAAAAAAAAAAAAAAAATCCCTGAAAGCTGCTCTGACCTCAGCATGCAGCTGCAGCAAGCTGATTGGTTCAAAGAAGAGGTTTATTAGTGGGCGGAGCCAAGGTTGCAAGCCAACCAGTGTGGGCGGGGCCAGTCAAGGATCACAGGTGCTGCCAGTCGATGGCGACCAGTGTCTGATTGGCCTCCTGAGCGTGACCTATGACCTCAGCGATGCCGTGCTGCCGCCACAGGCGCTCGATCTTCTTGTAGCGCTCTGAGCAGAGATGGAGGGGGTTCCCGCGCCTGGAGGTCAACAAAACAAACATGTTAGTAAACAGGTAAAGGGGTCCTCCCCGGCACCCCCTCCGGGCCCCATTTCAGAGAGCAGGGCCAACAAGGCCTGGGTAGACAGCAGATACTCTGAATGAACCTCCCCGGCTCTGAGATACTCAGGGTTTCAGTTCCAGAACTGGAGGAATCAACAAGGCAACTCTGAGTCAAGTTACCCTGAGTTCAGGATTTAAAAACCCCTCATCACCATGGCGACAGGAGAAATATGAAGCCTCAAAGTGTGCATTTCTTGCCAATGGAATTGGAAATGTTAATGACGGCATAAGGAGAATATCAAAACATTTAACTGTTAAAAAAAAAAAAGCAATACTGTTGCTGCTGTAAAACAGTGAGTTAGCGTGACTCCAAGTGAATATGTGAAAAGTGTGCAATATGACCTAAAACATTAAAAAACATATAAGACAAAATCTCCTTTATTTAGCGAAGCAGCAGTGAATGTGACGCCATCCAGGCAGCCAATTATGCCTGGAAAGCTACAAATATATGAATAATGCTTGAAGTGTCAAACTATGGGCTACCTTATTGCTTCCCTGCTGAGTTGTACACCAGCTCATTGGTTTCCGTTATGGTGTTGGTAGGGATCGTTCTCAATGCTGCATTCACATCTTCAATGAGACTTTCTGATGGTACTTCACTCAGCCGTTGTAATTGGCATCGGGATTGCCTGGTGTTCATTCGGGCCACGATCCTACCTCTCAGGTCAGTTGCTGCCTCGTTCAGCTGTGATGGTTCGTTCATTATTGGGGCTGCATACCCGATCTCCGGGTGGGGAGTTGAAGCTAACTCCCCTCTGACCTGGCGTCCTGGCTCCCCCTTGCCGTAGCATTTGTGTTGTACCTCGTCTATCTCAAGTTGTGACAGCATTTGCCGTTTGCGGATGTTGGAACACTGAGCTACTAGTTGTTTGGCAGTTAGTGTTGAATGGGGATGTCGACGTAACCATTCCTCCCGCATTCTTTGCATGTAACCCCTCTGACTAGGGTTACTTGAGTAGTAGCATTCCAACAGATCCAAGTTTTCACCTCTCGCCCAATTCCGTCTTGTTCCAGTAACCCATTTTTCGTGAAGGTGCCCTGGTTCCCCAGCACCTGACGCAGACCTTGTTTGGCCGGGCGACGTCTGAGCCGGCATGGCGTGTATTCCTTTATCACTCATCATGAGGTAGGCAGTAGCGCGAAGGATCTTGCCTAAGGACCCACACTGGATATCTCAACCAAGCGACCCGGCCTGGATTCGAACCCCGGTCTCCCGGGTGAAGGTCGGGTGACTTACCCATTGAGCTACCCAGCCGCTCTATATATATATATATATATATATATATACACACACACACACACTCAGAGTTTCTGCTTCTACTCAGAGTTTGTTGACCCTGCTCTCTGAAATGGCGCCCTGAGGTGTCCCACAGTTAACCCAGACGTACTTGAGGCCAGGGTCCGTTTCTCCGTAGTCGTCCAGGTAAGGTGGAGGATAGAAGCAGCCCTTAGTTTTACCTGCAACAAACAATACCTGGCTCTCTCTCACCCTGTGCACAAGCACACACACACACACACTCAGGTTTTACTGCTGCAGACTGAAACCATCAATAGGTGTGAACAGACACCACGCAGAGGCAGGTGTGTTACCTGAGAAAGAGGCCAATGCCCGCTCCACAGGTAAAGGTATGGGCGGTGCAAGCTCCGACGTCCTCTCCGTCCACCTCCGTCTGACAGCAGTAGCTCTGAGAGCACAGCATGCAGCCGCAGACCAGGCACAGGGTGGGGGCGCGGGACTTGTCCCCACCTGAGCGCGGACACCTGCACAGGTGGGACACAGGTGGCTTAAGACAGGTAGCCTCAGGTAGAATAAAGCAACATCAGCTAGCCTAAGCTAGCATCAGGCAGCATAGCTAGCGTCAGGTAGCATCAGCTAGCGTCAGCGTCACATTCTGACATGTCATCAACCCTGAAGGAGCCAGAAAGATGCTAAAACACTCTCTGAACCAGTTCTTGGTCAGAACCGTTAGCTGCTGGAGGTGGGATCATGAGGAACACCAGCCAATCGGAGTCACTGCTCAATGATCTAATTTAAATTCTGGATCAGAACCAGGTTTAGTTTGGATCTGCTGCAGACCGGACCAGAAACGCTGAGGACTTTTTCATGGTCTGTTCTCTGCGCTGCGCACTGCATTATGGGTCTTGTAATTTAATCACAGTATAAAGGAACCCAGCCAGAACCAGAACACATTGAACAGAACCCGGAAACCAAAGAATATACAATCTGAGACTGGACCACGGAAACCATGACAACAGGACCAGCCTGCTGGTGTCAGAAGCAGGATGGTGATGTTGGAGGTTCTGGGGGGGTCCAGTTATCTCCATGAACCCGGTTCTGCTCAGCTACAGGTCAGTGTTCAGCCTCCTTGGCTCCTCCAGTTCTCCTCCTCTCAGACGGGGGGGCGCTCACGTGAAGCTGGACGCCTGGTTGATCAGGATGCTGTAGTCCTCTGGCAAGTTGATCAACCGGTTGGACTCTCTGGGGAACCGCAGCAAGACTCCGCCCCCCTGGAGCACCTGTCCCACACCTGGATGGCTGCACCACCTGAACCGACACACACACACCTGGATCACAAACAGCTGCCACTAACATCAAACTCATCATTCTCCTACTTTTGTCTTTATCAGTTTTTCTATTTAATTTCTTGGAGTATATTTTATTGGTGTAATCAATAAAAATCCTTATTGTCTGATTAATTTTACTAATTTTTCAGGGTTTGAGCATTTTTCACAATTAAAGGGGCAGTATTATTATGTGAAATCGACTTTGAGCTTTCCATCATGTTATCCCCTCATCATAAACACACCTGCAGTGTTGCTTTGATTTTTTTCATACATGTTTGAGGACTCCTTTAATCTCCATGGCAACCATTCAGCAGTGCAAAACAGCTGGGTGGATACAGCTCCTCCTCAGAGCTGCAGTTTCTAAGCTTCCGAACTTCCGCCTCACTTCCACTCCTTCAGACTAGCGACAACAGCAATTAGCAAACACCTGGTTGAACCACTCATCTGCTGATCTCATTATATGAGCTTCTTAGTCAAACGCTGGTAAAAACGCTGTTAAAGAGTTTATTGAGGAGTGCTTGTTGTGATGACTTCCTGAAAGTGGTGTTTCATAAAGAGCAGAAGTTTTTTCGAAAAAGTCAAATTTCTTTTAAGTCACATTTATATAAACAGCACTTTTATAACAACTGAAGTCAACATAGTTACTGGATTGTTGCTATAAAATTATTCTATGTGGCTGGAAAACACACGATACCCTTTAACAAGGTTTCAATAATTCAGAGTTATTCCAGAGGTGGAGCTCTGCTGAAGACTCTGTTGGTGACGCTGAACACTTCTCACTGATCCTCCTGGAGATGTTTCTCCAGCCTCCATGGATCCACCTCTGGGGAGTTCAGCTGACTGGACCAGATGTGGACACACCGGTCTATACAAGGTCCCACAGCTGGCAGCAGGTCAGAGGTCAAACACCAGGCACCAAGTACAGGTGAACCACCTGTAGGTACAGGTGTGTTACCTGTGGATCAGCGGCTCCAGCAGTGTGCGGTGGTTCTGGTACAGCAGCAGCAGGTTGGAGGGCAGACTGAGGTAGCTGCACAGCGCCTCCCACTGACCAGGTCCTGTACCTGCAGCCCAGTAACACACGGGGTCGGTGTGAAGTTGTCCCAGGTGGAGGTGTTGAATGTTTGTTGCTGTTCTTACCCAGCAGGTCAGCAGGGGGCGCTGAAGAGTTCAGGTAGTGGAAGAAGAGGGCGGAGGTCCTGAGGAAGGGCAGGACGCCAGCTTTAACACACCTCCACAGCTGCCACCCAGAGGACACTTCAGGTAACACACTAATCAACACAGAGACGTCTCATCAGCCAATCAGATTAGCCATCAATGCACCTGATGGGATCCGGCTCCACACACCTGCCCAGGTGTTCCCTCAGACGGCTGTAGAGCTGACAGGTGAGCTGCTCTTCCTCTGATTCCTCACCGTCCTGGTCCATGGACAGCTCCTCTGGGGACAGACAGGTGAGACACAGACAGGTGAGGGACAAGACGGGTCAGAGAGCTAGCTCCACTCTCAGTGTCCTACCTGTGGAGCAGGTGACCAGGATCTGAACCAGGTGAGCCACGGTGACCAGGTGAAGCAGGTGAAGATGAGCTGAATCCACAGAGCTTCGTTCTGATTGGTCCAGACTGTGAAGTGAGCTGTAGGACAAGACGCTGTACACCTGGAGACAGGCAGAGAGGTGGTCACCTGGGCGTCCTGGGTCAGGCTGGACGTTACCTGGACTCAGGTGGACTCACCAGCAGGTGGAACATGTCGACATTCAGGATGCAGGGAGCGTCTTCTAGCTGGGAGTCTGGAAGCAGGACTGGATCCCACAGCAACCAGTTAGTGGCTGATGGTGTGTGTGTGTGTGTGTGTGTGTGTGTGTGTGTGTACCTGTGAGCAGTCTAATGAAGTGACTGTGAACGGTTCTGAGAGGAGCTGCGGTCCAGCAGGCTGAACTGAAGCGGGTCAGAGAGCTCAGACAGTCGTCCTGAAAGACACCAACAGTCAGCATCAGAGCTCAGCAGGGTGTCATACCACCGGCGGCCACCAGGAGGAGCTCTCACCTGGCGGCAGGGAAGGCTGCCCAACAACGGCTTCTTCTCATCCATCAGGAGGCGCTCTGCAACAAAGCAGACACGATACAGGAGAGATCGCACCTGTCCCTGGGTCAGGGTACCAGTCTGGGGGGGGGGGACCTCTTGGGGATGTGGGTGTGTACCCGTCCGGGTGGGGGTGAGGGGCACATACCTGTCGGGGGGGGCGGGGGGAGGGGGGGCGTACCTATACTCTGCATGGTGTAGGCGCAGGTGGACCAGCTCAGCACCGGGACTCGGGGGTCCTGCTCGTTCGGATTCACCTTCAGACCCACCTTGTAGGCCGACATGCTGAAGGTGTTCATCATCTCACCGATGCTGCTGGAGAAGGGATTCCTGAAGGAGGAAGTGACATCACTGTTGACATCATCAACAGCAACTGAGCCCCGCCCCTCCAGGTGTTGAAACTCACTGTGGAACAAAGTTGACCCTGAATCCTTCAGGAACCGCTGGCTCCACCTGCTGTGCTGCACCTGCAACAGACAGCCAGAAACCCCACCTGAATACCTGACAGCAAATACTAGCATATAGCTCCGCCCTCTGACAGGTGACTGACCATGTGACTGCTTCCTGTGGGTGGAGTTTAGCACTGCTATCTGCTGACTGGTTCTCTTCAGCCACGTCTCCAGACAGGGATGCTCCACACTAAGGAGAAAAGATACCTGTCAGGTAGCTCCAGCCCCAACATGTCATGTCACACCTGTACCTGAGCGTGTGGGCGACTACCTGCGATCAGGTGAGCAGGTGTGAGGCAGCAGGGGGATCACAGTGTTGCTCAGACACTCGCACAGTGGACACAGAAACTCTCCGTTCTCCACGTCGTAGCTGGTGTGGCCTCTCAGACGCTGCTGACGTCGCTGCTCCTTCTGCTGGACCGCCTCAAAGTACCTGAACACACAGGTGCAGTCTGGTCAGGTGACTTGTCCCATAAGGTGCTGATTGGACGGAGCAAGCTGCAGTGTCTCACCTCTGCCAGCAGGTGGCATGCATGATGTGTCCACAGCTGGCTGTGTGGATCCCCACTGAGAGGTCAGGGTGCATGAACAGAGGGTCGTGACGTTCTGGAACACAGAGCCGAGTCCTCAGCAACAACCAATCAGGTCGCAGGCAACATTCAACACTGGATCTTAGCTCCGCCCACCTGGGTCAGGAACGCTGCGGCTGCGGTTCTTGGATAAAACTGTAGATCTCTGGATGAACGCTGCCAGCACCATGGCTCTACCGTGACCTCTGACCTCCTGCTCCTCCTGACACAGGATGCAGGTGACCAGTTGGCGGCGCTCAGCCCCGCCCATCCTCCTGGGACCCACGCAGATTTGAGAGGCGCAGGTGGACTCTGAACTGGGAGGACTGGGACAGAGAAGAACATGTTCCAATGAGACCTGGAGAGGAACACAGGCATCTGGACAGGTGTGAACAGGTGGGACAGGTGTATGCAGATGTGAACAGGTGTGTACAGTTTGGTCCAAGAGTCCCCAGGTGTGTGTCGAGGTGTAGTTCAGGTGTGTGTCTAAGTGTAGGGCTGTTGTAGACGATTATTTTAGTAATCGAGTACTCTAGCGATTATTCTGACGATTAATTGAGCAATTAAATAAAAGATTGGTAAGTTCTGCCGTAACAGCAGCATTAATAATGGATATCAATATCGGCCCAAAGTTTCATATCGGTTCATCCCTAACATTAACTTATCTGTAGCTCAGAAACCTAATCTGTCACAACTGCAGCTCAATGTTTGAGTCAACCTGGAGACAAATTACACACAAATCTGAACTTAAATTCAATTTAATAATAATAATAATAATAATAAAGAAGAAACAGGCTGACAAAGACATTTTAAAATAAAAGAATACTCCAGTCTTTAGTTTCCATTTTCATCTTCTGTCAGTTGAATAGATGAATTCTCATTTTACACAGCCATTGGTAGCTTTTGTGACAAACGGATCTTTGGCACCTTTGTCCAGCGCAGGAAAACGTGGCCGCCATGTCCGCGCCGCGCCCCGCCACCCAGCTGGAAGCACATTCATTTTCCGCTTCGAGCTGCTCCTGCGCTCAGCATCGGCTGCGGCGCTCCCCGCAGTGCCCCGGCTGCCCGCCGCAGTCTCCGCTCCACCCGCCGCCACCAGGCAGCAGCTCCGGGACGGCGTCCGATGAAAGACGGGCTGCCGGGTTCCAGGCGCCGCGCCACTCAGCTGAAGGAGGCCTCCTGGTCCCCCGAGGACAACCCGGACATGCCCGGGGGAAACAGGACGTTCGGTCCCCGACTGTTCTGCTAACAGCACTTAGCATTCGTCTGCAGCTCACTGGCGGAAGTGAGAGCGCTGCGCAACACTAATAATTGTCCGGCTGAAACACATGGCGCTAAATAGTGAAACATGATTTAATGAAGCCTCGAGGCAGATAATTTGCCTCGAGGAATTTTAATAATCGAGGTCCTCGAGTCTTTCGATTAGTCCTTACAGCCCTAGGTAGGTGTGTCCAGGTGTGTGTCCTCCAGGTGTACCTGTGCTCTGTAGCAGACGAGGACGCCTCCAGCTCCTCCATGCTCTGCTGGAACAGCTCCTTGTTCTCGTTGATGAAGTGTTTCTGCATCTCAGACATCTGGGCCATGATCTTCTCCCTGCGGAGGCGGGCCATCTCTGCCTTCCTCTTCCTCTCCGCCTTGTCTTTGTCCCTCACCGTCTGCAGGACACAGTTCCGTCCAACAGTCAGACAGGAAGTCAGGTTCAGTCAGACAGGAAGCTGTGTGAAGGTCTCACCTCCTCCGGCCCTCGGCCCTGGCCGACGTTGATGCTGGAGCTGGAAGACGTCCGCTCTTGGATGGTTTTGATGTTTCCCACCATCTGCACATCGACACCACACACCTGACTCGCTGGAACTCATCAAGGACTGAAGCTTTTCACCTGAATCAACACCTGCTGCTACCTTCAGAATCCAGGTGATCATGTCTTTGTGGACCTCCAGGTGAGGAGCATTCTGGAGGCTTTCTAGCAGGGCCAGGATGCTTCCTGAGGTGCTGGGAGCTTCACCTGGACCTGCACACACAGGTGAGTTATGGTCATAGACGGATTCCCCCTCACCTGGACACACAGGTAAGCTGAGCTCATTACTGACGTGTGATCTTGCTGCTGTATCTGAAGGAGACGTCCTCGTCTGCGCTGCTGCTCTCCAGCTGCTGCTGCTCCTCCAGCAGAGCCATGCCCACCAGGTGGAGCACCTGCAGGGGTGGAGACAACACGCCTTAGTCTGACGGAGCTCCTGCAGCCCGACCGGAACCAGAACCAGAACCTACCCTCTGCAGCATGGACTCGGTCCAGCCGCCTCCGCTCGGCTCCACGGCCCACTGCAGGACGGCACCCTCTACAGCCAGCAGCACGTCGCACTGCAGCAGGTTCACCAGGCTGCCGAAGAGAGGACAGAGAGGGGGGGGTAGGGGTGGGGGCAGGGCTGGAAACGCACACATGGGTTACCATGGTGACCAGGTGAGTCAACGGCACCATGGGAAGATGTGTTCACCTGTGTCCTCGCCGTTCTGTCTCCTCAGCTTCCTCTGAGCCTCCTCTGCCTGAAAAACAGGAGACCCGTAACCATGACAACACGCATCACCTGAGCAACACTTGGAGCCCCGACTGGTTCTGAGCCAGTTACCTTGGACTGGTCCGCTCTGCTGTAGTGATGGAAGTAAAGGTTGAAGTGTTTGCTCCATTCAGGACGCAGCTCATACAGGCCACGCCCCGTCACACCTGGCTTCCTGTTGACACACAACACCACACCTGCTGCTGACACGCTCTTAAGGTGGAACAGCTTTTAAGGTGGAAGGCTAAGAAACACAGACTGACTTAAATGATGCAACGCTGTCGATGACTCTCTCCAGACCCGTCTCCTTGTTGCCCTGAAAGACACCAACCAGACAGGTGAACAGACAGGTAAACAGAAAGGCAACCATGGGGACAGGTGCGCATCTTACGTTCTCAGGCAGAGCTTTGACCAGCTCGCTGTGAGCCATGGGTCTGATGGAGAGCTGGTGGAGGATTTCTCTCCTGACCTCGTCGAGGGGCTCCACCTGGCCCACGCCTGGAACGTAACGCTCACCTGGAGGATGAGGACACACTGGAGGTAAACTCACCTACAGAAGCTGCACCTGTCGGCGGAGCTTCTGGAGTTGGACTCACCTACAACCATGATGATGAGGTGCAGCATCTCCTCGATCAGGGTGTTCTGCTGGGCCAGGTCCTGCAGAGCAGAAAACACGGGACCCTCAGAACCATGGAACCCATTCTGGGTTCTAGCGAGGTTCTGACCTGTTCTGGTCTTGTGCTCCATTTCCCTTCATGAACCTTATCTAAGCTGATCAGATTAAGAGCTCTACAAACCAGGACCTGAATCTAAAACCCTTGTCTTCTGGAGCCAGCCTCCGACGGAGATACAACGGCTCTGCGCGTGTTTCCTTCCAACCTGCTGGCCAGGAAATAGGACTTCGAGGACCTTCGAGGTGTTAACTGGAGAACTTTAAGGAAAGCTGTCTGCATATCCAGCTTTTCAGTTCTTAAGATGTCCAAAATCTTTTTGCTGTCTATCTCCAGAGCCCTGCTGAAGCCAGGCCTCTGCATCCGACGACAAAGAGGTATCTTTTTAGTTTTTCAACCAACAGTACCGCTGGTTTTTCCGAGAACCCTCAGCTGGGACGCCAGCTCGCTCACTCACCTGTAGATTGACAGGAAGGTGGGTTGTGAGAGAGGGGGGAAGACAGCTGGAAAAGGTCAACAGGCCGGGACTCCGGGACCTGTGACGGCCACGTAGATGGGTCGCGCGCTTGACCCCTGCACCACCCCCTCTTTAATCCTTTTTGGACTTCTGGACGTTGCTTTGACCCGAATGGCCGATCTCCTTCTCATTAGAATCTTCCAAACTCTGTTCCAAATTCTGTCATCTGGGCTGAATTAAGTGTTTAAAATAAGGCTATTTGTATGTTGTTAATGCTTTGCTGGTTATATGCTGTGATATTTTTCTGACATTTTGTTGCTAGGTTTATCTAAGACTGCCACATGTTGGAGATAGCCTGGATCCAGGATAACTGCATTCAGTGCTACTGACACTTATTGGCTTCTTCTCCAGCTAATCTCTTTTCCTCTCTGCCTCTTCTTGTTTCTCTCTCCTCTTGATCTCCTCATACACATCCGTTTTGTGGTCGTCCAGGGCCCAAAGTCACGGTTCTTTGTCTAGCTTATAGTTAGCTCAAGCACATAGTCCAGTGTATGACCCTTTGTCTCATCTCAGAGGGTGGGTCTGAATCTGGCCAGTGACCTGACCCCCCCATCCTGTTTTGCTTTCTTCACCCCACCACTCTCATCTTAGAGGGGGGTCTATTCTGTTTTCTGATCCTGTGCTGCATATATGGTTCTGCAGATCTGACTTTTCCTGTGTTTAGTTAGTTAATTAGCTTGAAGTCAATTTTTCAGTGTTCCATTTCATTTTGACATAGTTTGTTCATTAATCTAATTTGATTCCCATTTTATTATTCAACATGTATCCCTTTTTGTACTTTCATTAGTAGCTGGGTTGCATGCCAGTGGTTAAAGAAAGAGGTTATTTGTGGAATAGTTCAGCTGTAAGGTTGGGCTAGTTTGTTAATAAATTCTCAGACTTGATTAGAAATCAGCGCGTCAGTGATCATTGCTCATTGTGTGAACAGTTTCTTCTACCAGTGGTTCTGAATTCATTCCTTCACGAGAGACTGACGAAGGTTTGACTTATGATTCCAGAGATTGTGATGGTGCCACAATTAAACTTAAAATTTTATTAGTAATTTCATTAATAATAGATTAATAATTATAATTATTAATAAATTACAGAAGCCAAACATTGACGCAAAGTTTGGTAGAACATCTTTGGTGCCACCCTGCAAGGTTGGCACAACACTGGGTTCTGTAGAACCTGAGGACAGAGAGGTTCTGACCCGTTGTGGGTTTCGTAGAGCTTCTGACCTTATTGGCCTCTCTGTATCTCTTCCTGATATCCACGCAGCTGAAGATGTGGAAGAGCTCGAAGCGGCTCAGGACAATCATCAGGAAGTGGTTGGGGTCCATCATGGAGGCCCCCACCTGCAGCAACACACCACCAGCTGTCAGCAGAACCAAACAGAACCAATCGGACCGGTGGCACAGTCCAGAGCGTACCTGCAGCATGACCACGTCCTTGTCGAACATCTCCACTCTGCACTTCACGTTGTGGTAGTAGTAGATCTGGAACACAGGAAGTGTCACCAGGTGTCCCTGCACACCTGAGCCTCTGAACCAATCACAAACACTCACCTGGTTGATCAGGGAGAACCCGTTCCTCCTCCACATCCCAGCATGCACCTGTGCACAGAGCACCAGGCAGCGCAGGGGCAGCTCTATCAGGAGGTGGGGGCTGAGCTCACCCTGAAGAAGCAGAGACAGTGATTAGTCAGACCCGGTCAGCTGACCATCCTGAGGCAGCCATGAGACCAGGTTACTGACCAGCGGCAGCTGCTCGGGGAACCGAGACGCCACCTCCGTCCTGCTGAGGAGGACGTGGAGCCCTGAGAGGAGAACACACCCAGGTGAGGAAGAACCCAGCAGATAACACGCATGTTCCTCTGCTCACGCCGGATTACCTGCCAGCAGCCTGCACACGGGCAGGTGGATGGACACCTTCTCCTGGGACACCTGGTACCTGATCGTGTCCACAGAGTGACCCGCCAGGCTCAAGCTGATTGGCTGCTCGCCATCAGTCAGGCTGCCATGGCACTGACTGAGCGCGCTCAGACACTTCTTATACGCCTCGATCAGAACGCGTTCCTGAAGACCCAGACGCCACAGTCACATGATCAACACCTGAGGCACCAGGTAACACAAAGCCCCGCCCCCCAGCCCTCCCCACCAATCATCTGACACAACAACAACAAGCTGCATGTTAGCTAAGATCTGTAACATCCTGGATCACATGCTGCAGGCTCACGTCAGTGGAGCACCACTCCTGGATCATGGAGATGATGTGGGTGAGTTTCATCTGCAGGGTGAAGGCAGCCTCCCACTCGGGCTCCATCTCGATGTGCTGGCCCACCTGTCTCACCACGGGGTCCATGCCCTGCCAGGGACACAGAGACAGGTGCAGTCAGTCAGACAGGCTGCACCTGAGCAGGTAGGTTCCTCACCCTGGCTCCAGGTTACCTGCATACACCTGAGCAGGTCCAGAAATGCTTCAAAGCCATCCAGAAACTTGGTTCTAAGCTGGTCGCTCCACTCAGGAGGAGGTGAGATCAGGACGTACCTGCAGACACAGCACACCTGGTTAACCCGGGAGGACGGTTCCGGAACCTGGGACCGGAATCGGACCGGACCTTACTTCAGGTCTCCGATGAGGCTCTGGACCCGGCCGAACTTGAAGGCCTGCTGGGCGGTGTAGCGGTCGAACTGGAAGCGTCCCTGAGGGTCTCTGTGACGGAGGTGGTCCACGAAGGTTCTGATAATGGTCATCATCAGGTTCTCCTCCACCATCAGCATACGGGCCTGCAGGTGAGCACAGACACAGCTGGGTTTCTGAACCAGGCCCAATCCAACAGGTGAGAACAGGTGTGGATAAGCTCCGCCTACTTCCTCTGAGCCAGGATTACAGATGCTGCCTCCACATTCCTGTTTCCCTCATGAAAACTAATTAGGTTCTCTGGAGCTTTGAACAGAAATCAAGTTTATTTGTACAGCACACTTCAGCAGCAAGGCAGTTCAAAGTGCTTTACATCATAAAAACATCAATCAAGTATACAGCAAATCATCAAAACATCAAAATCATTAAGCAAATACACAAATATTATCAAAATCATTGGGAAAATATCAATGTATCAAAATCATAGGGATCATCAAGCAAATGTAGTTCCAAAATGTTGATCAATGATCCACTTACTTTATTTAACTAATTTACACTCAAACTCCCACGCTTTGGAAAACCAAGCTTATCTTTCCAAATTCAGGCTCATTCAACACCATCATCTCCACCTTTTTTTCTCATTGTTTTATATATTGAGGAGCCTGGAGGAGGAGGCAGCCTGAGGCCTTTAACGTTCCGGAACCCATTTTACCTACAGAGGCACATCTGCCTGCTGGCTTTCTCCTTTAAGGTGTAGCAATCACTAAAACCACCCCCAGAACTCTGACTTTGTTCCACCAACTCTGTAATTTAATTAATTATTAAGAGATGATGGTTAATGTGTAATAAAATACTATATTTAGAGCAGATTCTCACCCGGATTTGTTTGCAGATTTATGGTCCAGACTGCTGATCAAAGGCAGCTCTGAACAGCTGGG
The DNA here is from genome assembly GCA_014839685.1 of Anableps anableps. NCBI lineage: Eukaryota > Metazoa > Chordata > Actinopteri > Cyprinodontiformes > Anablepidae > Anableps > Anableps anableps. The sequence continues at coordinate 188,203 of CM026076.1, read as the reverse complement.
TTTTCAGCCTTGATTTAAAGGAACTCAGTGTTTCGGCTGTTTTGCAGTTTTCTGAGCAGTTTGTTCCAGATTAGTGGTGCATAAAAACTGAAAGCTGCTTCTCCATGTTTGGTTCTGGTTCTGGGGATGCAGAGCAGACCAGAACCAGAAGACCTGAGTGGTCTGGAAGGTTAATATGACAACAGGTCTTTGATGTATTTTGGTGCTAAGCCGTTCAGAGATTTATAAACTAGCAGAAGGATTTTAAAGTCTATTCTCTGAGTTCCAGGGAGCCAGTGGAAGGACTTTAGAACTGGGGTGATGTGCTCTATCTTCCTGGTCTTAGTGAGAACGTGAGCAGCAGCGTTCTGGATCAGCTGCAGCTGTCTGGTTGACTTTTTAGGTAGACCTGTGAAGACTCTGTTGCAGTAATCAATGCAAGTAAAGATAAACGCATGGATGAGTTTCTCCAGCTCTTGTTGAGACATTAGTCCTTTGATCCTGGAAATGTTCTTCAGGCGATAGAAGGCTGACTTTGTAACTGTCTTTATGTGTCTCTGAAGGTTCAGGTCTGAGTCCATCACTCCACCCAGATTTCAGGCCTGATCTCTAGTTTCTAGCTGAAACTGTGCACTGATTCTAGATCGTTCCTCTTTGGGTCCAAAGATAAATAACTTCAGTTTTGTTTTTGTTCAGCTGGAGAAAGTTTTGGCACCTCCATGCATTGATTTGTTCTAAGCAATCTGTTCAGTGCTTGGATGGGTTCGGAGTCACCTGGTGACATCGTGATGTAGAGCTGTGAATCATCTGCGTAGTTGTGGTAACTGATCTTATTACTTGTTATAAACTGAGCTAGTGGGAGCATGTAGAGATTAAATAGGAGGAGTCCCAGGATTGAACCTTGGGGTACTCCACATGTGACTTCTGTCCACTTCGATGAGAAGTTGCCTCTTGTTTTGTAAAAATATCCGTTTTACTAAGCGAGTCAACAGAGATTGAACTTTCAAAAACAACAGAAAATGATCAGACAGAGCGACATCAATTTCAGAGACCTTGGAGATATTTACTCCCTTGCTGATAATCAAGTCCAGAGTGTGTCCTCGATTATGTGTCGGCTGTTTAACATGTTGAGTCAAACCAAAATTTGAAGTACATCGTTCAGCTTTTTTCCTCTCTGTCTATTGGGTTGTCAACATGGATGTTAAAGTCTCCCATAATTATTAAACAATCATAATCAATGCATATCATCGATAACAGCTCACTAAAGTCATTGAAAAAATTTCCCACATATTTTAGGGTTTTGTTTAGAGTTAGTGCCAAAGTTCGTTTGTGGCCTTTTACTTCAATTTCCAGAAATTCAAGAGTCAAAATTGCCCAGGGAAACCTTTTTACAGTTTTGTGAATCATGAAATATGGCAGCAACCCCTCTGCCCCTCTTATTCTTTCTATTCTCACTTAAAAATTGTAATTAGGGGGTGCTGATTCAACGAGTACAGGTGTTTCATTGTTGTCATCCAACCATGTTTCTGTGAGAAACATTACATCAATATTATGCTCAGTGATGAAGTCATTAAATGAAAGTCCTTTGCTGATAGTGATCTTATATTCAGCAGAGCCAGTTTAAGTGTCTTGTAGGTGGATAACTCTACAGCATGAGGTTGCTCAAGACAGGGGATTAATCTGAGATTTGATTTTAGACCACTGCATTTCCTTGCTATTTTTCTATTAGTAATTCTGACAGAGATGCTCCTGTATCTTACTGCCAGGGGGTCAGACGCTTTCTGGAGACGGACAGGTACTAAAGTCTGGACCCCCGTCTCAGATTTCAGAAAAACACAGTCGATGTTGTTCGGATAGGTCAGAATCTGGTGATTCAGAACTCGGAACGGGGGTCACTGTTTACATTGTCCTGTGTTTGGAGAGATGGCCTTCTGTTGTTAACAGCATTGAAAATATTGGCAGTGACGAGTTTTTTCTCCTCTTTATTTAGGCCTACTCTGTCTTGTCTGAAGAGATGACAGCGCTCCCAGAAAATCTTGTGATTGTCAATAAAGTTCACAGATTTGTTAGAGCATTCTTCAATAAGCCATCTGTTAATTATAAGCTATCTGCTGTAATTCTCATCTCCACGTCCAGCTTTCTGTATTGGTCCACTGGTAAACACCTTCACTTTCAGATTTCCAGCTGTGCTTAGAAAATGACTAAAGTCCTTTCTCAGAATTTCAGATTTTTGCTTGGCCAGATCATTAGCTCCAATGTGAATGATAAGATTCTCAATAATCGGCTGGTCAGTGGTTAATGGGAGTATTTTCTGTTACATCCGACACAGCGTCATTTGGGAAGCAGATTACCTTCATTCTCTTTGTGCTACAAGGATGATCAAGTCCATTCAAGGCTGAATCCCTGATAATAAGAACTTTTGGCATTAATTTTAGTTTCTGGGTCACTTTAGAAGTTGGATGTGTTGGTCTTGTCTCATGCCTCTCACTGATGTTTGGGGGAGAGGTGTCCGTCGTAGGCTCCAGCTGCAGAGTAGCAAACCTGTTTTTCAGTGGAATTCCAGCGGGGTGTAGTGGGTTTCCAGCTGGAGACATGACGGGTGTGTTATGGCTCAAGCTGGCTGATTAGACCTTGGTACCAGACTCAAGGAAGCTGGAATCACTGGTACTGAACTCACACTGACTGAAGAACCACAGAAGAAGACTTTCAGAAACCCTGGACATCTGTTGATCCAGACCAGTTCAGGATTGCTACCATACGCACACACTGCTAGCTGTTAGCCGAGAAGCTACCGGTTTCCTCCACAGGCTTAGCCAGCCAAACGGCTAAGTTCACCTCGTCCATCAGAACTCTATTCACAGTAAGAGGTTGAGTCTGGGCAGAGATAACATCTTGGGATGATCAACTGAAGTGTTTTATTGTGCATTTTTATTGTGTCTTGGCATTAAAAACTTAGAACCAAGGCCCAGGCCTGCTCCAAAGCAGGCCTGGGACACACTGGAGACAATCAGGGACAGGAGGTCTCTCAACAAACTGGTCCCCATCAGAGATAATCCATCGCATCCACTACATGATACTAGTGGGAGAACGGAGCTTGTTTTCTAACAGACTGCCATCTGCCGTCACAAAGAATGGTTCAGGAAACCATTTCTCCCATTCTCAATACTTGACACAGGAGTAGGAGATCAACTGAACATCTGATAAAAATTGAATACTCAGATTTATGACGTGTGGTATGGGTAAGCATATATTATATATATTGTGTTCTTTTCAAAAGTCATTTTTATCTAGGTGTATACATGTGTACTCATACATACTTGTGTATGTGTATATTGTTTATTCAGTTTTATATTTATATATGTACACATTTATCTATCTATGTGCCTGTTGTTGTAGTGGTTGCTGCTGTAGCAAAACAATTTCCCACATGGGATCAAGAAAGTATCAACCCATTTATCAGCTGAAGCTAATAAGGGGTTGGACTGTTCAACCTTCATCCCAGTGAGTGTTTTAATCATTGATAATCCGGTAAGGTGAGATTGTCTGATGGGTATGTTCCTTCCTTTCTGGCCACTAAGCTACATAAAATAGCCCTAAAAACGTTCTAAAATGTCGTGTTTTCTTAAAGCTAACAGCAGCAAAGCTAAATGTGGCTAAAGGCTACAGTACAAATCTAGCTTCTTCCTGCTCGTGCAGTCAGCTGCAGCGAACCGCTGACAATCATAAACATTAATGTTGTTATTTATGGTGCTTTGGACTTAAAAGGTTGTTAAGACAGGAAGAAATCAGACTCTTTGTGTTCATTTAAGCCGCCGTCCTGGTATTCCAATAATTTATAGTTATTAATACCCAGAACCAGACTTCTACTGTGGCACAACAACTGGTTCCGATTCCAGACTGTAAACTGGTTCCAGACTGTGATCCAATTCCAGATTGTCAACCGGTTCCAAGTTGTGGACCGGTCCCAGTCAAAGACTACAAAAATGGTACCACACTGTAAACCAGTTCTGGTTCCAGAGTCTAGAATACCTTATTCCAGTTTTCCTCTCAGAGTTTCTTGGTGATGAGCAGAACTGTGGATCCACCCTTCCTGGGGGTGTTGGACCAGTACCCACCACAGCTTAGTAGAACTCGGGACTTTGGATCAAGGGTTTGAGCCCGTCTGTGGCGCTGATTCTGTCAGGAGGTAGGGCCGTACCTCCAGGAACTCACCAGCGAGGGCACGGTGAACATCTGCACCGACAGGTCAGTGATGGAGAACTCGCGGTCGTGGTCGTCCCTGATGTAGTCGCTCTGCAAGCGTTCATAGTTCTAGGAGTGGGGGTGGGGGAAAGAGAGACACAGAGAGACAGCGGTGTGTGGGGGCGCAGAAGAAGAAGCCCGGTACTCACCACGGACGGCACGGTGAAGAGCTGGACAGACAACGACGTCACTGACACCACTCGCTCGTGGTCGTCCTCCATAAAATCTGTCTGCAGCCGTCTGTAGTTCTAGAGGGAGGACATGTCACCCCTGGGTCAGAGGTCGCTGCTATTCTGCCCCACCCATAATCCACCCACCCTGCGACTACGGTGACCAATCAGAGCTCGGCTAACGTCAAACAGTACCTCCCCTGGAGACCAGTGGGTCAGATGGAGGACAGCAGAGTCCTCCTGGAGGTTGGAGCTCTGGCACCCATCAGCTGGTCCTGCTGACTTTTGACCTCCGCCCTGCAGCCCCGACACAGATCCAGCCCCTACCAGTCACCCCCCCCCGAGCTGGTTCTACTGGTTTATCAGAATTTCAGCGGTAAAAAGAACCCTGAGACCTGGTTTCCTTTCTCTGACAGGAACCACCTGGCTCTACTGATGTCTGATGGATTCCTGGGACTATGGTGGAAATTCATGGAGAGAAACATCTCCTGAAGAGCGCTCACCTGGATCTATGGACCAAACTCTGCATCCAAACACGATCAAGAGTACACATTTAGAATCTAGCTGGATTGATCTAAACCTGGATCTGGATCTGAACCTGTACCAGGTTCTGGAGGAGGTCGGGTCGGGTCAATTACCTTGGCAAACTGAATGGCAAAGATCTTCTTGAACTTGAGGTCCATGAGGAGGCTGTTCATGAGCAGCTGGTGGTAGATGTTCCGAGCTCCTGCAGAAACACAGCTTCTGTTAGCTCAGCTCCTCTCTCATAACCATCAGAACCTTCTGACCTCGTTGACAAGGTGGTCAACTGTGTGTACTCTCGCCCCAGGTTCTTGCGGTTCTGGTTCTGTTGCCTCAGAACTCTCACCTTTCCACATCTTGGAGTCGTTGAGCATCAGGCGGTCCACAAGCGAGGAGTTCTCCCCTTCCAGACCCTTCTGTAGGCCCACCTGGCACAGGATCCTCTTCAGACCATCTGAAAGGGCCAACAGTGAGCAGCAGTAATGGCTGCAGAGCAGGGCACTGTGGGTAATGAAGTCCAGACGTACCAGAGTACTGGATGATCTGTCCCAACCAGCTGAGGGCCTTCAGAGCAAAACACTGGTGAGCCACCACTGACGAGTGCATCACCTGGACCCGCAGAGGCTTGGACTGGCGGCTGGTGTTCCTCTGAGGGTCAGAGGTCAGAGACTAGAACCTGCTCTTTACCATGACAATAGAACCAGAACCACCATGTTGAACAGCCTGCTACTCTACAGAACCCATCCAGAGGGAGGATCAGAGAAGAGCAGGTTGATTCTGGAAGTGGACTGGGTCAGAACCAGAACGAACTGCCAGTAACTCCAGACAGGAACCTCTGGTTCCACCCACACAGACGAACACCATGACAGCCGTCAGAAACTCACCACAATAATGGACTTGGCCTGTTCACAGAACTGATGGTCTCCAAACCGCACCGACTTCCTGCCCTGCAGAAACACAGAAAGACCCGGTAAACCCGACCCGTCCGTCGACCACAGAAAGACATCTGGACCTCACTCAGGCTCACTCCATCTGGACAGGTCCGGGACATGCCGGCCATAGGACTGGTTCTGGTGCAGTGTGTGTGGACCGGAATTGGCCCTTGTGAAACAAACAGGTTCTGTTTCAGTTTGGGCCACATTTAGCTGAACATGGAACATGGCGGGGCTCTGGTATGCAGGGTTGGGGTCAGGTTCGGATCAGAACTTTTCAAGATCCTGAAAAACCCGCAGAGTCTCGTTCATTCTAGGCTCTGAAGGCTGGATTGAAGTTCAGTCCCAGACCAGAACACTCAGGTTGAGTTGGAGGTTCTGGTCTGGGCCCGGAGACTCCCGTTGGGTCTCAAACCTGGGTTGTAGTACAGGTGTGGTACAGGTGTGGTACTAACGTCTCTGTCAACGGTGGTGGCAAAGCTGACTGCCTCCTTCTGGCTGCAGTTGACGGCCTTCTGCAGCGTGTAGATCACCTGCTCATACGTGTGGACTTCATCATTGAACAGCATGCAGTAGTAGTTGTCTCCTCGCTCCCTGTGGGCGTATGCACGCACACACACACACACACACACACACACACACACACACACACACACACACACACACACAAACAGCATTTAACTGTGCTGCTGTGAAAGCCAGCCCAACTTTATTTATAAAGCAGTTGTAAACGGCGTTGTGAGCTTCCAGCCATGATGGACTGAGTACAGGATGCTGGTATAGCTATTAATCCCACAATGCACTGCAGTAACCTACTTACAGCTTCAACCGGAAGAGGAGGAGCTTCAGGAAGGAAACTGTGATGTCATGGAGCTCATAACGAAGGCCTGAGACAAACGTTCTCTCTCGACCCGTCACCCAGGAGGGGGACATCGGAGAGATGGCGAGCACCCTGACCTGAGGAGGAGATCCTGGGCGCAGCCTCTGACCAAGCAACCCGTTCAAGACCAGAGCTGAGCCACCCACGTTTCTAAGCTAACATGTGCTGGTTGACAACTAACTGCTAGCTGTTAGCCGAGAAGCTACCAGTTTCCTCCACAGGCTTAACTAGCCAATCGGCTAAGCTCACCTCGTCCATCAGAACGCTATTCAAAGTAAGAGGTTGAGTCTGGGCAGAGATAACAGCTTGGGATGATCAACCAAAGTGTTTTATAGTATATTTTAATTGTGTTTTTGTGTTAAAAACAAAATAAAACTTAAAGTCCTGGGAGCTTGGTGCAGCTGAAGCTAATAAGGGTTTGGACTGTTCAACCTTCATCCCAGTGAGTGTTTTAATCATTGATAATCCGGTGAGATTGTCTGATGGGTATGTTCCTTCCTTTCTGGCCACTAAGCTACATAAAATAGCCCTAAAAACGTTCTAAAATGTCGTGTTTTCTTAAAGCTAACAGCAGCAAAGCTAAATGTGGCTAAAGGCTACAGTACAAATCTAGCTTCTTCCTGCTCGTGCAGTCAGCTGCAGCGAACCGCTGACAATCATAAACATTAATGTTGTTATTTATGGTGCTTTGGACTTAAAAGGTTGTTAAGACAGGAAGAAATCAGACTCTTTGTGTTCATTTAAGCCGCCGTCCTGGTATTCCAAGGACTAAATTATTGAACACTGCGGTAATTGATACACAGATTAAGAATCAATGCTACAAAACATTAATGATTTCTAATTTCATCAAAACTACAAAGCTTTACGTCCTGAAAATAAAGTTCTGTATTTTGCATTGTGAGATGGTCATTTAGAACACATACCAATGTTGTCAATTAATTTAAGCTAATCCTAAGTAATTTAGAGCTAACTGGCCTCACCAACACAACCCTTCAATCCAGTCCTTGGTCTTTAACCATCAACATTCATACAGGACTGTGACATCATTGCATCATTTTACTGCTTCTGTTCTTGTTTTACCTTCAGTAGTTGTAGTTTTATTCCTTCATCTTTTTCTCAGTAGTTTAGTGAGTTTGTTGATTAAAGTATTTAACTGGGAGGTTAAATTCTTTCTGGTAACAAACGCTTGGATATTGTTTCTTCCCTCCATGCGTCGCTTCCTGCCGACCAGGTAACAGCAGCGCTGGACCGAGGCCTTCGTCCGCTGTGACGATCAGGCCTCATCAGGCAGGAATACGGAAACAATGACTGACTCAACTGATGGCCAGGCCACGCCCCGACTCGCTCATTCTGACCTAAATTTATTGATGGTGGCCCTCAGCAGCGGCTTATGGTTATTAATAATCAGAACCAGACTCAAGTGAAGAGTGAAACAGCAGCAGAACCAACCCAGAACCAGGAAACAAGAACTTCTGAATCATTCTGGGTTTAGAGGCCCGAGCATGGAGGTGGGTCTCCAGAGGAGATCTAGAACCTTCTCGTCTGGGGTCCTTTCTACAGAAGCAGAGAGCAGCTGGTCTACTAGATTATACAGAACCTGGGTCTGAACCAGAACTCTGACTAGGATACCAGAGGTTGGACCGGTGTGGTGGTAGGGCTGGACGATATCAAGTTTTATCACCATATTCTGTGGTGCTACTGTGAAAACGATGAAAGTGACGATTAGAACTATTTTTAGGGGAACTGTGCGGCTGAATGACGCAGCAATCAGAGCCCCACAACCTGAGCTCCTGGAAAGATCAACCCCCTAACTGCATTTAATCAGACATTTACTCATATTTATCGATGCTCTCATTTAAAAGCAGTGCAGAAAATACTGAAAACAACAATCCTGACAACACAGCAGGTCTGGGGACTTTTACACATTATTATTTGGAATTTATCGCAACATTGATCAAAATTCTTATCATAAGAAAATGATCACGAGAAACGATGATGATACCATAAATCCCCCCACCCAAAAAAAAAACAACAAAAAAAAACTGGTGGTCACCAAGGACTTGCATGTGAACATCAGCAGAACTGTAGAAGGTTCTGTTATAACTGGGGGGTTGGGGAGCGACGATAAATCGGCCCTGACTTTGTTAACCTCGGGAGATCGGTGATCTGCCGATACGTCCATGAGGAAAACATCCACCGAGCCATCTGCCTCCGCAAGGGTCTGAGAATCTGCCACTGCCCCATTTTGCTCTGCTCTGGGAGCCCCCCACCCAGATCAGCCCCCCCACTGTTGGCACCTCAGCGACTTTATGGACAAAAAAAAAAAAAAAAAACAATCAGCCGGTCTGGATCTTTAAAAATCGGTGATCGGCCAGAAAACTGTGATCGCTGCAGCACTGGTTCTAACTGGTTAGTTTATGGGTTGAACAACCACAACCAGGTTGCTGCCGGTTGGGTCTGCAGAACCCTGAAGGTTCTAATAACAGAGATCTGGGTTCAGTTTGGACCACGAAGGTTTCTGATGGACCAAGGCTGAGGTCCAGATCTGGACAGAGAACCTCAACAGGAGGACACCTGTCCTGCAGGTGCAGAGACTGGTACCAGTTTCAATCATGTGGCTCCCATCAGCTGAACATCTGTCCCTCTGTAACCTGCAGGGATGAGAAGCTGAAGCTCTGGTTCTGATGGGTCAGACTCCAGCGGACCCCACCCGGTGGGAACCATCAGCAGCTCAGAGGAGAACCGTTTGAACCTGTGTGTTGGTGGACCTACGGAGGCTCCAGGCCTGCAGGCAGCTGGTCCTCCTGCTCCCAGGTCAGCAGGTCCACAGCGTACTTCAGGATGATGGAGAAGATGCTGTAGCTCCTGGCGACCACAGCAGGGGGCAGCAGAGACACGGGGTCCTGGAAAACACGCAGCAGAGAAGATGCTGTGATTCTGGGTCCAACTCCTCTGACAGCAGTTGTGCTCCTGCTCCAGCAGATGGCGCTGAGAACACGTCTGATCATGGACTGGTCAATGAAGGAAAGACCTGATGCATCTGAGAGGAACAACCCGGGTCAGAAGCAACCCAACAGTGGCCTCACCTCCTCAGCCTCTCGGTTCTGGTCGGCAGGGGTGTGGTTCTGGCAGTACGGACCCGTCTTCCAGGCCTCAGCGTCTCCACAGTCACAGAAGCCTCCACCTCCTGATGTGGTCATCTGGAAAACACAGAGAGATCCAGTCAGCCCGGTTCTACAGAGCTCTGGTTCTGATTCTGGTTGAACTCACCCTGTACCGATGGTGGCGGTGGACGCTGGCCAGGAAGCACGGCATACACAGAACACAGGTCGGGTCGGCGGCACACTCCCTGAGAACACACACAGGTTCTGGATCAGAATATTCCAGAACTGCAAACACGCTGAAAACCAGTTGCAAACGCGCTGAAAACCAGTTAAAAATCAGCTGAAAACCAGTTGAAAACGCATTGAAAACCAGTTAAAACGCACTGCAAACGCACCGGAAACCAGTTGAAAACGCGCTGCAAACGCACCGGAAACCAGTTGAAAACGCGCTGCAAACCCGTGACTGGTCCAAACCACACACTGCAACACATGCACTGGGCCAGTGCAGCTGCAGATCATGCGGCACCGCCAGCAGAGACGCGCTGACTGAACGGAGGCCCGGGTGGCAGCAGAGCAGCTGGTCCACCCGCCCGCGGCGACGCCCACGGCGACGCCCACGGCGACGCCGCGGCTCTCTCACGCGTCCGGGCGAGACAGTTACCTGCAGGAGTAGGTGGGCTCCCCCACCTTGAAGACGTGTCCACACAGCGGAGACGACCGGTTGCTCTGCTGCAGCAGCGCCAGGCCGGACGCCGGCTCCCCCCCCAGCAGGAGCCACTCCAGAGGAGCCAGCAGAAGCAGCTGGCAGGCCAGCTCCTCCCTCTGCTCCTCCCTGCCGCCCCCCCCCTGGCACAGGATCCTGGGGACGTAGACGGCCAGGTGGCGGTACACCTCCCGCTGCAGGTCCGGCGACGCCAGCCACCGCTGAGGAAGAGGAAGAGGAGGAGGAAGAGGGTTAGAGGACAGGCTGATAACCAATCACAGCTTCACCTGAACGCGTCCCGCTCCTTCAGGAGGTCCTCAGCCGCAGCTCCGCAGCCGCAGCCCAAAACCAAACACCTTCTCCTGTTTCAGATGCCCTTCATCGGCTCCCTGCTAACCCAGATTATAATCTCAGATTCTCTCATACGAAGCCCTGATCCACCCCGTCCGCCACCCCGACTGGTCCAGATGCTCCCACCAGAGCCCCGACTGGTCCAGACGCTCCCACCAGAGCCCCGACTGGTCCAGACGTTCCCACCAGAGCCCCGACTGGTCCAGACGCTCCCACCAGAGCCCCGACTGGTCCAGACGCTCCCACCAGAGCCCCGACTGGTCCAGACGCTCCCACCAGAGCCCCGACTGGTCCAGACGCTCCCACCAGAGCCCCGACTGGTCCAGACGCTCCCACCAGAGCCCCGACTGGTCCAGACGCTCCCACCAGAGCCCCGACTGGTCCAGACGCTCCCACCAGAGCCCCGACTGGTCCAGACGCTCCCACCAGAGCCCCGACTGGTCCAGACGCTCCCACCAGAGCCCCGACTGGTCCAGACGTTCCCACCAGAGCCCCGACTGGTCCAGATGCTCCCACCAGAGCCCCGACTGGTCCAGATGCTCCCACCAGAGCCCTTCGCTCTCAGCCTGCAGGGTCACTGCTGGTTCCTGGAGGCTCTGGGAGTAGACTGGGAGGCAGATCCTCCAGTCCTCAGGCTCCTCTCCCAGTTTCAGTCCGTGAGGCGGACGCCCCGTCTCCTCTCTAGACCAGGCTGACCCTGTCCTCCCTGATGAAGCTCGGACTGGCTGAGCGGTTTCTGCTGCCAGAGGACAACCCGACCACGTCTCCTCTCTTTCTACTCCTACTGCTCTCCAACCTGCATCATTTGCTGTCATTTCAACTGTTCACTTTTTCTCTCAGTTATTTTTCTCTTCATAGAAGGTACACCTGGTCTTGGGGGGGACCTTCCTCTTCCGTTGTTAACACTTTGCTTTTATTCCCTCCAGGTCTTTCCAGAACCTTCTAGTCTGGATCAGAGTCAGATTGAGGTTCTACGGTTCTGTTCAACTCCCACAGCAGCCCAGTAATCCGCCCAGAGCTGCTGACACACTGACCCGGATCCAGCCGCCTGGCCCGGCTTCAAACCCGCAGCCTGAACCAACCACCCGGGGTCAGAGGGTCCGTCTCTACATCCAGATCTCCTCCAACCCCAGCAGAGGATGTTAGACCAGGGCAGCCTGGGAATCGAACCACCAACCGCACCCTGCGGGGTGTTTACAGGAAGGCGTCCACAGCGACACGGCTCGCTGTCATCCACAGGTGTTGCCAGGGCAACTGTCACCTGGCCCACAGGTGGAACGGGTCACACCTGATCATGTTTGTTTGACTGAAAGTGACGTCACCTGCAGTCCCGCCGCCCCCCCCCGCCGGCGTCAGGAGCGACACCTGGAGCTGACAGCCTCCAGGTGTTGCTCAGGAGCAGCGGCGCTAGCACCGTTAGCTCCGGCGCTGAAAACACTCCAAGCTGCGGGGAGATTAACCCCAGACAGGAGCCTCAGAGGCGGCCGGAGCCCGGCCGAACACCCCGGAGGACGGCACCGAGCCAGCGGGACGCGCACCCTCTGAAGCCACTCACCGAGGCGGTGTCTCTGGGGGAGAAGTTCATGAAGTCAGCGCTCAGAGCGAACGGTGGATCTCTGGAAGGCTCCGCCATCTTGGCTCCTTCTTTCTGCTCGAAAATATCCGGAAACGGAAACTGTTACGGTGGGGGAGGAGCTTATGCTAAGTTGGCCTCGTTGGGGCGGAGCTTATGACAAATGGGGCGTGGTCAATTCATTAACGCTTCATTTGTTTGTTTATTTATTCATATTTTTATTCATTTAATGACTAACAAAGGAACTGAAAAAAAAGGAAAAGAACAAAAAGTAAATTATCAGAAGAAAGAACCACAACCTTCTGGACTGGAAACGGATCAGAACCACCCCCCTCTGGACCAGAAATGGAGCAGAACAACTAGAAGTCCACTGAGGTTAGAGTGAAGCAGCAGCGTTTCTAACTTCATGCATGACTTCTTTCCCAGAACCACTGGAGACCCAGAACCTCAGCAGGGGTTTGATAGAACATTCTGAAACTGCTGTTTAACCAACACAAACAGGAAGTGAAAACATCAAGACAAAGTCTTGACTGCACCTCCTGATGGTGAAACCACCCATCCCACACAGAGCCTCATGGTTGTCTGATCCAAACCATCCTGTTCAGAGCTCCTCCCTATGAAATGAAGGTTGGTTCCTCACATACAGTTAAGGTTCTAGAATGACTGGATGAAGATGCTTCCTGTTAACACAACCATCCATCTAATGATGGTGAAGTGCTGCTGCTGGGAGGAACCCCAGTGTGGCCAGCAGCTGTATGGATACATGCGGTGAACACCATGGTCCACTACAGCGGCTTGTTCTGATATGGCCTTAGATGATCCAGTCTTCATGTCGGACCAGAAAACTTCTACTACTAATACTATAACTACTACAACCATTGTTGTTTTCTGCACCTCTGTGCTCATGCTTTAGTTATCAGTCATGTAGCTAGAAACCCATGGATATTCATTTTTAGAAAGTTTAGAACGTGCTGTGAGAGCTGAGCACCTCTCCACCTTTCACGAGTGGAAAAGGCCTGGGGCCACTTCTCCACCCTTCCCTTCCTTCATGATTTTTTTTTTTTTTTTTCATTTTTCAAAAAGTTTATTGACACGCAGTCATTTTTACAGTGTCTGATTCAGTTCATTTACAACAGTATTTAAAAACACTAAAAATTTAAAAGGACAGCGTGTTTAAACGTTTTGCAGGAGCCTTCCAACATGATGTTCCAGGTGTGGTGCATCATGGGACATTTAGGGTGCCTCAGACCAGCCCTGTTCAGTCCACTTTAATCCGACTCCAGTCCGGCTGCCTAGAAAGTCCGGTCCGGTTGGGGAGGTGTGAATTCTGACCCGAACTCTGGTCCGCCTCCAAACCTCGGTCTCGGTTCGGTTGAAGTGAACTCTGGTTCGGTTCGGATGCAGATGTGAACGCCAAGCGGACCGGAGACTGCTCCAGAAACAGGAAGCGGACTACAGCGCAGGGCATTCTGGGTAAATACAACCAAAACAAACGCTAGCTAGGCTAGCGCTAGCGGGAGAAATGGCTCGTGGTCTTTAGCTAAAGACTAAAGAGAAATCCTCCAGCCGCTAAAACCTGACGCCGCTCCATGTTGTTGACGTTTGGTGAAGAAGGAAGCTGCGCTCAGCGTCTTCAGAGGTTTTCATGTTGTTTCCTTCAGTGGTTCTTGGTGCAGCGCCCCCACAGGCGAGGAGGGGAACATGTTGCTGAAAGGTTGGTTGGTTAGCTGTATTAGATATTAAGCATTCTTCATCAATCAGTCTGGTTCAACCCTGGAGATAGACCAAACAGACCAATCCGTCATGAGAAGGACATGGATGCTGTTCTGAGACACTCCTGGTGTCCAGCTCTGGTGTCCTATATGTTGCAGATGTGTCGCTTCTCCTCACACCTGATTCAAACAGCTCCATCACCTCCTCAGCAGGTTCTTCAGAACCCCTGCGATGATCGACTCATCTTCATGTTCAGGTGCTGAACCAGGGAACCATCTAGAACACGCAGGACGATGGCTGACTGAGCTGGAGCAGCTTGTTCTCCTGAACTTTCAACCTCCATCTGCTGTCGCCTCAAAATGATCCCAGACGGAACCGATCCCAGAACCGATCTCAGAGGGAACTGATCTCTGATGGAACCGATCTTATGTCGGCCTTCCAGCTAAAGCTTCGTACCTGAAGGCTCGGACGTGCTTCATCAACTGCAGCCAGAGGAAGATGATGGAGATGGAGAAGAGGTGCAGACTGAGCGTGTGCAGGAGGGCGGATGGGCGCAACACGTCGGCCATGTGAGCGCTGAAGGAAGCCGTCAGCAGAGAGTAGACTAGCCAATCAAAGACGTTCCTGAGAGCAGGTAGAAAGGAAACACCTGATGAGTCTTACGGAGAGAAACTAGGGGTGTGTGTGAGTGTGTGTTGGTACCACAGGTCCCGGCTATAGTTGCCCCTCATCCTGTGGATCCTTCTGGTCTCACTCAGAAGATACCGTCTCTCCTGAAACACAGAGACACCACCGAGCCAGGACCGGTCCACTTAGAGCTGTTTCCTCCTGCCAGCAACCAACCTGTGGCTCCACAACGACATCACCTGTCTTACCTGAGGCCACATGGGATGTGAGCAGTGCAGGTCGTCCTGGAAACGGCGCTCCATCCACCTCCGCCGCAGGTGGAGCTTCCTCCTTGACGACACGATGTCCTGGACCTCCCTGCACACCTCCTTCAGGGTCAGCAGGAGCGCCAGGACCACCAGGAGAGCACGCCACCAGTCCTGAGACAGACAGGTGAGACAGGTTAGAGTCACACAGGTGAGACAGACAGGTGGCAGCCACAGACAGCTCACCTGGGGAAAGTTGTAGCGATCAGGTGAGTCTTGGCAGGCAGATACAGAGATGGCCACAGTTGTCCAAGAAACATTGAGCAGGAAGTTGAGGACCAGGAGAATCCACGCTACCAGCCTGTGGCCAATCAGAGAGCTTCAATCCAGGTCACCAGTCATGATGTCACACCAGTCAGCCAATCAGAGAGCTTTAATGCAGCTACAGTTGCAACCACTTATTTATATACCTTGAATAAAAAGACAGATACATTTTTCTCTCACCGTCAGAAGTTAAATCAGACCAAACCTCTCTTGTTTCAAGTCAGAATCTCCAGAATGATTTCTGTTTGCCAAATGCCAGAAAAGTAATTGAGAACATTTTTTAGAGTTTTTTTTTTTTTTTTTGTAACTTTTTCAAATTCAAAAGTTTAAATACCTGTGGTCGATATAATTGTCTTTTGAACTGGATGACTTGGGTCAAAGCTTTTGGGTTTCCTTCCACAAGCCTCTGATAGGTTAACTGACAGATTAGAGCTCAATGGAGGCTCACCTGTGGATGTATTTTAAGGTCACACCTTGAACTCTCGGCTTTCTGGTTTGACCCGATGGGGAAATCAGCCCAGATATCAGGAAGAGAATCATGAGCTGCTCCAACCTGGTTCATCCTTGGGAACAATTTCCAGATGCTTGAAGGCGCCACGTTCATCTGTTCAAACTATTATACACAAGTAAACGTGATGGGAATGTTCAACTATCGTCCCGCTCAGGAAGGAGACGGGTTCTGGTCCCAGAGATGAGTGGGTTCTGGTCCAGAATGTGCAGACTGAGCCCAGAACAAAAGCCAAAGACCTTGTGAAGATGCTGGTCAGACAGAGTCATCATCCACAGTGAAACCTGGGCTGAAAGGCCGCTCAGCGAGGAGGAAGAACCAACGAGCCAGACTGCAGATGTCCACAGGGACGAAGACCGTCGCTTCTGGAGGCGTCCTGGGGTCTGAGGAGACTGCAGTGGAACTGTGTGGCTATAATGAGCATCGTTAAAGCTGCAGTATGTAACTTTTATGAAAAATATTTTCTACATATTTGTTGAGACTGTCATCATGTCGTGACAGAATGGTATGAGACAGATAATCTGTGGAAAAAAAATCAAGCTTCTCTGCCCCTCTCCCAGTGCTCCCAGTGCTATCTAGAAACAACCAATCAGAGCCAGGAGGCGGTCTTAGTGCTGCCAATCACTGTTGACTGACTGCACGAAAACCCTCCTCCTGACTCTGATTGGTTGGTTTAGGTCGGGAGCAGTGCAAAATTACATACTGCAGCTTTGAATTTGGAGGAAATAGAGGGCTGCTTGTACCATCCTAATTATGAAGTACGGGGTTGGCAGCATCATACTGTGGGGCTGTTTTTCTGCAGGAGGAAGTCGTGCACTTCCTAAAATAGATGGAATCATGAGGAAATATTGAAGCAACATCTAAAGACAGCCAGGAAGTTAAAGCTTGGCGCAGACTGGTCTCCAGAGGGACCATAACCCTCAGCAGCCAGAGTCCATGGACTGGTGGGGTCATCACCCAAAGCCCAAAAAAACCTCTAAAAAATGTTCTCGCTGAGTTTTCTGGCATTTAGCAAACACAAATCATTCTGGTTTGGTCTGATTTAAGTTCTGACAGTGTTAAATGTGTCTGTGTCTTTTTATTCAGGGTATGTAAACTTCTGGTTGCAACTGTAAACCAGTCAGCCAATCAGAGAGCGCTCACCTGCTGTAAAGGTTCCATGATGAGGTCCAGTTTCCCCTCCAGAACCACAACCTGCAGCTGATGAAGATGTTACCGTCCCCATTTCTGTGATCTGAGACCCAGAGCCTCTGATCTCCCCCCCAGAGGGACGGGGACCCGGGGTCTCCTCTAAGAGACTGGTTGACTTACTAGGGTGGTTGGCTCACTGATTCCTGCACCTACAACAGAGACACACTTTAGTCTGATGGGTGACGATAGGCTGAGTCCCCTCTGCAGAGGCGGGGGCCGTGTTACCTGGCCGGTCCTCCTCAGGTGTGTGAGCCTCTGGTTCCAGCAGGTTCAGGTAGAAGTACTTCTGCCTCGTCACTCGGTCTGTCACGTGGAACTGAGGAGGGCCTGCTGAGCCTGAACACAACACGTGTTACCGCAGCAACCCTGGACCAATCAATGCTCTATGTCAGAGGGTGGGCCTTAGTTACCACATGACTCATCCGACCAATCAGAGCAGTGATGCACAACTGTCCATCAGAGTCCTTCACACCAGCGTTCGCTCCAAGCTCCAGGAGGACCTGAGCTGCTTCACTGCAGCCTGGAAGCAGAAGTGATTATGTCACTCATGATGTCATTAGCTACCTATGATGTCACAGGTATGATGTAATCATCACCTATGTTGGCGGCGAGCTGCAGCGGCATCCGCTGCTTGTAGTCGGTGCAGCTGATGGAGGCCCCGGACTGCAGCAGCAGCCTGATGGCTCGGACCGCGTCGTTCTTGGTGGCGTAGTGAAGAGGAGTCTGCTGGTCCAGAAGAGTCGCAGCGCTCGGATCAGCTGACAACAACAGAACACACGGAGCTGGTACCGGACCTTCAGAACCACAGGTCTGCTCCCTACCTGGACCCACAGACCTTCTCGATCCAGCAGGAACTGTACCATGTCCTCGTAGTCCAGAGCCGAGGCCACGTGCAAGGCTGTGACTCCAAACCGATCCGAGCTGAGGAGGTTCGAGCTCCGGTCCAAGAAGAACCGCATCACATCTACGCTCCATGCTCTGGACACCTGAGAACACACCCTGGGTTCAGCTTCACAGCCAGGTAGACCAAACTAAAGAAGAGCTCATCAGGTGTGACTTCTGTCCGTATCTGTCTGAGCAGTTTGGGTCAGCGCCGTCTGAGATCACCTCATCCAGAAACTGGAGGTTCACTTGAGCACAAAGACACAAAATGAACACCTGGACTCTCTCACCTGGTCATTGTTGTCACACCTGGACAGTCTCACTTGGTCTCTCTCACCTGGACAGTCTCACCTGGTCAGTGTCCTGGTTGCTGGCTGCCAGCTGTCTAAAGTGGTCCAGCAGTTTTTTATTCAGGATCTGGACTTTGTTGGTAGTATCTGTTTCATCTCTCCTCCATTCACCGCCTTCCTCGTCCTCTGCCAGGCCGCTGTACCTGGTCTCCAGATGAACACTTGGAAATGAGGACACACACGGGGACATCCAGATTCCTGGTCTTCAGACACAGCACACCAAACACACCCACATTCACCAGTCAACGTTTTCCTTCTCTGCTTCCAACGGCTTCTAGAATACGACGCCCACCGAGACTCGGACCTGGACTCCTCAGGACCCCCCTGGACCTGCAGACACTTGGAGATCAGAACCAGACCAGAACCAGGCCATTGGACTGGAGCTGAGTAAAACACCAGACATCTTGGAGAACTATGGATCACTTGATTCTGGATCTCAGGAAGGAAACTGTGAGGAGATCTGGACAGGACTGGAGGGACAGAGCTACTGAAACCAACCTTCTGGTGGCCCTGGGAGGTCCTGGTTCTTCCAGTCATCTCCAACTCCATTCCAGGAGTCCGTTGACCTGTTTGACAAGTCCAAGTCTCCTCCTAAACCTCTGTCCACTGGTTGAGAGCTTGCCAGCTGAAATGCTTGGGAGGTCCTGAAATCTGCAAAACCCCTCCAGAACTGGAGACATCTGTGGACATCTGGGGCTCCCAGAAACACCTGATGGACTTTCTGAATCCTTTCCTTCAATGGTGTCCAGCATCTCCATGCCAAAGTCCTGGCTGAAGACTGTCTCTAAAGCCTGGAGCTGAGGACTGAGCAGCGTCTGACCAAAGTCAGCTGATGGTTATCCATCGGCAGGCCGCTCAAAGGTTTGGTCTTATCTAAGGGCGGGCGAGGGATGTGCCGCTGTAGATCCGGATCCAGGGTTTGTCCTCAGTTTATTGGAGACAGATTTCCGTCAGTAGGGCTCTTGTTTTCCTCTCTGAGACGCAGACATTCAGATTAAAATGATCTGAGAACATCTGGTCTCTGCAGGGCTGCTGGTGGCTTCCTGCTGGAAGGTTCCTCCACTGTGGTCCTCCTGCCTGGATGAGAAACTGTCCTGCAGTCTGTCCAAGTCTGAGGACTCCTGTGATGATGCCATCAACACGAACTGTCTCGTGATCAGTTAACAGTCAATCCACCTGCATGATGGCAAAGAGACAAGGACATGTCTCCTGGTCCATCTGGCCAAGATGGCAACCATGTCCCCACCGTCCCCTGACCCTGAAATAATGACCATGCAGAGATACTGGAAGCCTACTGACCAAACCAAGAGGAACATTGTTGGACGTCCACCCTGAGGACAACTGACCCAGAACATGAAGAGACACAGGTAAAAACACACCTGAGATGCTACACCCAGCTTCAAACATTTTATTATTTTATTCACACTCAGGGTAAAATCAGGGATGCCGGGTGTTTTCCACAGTCTGAACCAATGGGGGACGAACCGTTGATGGTCTCTGGAGCGACAGCGGGGACGGACCGATGACGGCAGGGGACAGAGCCATGCCCCCCAGGGAAGTGGGCAGGTCCTCGCAGCAGCATCTATCCAAACCAGTGGTTTCCCATACATTCCCTGTTCCAGGGAACACCGCAGAGCCAGCACCACTCCGCTCGGCAGAGAGAGCACTGCATATGCATGCAACCGCCTGCAGGGGGAGACAGAAGCAGCCTTCAGTGCTCACCTGGTTGGTGAGTCGATGCTTTCAGAGGTGGATCTTACCGTCTCTCTCCACAGGAGCCTGGCAGCTCGGGCAGCGCTTGGTCGACTCCTGGATGAGAAGCAGAGACGCCTGCTCCCACCTCCCTCTCTGAGACGCCTCCTCCCCCACCACAAAACCCTGAGAAGAAGGGGACCACATCAACATCTTCAGCATCACCATGTTCATCTTCGTTCTGCACCACTGTGACTCACCTGTGAGGCGTCAGCTGTGGGCGGGGCCACAAGGCCCTCACACGGCCCCTCATGGTAGCCCTCCCTGCAGTCTCTGCAGAAGACGAAGCCGCAGCCCAGCCGTCTGTCACACTCCACCCTCCTGCTGCCGTCAGGTGGGAGAAGCCCCGCCCCACAGCCAGGTGAGGGGCACATCATTCCTCCGATGGTCAGCAGACACTCCTCAGCGCCGTACTGCAGGTAGCGGCCGTACTGAGGCAGAACCACAGGTGAGTCAGCAGGAGTCTCAGCCACTCACTAGCATCCTGCTAGCTTAACCTCCAGCTTCTGATGTTCACCTGAACAGGAGGAAGTGATTCACCTGAACAGGTTCAGCCATGTCTGCTTCCTCCATCATCTTCAGCTAAATCTCACTGAGACACCAAGTCTGTGTTCGAAGTGTCCCTGACACTTCCTGTTAGTAAAAAGTACTACAAGGTAGTCATCTCCCTGATCTCACCTGATCGTCTCCCAGGATCCTGAAGTGATGCAACTCTCTGATCAGCGAGTTTTCACAGCCGGCTGCAGAGACAACAGGAAGTCAGAACTGCCACACACCTGCTGGACCCTCCCCCTCGCGGCCCTGCCCCCTCACCTGCACATGGCAGCGAGTATCCAATCACAGGATCGTAAACAAACTGCCGCTCATTCAGCCGAGTCTGGCAGTAACGGTGGAAGCAGTCCAGGCAGATCACATGACGGTCCGAACACTGGAAGACCAGAACCACGTCCCTGAGAGACGGAGACAGGGTGAGGAAACGCCAGAGAGGGGGTGGAGCTTTAAGGTCTCGGAGAGGGAGGAGGGAGAGGACAGGTGAGACATTACGTGACGTCGGTGCAGCCGATGCAGGGGACGCTCCTGACGTTGGACAGGACGAGGTCGAGGGCCACAGAGACGTCGTCCTCTGATGTTGGGTGAGACGCACACTTCATGTAGAACTCCTACCATCAAGCACCAATCAGCATCAACCGATCAATGACCACCTGTCTGAAACATTTAGGCCCCGCCCCTTACCGCCTCGTTGCCATGACAGCCTTCAGACTGACAGATGCCGTGGATCCGTCTGGGGAGAAGGACATCGTCCCAGCAGGATGGACCCTGAGAGACATAGTGGAGGGTAACAGCATCCCCTGCTGGCAGCCAACAAGAACTACATGAATACTAACAGTGTAGTAGTACTATACTACTGCTCTTACCCTGCTGAGAGTCAGTGTCATCTGTCTGCAGCTCCGACAACGAACGCGTAGCTTCCCCGACTGGATGGAGGAGCAGCACTTACAGTACACAAAGAAGGTACTACGGGTACCTGGAGACACAGTACACACATCAGAGTACACACACCTGGAGACAGAGTACTAGAATATTGCTGAGAGTTCAGTATTTGTCTGCAGTTCTCTCAGAAAGTGAAACAGTCATTTTATTGAGATTCTTTATGGAGGAAAATATCTGAAGCTTGATTTTTAGTAGTTTTAATGATTCTGGCTTAAAGAAAACCATCAGTTCAGAGTCTCACGAAACCAGAACATCACATCAGACCAATCAGAAACAGATGTTCTAATCACTAACGTCAGGCCATGGGAAAGTATGTACACCCCTATGTACTCAATACCTGGTTGGGCTCCTCTCGTATGGATTCCTGCATCAGTGCAACACGGTATGGAGGAGACCAGGCTGAGGTTCTGCTGAGGTTCTGGATGCTCTGATAGTTGCCTTCAGGTCATCTGCCTCGTTGATGCTGGTGTCGCTCATCTTCCTCTTGACAACAGCCCAGAGACTCTCCACGGGGTTAAAAGTCAGGGGAATTTCCTGGCCAATCAGGAGCAGGAACACCATGGTCATTGGACCAGGTTGGACAAGGTGCTGTTGGCAGTCTGGGTTAGTACCATGTCCTGCTGGATAATAAAACCAGCATCTCCATCAGGCTGGTGTGCAGCATGAAGACCTCCAGAACTTCTTGTTAGAACCCAGCAGACGACCCGGTAGAACCCAAACCATCCCTGGCTGTGGAAGCTTCACTCTGGACCTCCAGCACTGTGGTTCTGGTCCGGTCCAGTCCTCCTCCAGATCCTGACCTGGACTTCCACATGAAGTGCAGAACTTTCAGTTGAGAGTAGGGCTCTGGACTGCAGAGCAACTGTCCAGTTCTGGTTCTGTTCAGCCCATGTGCAACGCTGCTGACGTTGTGTCTGCTAGGAAGAAATCTCCGTGGATAAATGCTCCACTTGCAAGAAACGAAAGAAGCCTTTGTCGAAGGGCTGAATGTAAATGGCGTAAAACTTGACTTCACGTTTCCTATGAAATCTACAAAGAGAGGCTGCAAAGCTATCACTCATCACTAAAACATGCAAGGAAAACAAAAACATCAACAAGGCTCAACAATTTTTTACAGAGAAATTAAAAAAAATAGAGGATTAATCTGCACATCCACACCAAATCCAACAACAATGCTCTGCCCAAACATAACAAATGCAGAGAAAATGGCTGACACTGTTGCCCATGATATATTATTGCAGTGACTGGAGAGCTGGGTCGGACTCTCTGGTACTCAGTTGGTTCGAATCCCACCTAAAGAACAGGGATTATTTTGTGTCAACAGGCAACTTCTCATCTGAGCGGACAGAAGTCACATGTGGAGCACCCCAAGGTTCAATCCTGGGACCCCTCCTATTTAATATCTACATGCTCCCACTAGCTCTGAGTATAACAAGTAATAAGAGCTACCACAACTACGCAGATGATCTACATCACGATGTCACCAGGTGACTCTGAACCCATCCAATCACTGAACAGATGCTTAGAACAAATCAATGCGTAGAGGTGCCAAAACTTTCTCCAGCTGAACAGAAACAAAATTTAAGTTATTTATCTTTGGACCTAAAGAGGAACGATCTAGAGTCAGCGCGCAGCTTCAATTATACCAGCTAGAAACTAGTGATCAGGCCCGAAATCTGGGTGTAGTGATGGACTCAGACCTGAACCTTCAGAGACACATAAAGACAGTTACAAAGTCAGCCTTCTGTCACCTGAAGAACATTTCCAGGATCAAAGGACTAATGTCTCAACAGAATCTAGAGAAACTCATCCATGCGTTTATCTTTACTCGCATTGATTACTGCAACAGTGTCTTCACAGGTCTGCCTAAAGAGTCAACCAGACAGCTGCAGCTGATCCAGAACGCTGCTGCTCACGTTCCCACTAAGACCAGGAAGATAGAGCACATCACCCCAGTTCTAAAGTCCTTCCACTGGCTCCCTGGAGCTCAGAGAATAGACTTTAAAATCCTTCTGCTAGTTTATAAATCTCTGAACGGCTTAGCACCAAAGTACGTTAAAGACCTGTTGTCGTTGTATCAGCCTTCCAGACCACTCAGGTCTTCTGGTTCTGGTCTACTCTGCATCCCCAGAACCAGAACCAAACATGGAGAAGCAGCTTTCAGTTTTTATGCACCACTAATCTGGAACAAACTCCTCAGAAAACTGCAAAACAGCCGAAACACTGAGTTCCTTTAAATCAAGGCTGAAAACCCAGCTGTTCAGAGCTGCCTTTGATCAGTAGGAAGTGGAACATTGATCAAATATTTCATGTATATTGATGTTTTTAATGATGATACTTGACAAAATATAACATTTGTTACTGGTTTCACAACCTGTGTCTGTTGTGTTATGATGCGTTTAAGTTTTCATGATGTGAAGCACTTTGAACTGCCTTGTTGCTAAAATGTTCAATAGAAATAAATTGGACTCTGCTTGGTTCAGGAGGGGCTCGAGACGGGGAATCCAACATGTGTCGCCCAGGTCTGGTATTGGTCTGTGTCTGGAATGGACATCACTTGACAATCCTCTCAAGGCTGTGGTTCTCCTTGCTGCTGGTGCATCTTTTCCTACCACTCTTCTTCCTTCCACTTAGTTTTCTGCTAATATGCTTGGATCCGGAACTCTGTGAACAACTAGCTTCTTTGTGTCCCCCCCTCCTAGAGAAGGGTGTCCATGTCTGTCTCCTGGACATCTGTCCAGTCAGCAGTCGTCCCCGCATTAGTGTATCCGACTGACCCAGAGTGAGCAACCGTCTGGAGGAGACCTCTGCTGGTGTTTGGAGTTAGTCAGCTGATCGGGATGTGACTCCAGGAGTTTCCAGGAATGACACCCTGGATATCAGGTTTGGTTCTGGATGAGTTTCACTGTCTGAGACCGAAAAGTTTGACCCAAGACTTTTACCCAAGATTCTGCAAACGTCCAGGTGAAACACCTGGAGGCAGGTGGAGGTCCGACCTACTGACCTTTAGGAGCCTGATCTTCATCTCCTCCTCCGTCCAGGACGACGGCCAGGCCTGAGGAGGTGGCAGGGAGCCTGGAGGAGCTCAGGTCCAGCTCCGCCCCCTGGCACCCCCGAGGACCCAGGCGCTGCTGCAGGAGGATCAGCTGGGAGGAGCCCGGGGGGGGGAGGACCACATGGACGGTGCTCTGCTCCGGGAGGCCACAGCCCTGACAAGAGGAAGAGGAGGGTGAGGAGTGAATCAGGTGGGGGGTTACCTGTAGATCAGTCAGGGAGCTCACCTGGAGGGAGGCGGAGCTTTGCAGCTCCCTGCCAGCAAACAGAACCCGCAGCTCCTGGGGGGGGACCCCCTGCTGACCCCCCACCAGCTCCTTCAGCTCCGCCACGCGGGCCCCCGCCTGCAGCTCCACGGCCACCCCGGGTCCCTGGTTGTACCGCACAAACACTGGCGACACAGGTGAGACTAAGGTTAGGTTCAGGTGAGATTCAGGTGAGACACAGGTGAGACTAAGGTGATACTAAGGTTCCAAACCCAGTGGAACCAGGACCGCTCATCCTGAGGCAGCTGCAGTCTGCTCAGTAGCAGAACTATTGATCCCAACCGTCCAGAACCAGGAGGTCCGGTTCCCAGTCCATCATCTCACTGAGGTTAGGAAGCAGAACCTCCAAAACTGGGATGCCCAGGTCCAGACCTCCAGATCCTCCCTGGTCCAGCTCATCTGGAGACCCGGTACCGGTCCGTTCATTCAGGGATGCATCTAAAAGCAGCAGGACTGGACCTGGACCCTACTCTAGAACCTCCCGAACCTTCTCTGATTTATTACCACTTTAAATAAATGTGGACCAGCTGGTCTCTGCTGCCGATCAGAACCGGAACAAACCCGGCTCTCTGACTGGTTCGGAACCACTGACGTGAACCATGTGACCCCCCCCCCTCTGTTGGTTCGGTTCTGGTCAGAGCTCGGTCTTCAACCTGAAGGCTCGTGGAGCTGCAGATCGATCAGGTCACGTGTTTCTGTGTCACCTGATCGATCCTTGGTCCTCTCGGTGGATCAGAACCAGCCCCCGAACCCAGAGAAAGTCACCGATCTGGACCAGAACTTACCGATCATTTTGCTTCGCGTCCTTCATGAACGTGTTTACATCCTGCCGGCCGCGATGCACTCTGGGAGCTGTAGTCTGGCAGGTAGAACCAGTCTGGACTACCGCCACCTGCCGGACTGGAGGGGAAGAGCAGGCTCAATGAAGAGCTGCATCTACCTGTGTAGCAGGTTTACCTGGGGAAGCTGACTCCGCCCCCCAGGGCCACAATTATTCATACCTCCGCAGATGCAGATTCAGCTTCTTCTGGCTGCTCCTCTGTCAGCAACTGGTTTCCATGACAACTAAAATGTTTTTACATCTGGATGCGTCTCTGGTTCTGATCCAGCGAGCTTCTCCCTGGATCCTCCCAGGATCTTCCTCCGTCTCTTCAGGAAGTCACCTACAGTCTGGATCTGATCATTACCCTTCAAAGTAAGAGTCTGAGTGATGCAACAGGAAGTGGAAGCAGACAGGAAATTGTTTTAATATTTATTAGAAAATGGTGACAGAACAGGTGAACAGGTTTATTCTAGTACAATGAGGAACGTCGTTCTTTCTACCAGCAGAACCAAACCCAAACAAACCAACACGATGAGAGCGGGGGAGGAGGGGCAATCAAGTGCTGCTTATCTTCTACAGGGCAGGGAGGGTGGGGGGGCCCACACATTTATAAATAAATCACTATTAAATTAACTCCAATTCACACAATAAAACAAAGTGTCGACGAGTAGGAACACAAAAGTGAAGGGGGTGGGGCATCCACAGGAAACGCTTTTATTTTGGTGACAGATTAGCCGTTGGACCTGATTTCACAGGTTTCATTTTCAACCGTCCAATCAGCAGTCAGTTTACTGGAGGGTCTGCTGACTTTGACTCCATTTCCCATGATGCTCTGGGAGATGAGGCGAGACTGTTTGAGGTTGGGGGGCAGGGGGCGGGGCCCAGAACAGGTGGTTACATTTTACTCTAAACCCGTTCTGTGGAGCAGGAAGCTAAGGGTCACTTCTCACCATATATGGAAACGCCCCGACACACGACCATATACGGTCGTCCTGCTGCTATCTACACAGAAGAACCAGTTCCAGTTCCTGAAACCTGGAGAACTAGAAATCCCAACGGGTCCGGAACATTTCTCAATCTGACCACAACTGGTCCCCAGAACCAGTCCAGAACCAGTCGGCGCTGGTCCAGAACCAACCCAGAACAGGTCCGGGTCCGGCCTCACTCCGAGTCGGACTCCAGCGGAGCGGTCTCGTCCACCACGGGTTGGCTGCGGCTCTTGGCGGCGGCCTGCAGGTGGGCCTTCTTGTGGCGGGAGAAGCTGGAGGAGTGCATGAAGGTCTTGTTGCACGCCGTGCACAGGTACGTCTTGGTCTTGGAGGCGGGGATCAGCTTTCCTGGGCCGGCGGCGCCGTGAGTCTGCTGGTGCCGGACCAGCCTGGAGGCGTGGCTGAAGCTCTTCCCGCACTGGTCGCAGAAGTGGCAGCGGCCTCCTGGCTCCCCTGTGGCTGCGCCCCCGACGTCCTCGATGGCCCGCCTGGGGGGCCGTCCTCCTCGCCGGCGGCGGTTCTTCTTGCACAGGGTGTAGAAGTTGGGCTTGTCCCGGGAGCAGAGCTTGAGGCGGATCTTAAGGTCGGACGAGCTCTCGCCCAGGTTCTCCTTGCCGGGCGTGTAGCTGTCCAGCAGTTCCTTGACGTGGGTCACCTGATGCTTGGACAGCTGCGTGGACGTCCTGAAGCTCATGTCGCACTGCGGGCAGGCGTAGAACTTGTCCGCCGTGGCCGGACCCTGGATGATGGCGGTGGCCACGTGCTGCTTCTTGGTCTTCTTGTTCTTGGCGCCCACCTTGAGCGTGTGGCGCAGGGCGGCAGGCTCCAGCGCCGCGTCTTTGGGGAGTCCTTTGCCCTTCTTGTGGATGAGGCGGTGGCGCGACAGGCTGGAGCTGTGGTTGAACTCCTTCCCACAGATGTTGCACGGGTGGATGCGCCGCTTCCCGTGCAGCCGCAGGTGGCTGCCCAGCATCCTGGGGGGGACACAGGGAGACGGGTCAGAACCACTCAGCAAGTCAGGACCTGATCAGACGGGTCAGAACCAAACATACACCAGAGAGAGAGAGACGGGTCAGAGCCTCAAAGCTACTAGACTTTAGTCCCTGCAGGCTCCTGTATGGTCTGGCAGGAACTGCGCCGCCTGCTGGTGGAAACTGGTTTAAGGCTGCATAGCAAAGGCTTTAACGCTGACCGTTTAAGGCTCGTTTAGGACCGGTTCCTGGTTCTGTGGGCTGCTGCTCCATTAGATCCTGGTCCATTAGCTGGATCCCGATCCACTGGCCGGATCCCAGTCTATTTATGGTCTATGTGTGAATGAGCAGAATCATGCCAGCTGATTCTAACTGGTTTCACTGAACTGGTCTAGCTGCTCTGGGGAAGGAAATGCTTCCTGGTTTCCAGTAAGTCTCTACTGGGACCAATAAAAGGGAACCTTTATGTGTAACAGCTCAGCGTTTCCCCGACCATTATCCAAAGGCTGCCCACCCCCCCCAAGAAGATCACCACATGCATCAGTTGCAGGTGTTTCCAGTTAACATCCTTCAGTTTATCAGCCAATCAAAACGCCACCAGATCACGGTGAGCCATTTCCATCCCTACAGGGTTGCTCCTCTACTTTCAACTCTCTCTCCTTAGGTTTATGGTTGACACATTGAACTGGACGCCAGGCAGCGCCCACGTCAAAGCGCGTTTGCCTCGGGCGCTACTGGGGTGCCTTCTAGAACCTGTGGGACCAGCTCACCTGCTGCCTTTGAAGCTCATGCCGCAGTGGGGGCAGGTGTAGCGCGCGTCTTGGTGCGTGGGCTCCAGGGTCCTCTTGGAGACCACCGGCGCTCCGGCCTTCCCGGCGTGGGTCTGCTGGTGCCGGTACAGGCTGGAGGCGTGGCTGTAGCACTTCCCGCAGTAGCTGCAGCGGTACTGCCGCCCCTCTGGCTCATAGAAGTCCTGGTCCAGGTCTGCCTCGCCGTCCAGTGGACCGCTCCCCGCCTCCAGCAGGACCTGGGTCTCCTCGGCGTCCTCGTCCTCCTCGTCGGAGTCCGTCTTGATCTCAACACTCTGCTCCGTGACCTCGCAGGGGTAGACCTCCTCGTAGGGTGCGAAAAAGGCCTCGTCGGCCTCAATCTTCAGCTGGTCCGCCGTCAGCTCCTCCGCCTCGTCCGAGTCCTTCTTCACGCAGGAGATGGTGAACTTGGAGCCTACCTCGGCCCACTTCACCACGTACTCGATGGGCTGCGTGTCCAGCTCCACCGTGATGAAGTCCGCCCCCAGAGCGTCCGACTCCGACACCGTCAGCTCTGTCTCCGAGTCCTCCATCCCGACAGAGGCGGCAAGGAGGAGCGGCAGGCCTGAGGAGGAAGAGGAGAAGGTCAGGTTGGTCATCTGATCAGATCAGGAAGAGAACGAGGACACAGCCCTGAGGAACCAATCTGTCCTGATGAGGGAGTAAAAACAGACCTCCGGTCTGGAAAACAGAACTGGTTTCTGATCTAGAACCTGTCAGAACCTTCTGGTCTGATGATGTGGTTCTGTTTCGATCTGAAACCGTTACCCAAGTGAGAGAATGACCCAACAGAACCACAGCAGGTCCAGTCAGGGCCCAGCAACCCAACAGAACCACCAGGTGGCTCCAGGGTCCAACAGGACAAAAACACCTGCACAGGTTGGAGAAAACCAATCACAGAGAGACGGTGTTACCATGGAAACAGGCGTGTTGGTGGAGATAAGAGAAATAAATGGATGTTGCATCAGAGCTGGGAGAAGAAACTGGTTATCGATCATTGATCAAGTAATTTTCAGGGTTAGCCTTCATGGAGGCGGGGAATGGGCTGAGCTGCTGCTGCCAACAATTGAACCTTCTCCCTCTATAGATGATCCACTTGGCCCGGTTTATCTCCTAGACACAAAGATGAAAGGAGCCACCGCTGCCATCAACCCTTTCCTTTTTCTCCAGTGTAAAGCTTTTTTTCTTTTCTTACATAGAGAGTTCTCCTGGATCAGTACTGCTGTTTTGTTGTCCAGTCTGCTCTGTCTTCTCAACCCCTCAGTCGGCTGTGGCATATGGCTGCAAGTACTGAACCAGGTTCTGGTTCTGCTGGAGGTTTCTTCCTGTTAAAGGGGAGTTTTTCCTCTCCACTGTCGCCCCCTGCTGGTCAGGAGGAGTGAATTACTCGATGCTCTGCTGGGTTTCCTGACACAGAGCCAGTTTAACCAGTTAGAATAATGAACTGTACCTAACTGGGTTGACTGATAACTGGGATCAGTTGGAATGGATGAACTGACCTGGAATCTGGATGACTGGAATAACTGACCTTTTTTTCTCAGTAAAGAGCCTTGAGACAAGAACTGGTCTCAGATCAGGTCTGGATGAACAGATCTGGTCTCAGACCAGTTTAAATCACTCTATTTATGTCAAACTCCAGAACCTCCCAGAGGTTCCCTGACTTCCTGTCAACTTGTTGTTCACCGGGTAGCCGGCAGAGGGCACCAGCCGACCGACTTCCCTCATTAAAGCTGAATTTGGCTCTCACTGCAACATATTATCCCTGACGTCCGGAAGCCGAACCGATCCCGATACCGACATTGTTCTGGAAACATCCCGACCCGCAGCTAAAAACGCTCCTCTAGGCCGCTCGGCCCGGAAGAATAGAATCGCTGTTTTTCTGAGAGAAGTTCCGGGGACGGGCGGCTGTCAGGAAGCAGGAGCAGCTGCTCTCCTTCCCGGCGGGAACTGTCAGAATAAAAACCCAGACCTGACCGCAGAAGGACCAGAACTGAGCCGGGGTTCGGTTACTCACCAAGATCCAGCTGTAAATCAGTGAAATCCACCGGAGCGGGCCGCGACAATAACAGGAAGCCGCCACCGGGACACGGAGCTCCGAGAGGAAGGATTAAATGGTCGAGACGACCGGAAGAAGACCCTTCAAAATAAGAGCACAGTCAAGTTACAAACACTATAGATGTGGGGGGAAAAAAAATAACATGATGACATTTAGTGTTTAGTAATAAAAATGACGTCAAAATGTACAAATAAATTTATGACATCATTACCGGTTTCAATTATGTAAAAAAATACTAAAGTTCAAAAAAAAAAAAAAAATAAATAAAAATAAAATAATAATAATAATAATAATAATAATGAAAGAATATAAAATAAAACACAACCGCAAAAATATTTAATCTCCAAAATAAAATAAAAATTAAGAAAAAAAAAAAAGATGTAGAAACATTCAACATGACATCAGTAATCAATAGTGTAAGACTAAATCTAATACAAATACAAATATTACATTAATTTAAAGGGAAATAACATTTGGAAGGTACTACAAAAACTTTTTAAAAATAATAGTTTGTTGAAAATAATATCAGTGTGTAGAACATAAACCGTAAATATATTGATGTAAGAAATAGGTTAGAAAATTGTATTCAAAACTGTAAATAAAATATTTTGGAAAAATCCATGAAGACCTTAAAATTTACCATTATGACCTCAGGAAAACTTCAATTAAAAGTACTCTAAATTTATTTCTAAATATATAAAGAATTTTACCTGGAAGATATAAAACCTTGAGACAGTTTTTATCTGCCTCCCCTGTTCACCCTGCTACCCTCTACAGGTCACAAGTATTCATCACATTTAAAACAGCAACAAAGTTCTGTGAAAATAAGATAAAAGAAATACGCTCAACAAATATTAAAACATTCATAAAAACAGAGACAGTAACAGTGACACTGGGTCAAAGGTCAGTGGGAAAAGAGACAAAAAAACAGGAAGTGGAGCTTTGGGACGACTGGAAGCATCTGATTGGCTGACCTAAAGGAAAGAAGCCAATGAGAGAGGAGAATGACCAGTTTTAGAGACCAACATCAGGGTCTAATCATGTGATGCTCAGGGAGCCAATGGGAAGAGGACAGAGACGCCCTCATGTCTGAGTGGACAAGTTAAAAGATGACCCCAGTTTAACCCCAGTTAAACCTGATTAAACTCCATGTAAACCTGAGTTAAACCAGATTTAAACCCCAGTTAAACCTGATCAGACCCAATTTAAACCGGAGTTAAACCTAATGTAAACCTGAGTTAAGCCAGAGCTAAATCTGCTTTAAACCTGCTCTCTGCTGAAATTTAACTTTGATAGAAATGAGGCAGCTTCCAGTTGTTGGCACTGCTGCCTTGCAGCATCAAGGTCCCTGGTTTAAATCCCGATCTGGGCTCTTTCTGCATGTGTGGGTTCTCTCCTGGTACTCCAGCTTCCTCCCAGGAAGGTCTGTGGTTGGTCGGTTGTCCTGGGATGGACCAAATATCAGCTCAGGGTGGACCAGCTGTGTTGGTCTGAAGCTGCTACACCTTAACTGTGACGTCACTTCTTGTCTCCTGACCTGACCTGGACACCAGCAGGTTCACCTGTCAGCTCAGAGCAGAAGGAGGAGGCGCGTGAAGAGAAGATGGTGCAGGAAGATGAGGAGAAGGGCGGTAAATATTTGGGCCTGCGGAGAGTTTTCCGCAGCAGCGTCAGCGCACCGCGCGGTACCAGAAGCTCTGCCGGTACCAGATCGAGTTTCAGACGGCCTCCGGCCGGACGGTGCTGCTGAGAGCCTCGCAGAGGCTCCGGCTGGTTCCCGGTTCCGGCATCAACAAGCAGACCGCGGACCGAACCCCAGCTGCCCGGGCGCAACGAGGCTCCTCCCGAACACTTCCTACCGCGCTCCTTGACGCCAACCCGCAACGCTGCTTCCGGACCCAGTTACACTTACTGTTCAAGCCGGACCGGTTCCGTTCTGCTGGTTCGGTCCCGTGTGCTGTTCTGAGTCGGTGGTTCCTGCCGCGCCTCTGTCACATCTCAGCCGTGAAGCAGCGGCAGCAGACTGGCGGTCACCGACGCTGCTGCGGCGCAGAGGCGGCGCGTCTCCAGCTAAAGTCTATGAGACGCTGCGGCGCAGAGGCGGCGGGATGCAGAGGGCTGACTCTGATTGGTCAAGCTGCTGCGCAGCCTCCCCCTGGTTGGCTGGAGGAGTTACAGGTTAAAGTGTGCGTTCAAGGCTCGCGAGATGTCGTGAAACTTCGCGCTGTGACGTCACACAGCAGGTTTATCTCGGTTTAAGAGCCTCGACTGTTGTTTTTAACGATTTAATGTGAAACAATCCGTTTTAACTTAATTTCTAGCTGCTGAACGATGTTTTAAAGCGTTAAACCTGATGTCTAGCGTTGATTTTTTTTTTTTTTTTTATTATTTTATTTTTTTTTTATGCTTTGTTTCTATGGATGATGATATTTTGTTGCTGCTGCATCATTTTTCTGGTTTTAACCTCATATTAAGGTTTTATTTACGCTTTTCAAAGCGCCTGCTTTATAGCTGATGAGCTTTTTCTTTTCTTTGAACTAATGTTTGAATCAAATCAATAAACTGAACTAAAACATGTTTTAGTATCACGATAGTGCTAATAAAACCTATAAAAAGCTGAAAAGCATGCATCAATAAGTGGAACTGGGATGTAGAGTTAATTTTTATTTATTTCTGCGTTGAAATATTTAATGTCTGGAATTGGAAACTGATGTCAGACTCCATGTTTGTGAGCCAGTCCAAGCCAGTGACGCTGATTCTGATGAAATATTAACGTCTAGAGGTCTGATGGTGGTCAGGAACCAGCTGCTCATCTGAAGTCCTTCTGGATCTCCTCCATGGTGGCTGGCTGATCCATCAGGAAAGCTGTGGGAAGCCAGGAGGGCCAAACACATGCAGATGTTCCTGTCTGCTTCCATTCAAACAACACAGTGATTAAATTTTTACCAGGATTCACAGCACAGAGAACCCTGCTGCTGCTGGTTCAGTTCATCTGCTTCTTCTTGTGTCTCTGCTCTGTCTCCTCAAACCCCGAGTCGGTTGTGGCAGATGGCCGCTGGTACTGAGCCTGGTTCTGGTTCTGCTGGAGGTTTCTTCTTGTTTTGTTTTTTTAAAATTATCTTTTATTATAGAAAAATGCAAATGAAAACATTTTTAAACTGGGTACAATAAGCAACAAAATTTAAATATGGATGTGAAAAATAACAAAAATTGATTTTCCTGATTTTCCAGAAATTCAAAAATGTAACATATTGATAAACTCCAAAATTCTTCTAACTAAACTGATCATTTAGAAAGTCGAATCTTCAAAATATTTATAGGTGATAAGTGCTCCAAAGATTTCCTGACAAAGTCCTTCACAGATGCTGTTGATTGCTCTCCAATGATCTTGCAGTAGTCCATAAAATAGTTTAGTTTTCATGAAGCTGATGGTTGCTGGCGATGCAGATGAGTTTCCTGGCGATGGAGAGGATGGTGTTGCAAAGGAGATGTTGATGTTCAGTCAGTTGTGCGCCTGGTTTCTTGAATCCAAAGATCCCGTCCCACTCATTTCCATCCTTTCTTGTGTCCGCAGTGATGCTAGCAGTGACATCTCTGACGCTCTCCCAGAAGACGCTGCTGCCAGGACAGCGGAGGAGCAGGTGCTCCAACGTCTGAAAGACAAACTGGAGTCTCTGCCATGTGTTCTTGTTAATCTGGTGCAGGACAACGCCCGTAAAAATCCTTCTGTTTTAATAAATAATCTGCATTGTTAGGTTGCTGATGGCTGAGTTTTGTGTATAAATTGGACCAAATGTTTTGAACTGGTTGATTATAAAATATTTTTAGCCATTGTTTGTGGGCTGTTGGTTCTTATAAAGTTTGTGAAATTGGAATGCTGTACCATTTGTTTGTAGTTACTGAGTGGATGCTAAGTTTCTTATCACCAGCTGACGGAAGGAAATTCGGAGCGTCATCCTGCACCTCCTGCCAATGATCCAGAACCAGTGGAAAGGAAAGCAACTTGAATTTTTTTAGATATGTTTCTCTTGCAAGGAAATTTAGAGCCTCTGAAATGAGTTGAACTCTTGTTGATGTCCACTGCCCCTCGATCACCAGGATCCGCCCAAAGGTGTGAATGCCAGCTCTTGTCCAGGATGGAAGATCCTGCCCTGGCAGACCACCTCAGGACTGTTGAAAACTGCCAGTGAGAGACAAGACCTGCACTTAACGTCTACTGTTAGAGGAGGCCTGACGTTTTTCCATGCTTCAAAGAATTCAACATAAAGTTCATTGATTTGTGAATCTTCTGGACTGGAAAGGGAGCAGAAGGTTAAATATGTTTTTTGTACCATGACTTTAAACAGGTTTGAAAATAATCATGCCAGACATGTTTTGCTGGAGAAATCAAGAATCTAATAAGGAGTTTAATTCTTATGCCTTGTTTTTTGGATGAAATGTCAACTAATTTGAGTCCTCCAACTTTATACAGAGCAATTATTGCTTTATGAGCAACTAAATTTCTTTTGTTTTTCCAAATGAATAATGAAATTTCACTGTTCTGTTTGTTCCTCTTCCTGTTAAAGGGAAGTTTTTCCTCTCCACTGTCGCTACATGCATGCTCAGTATAAGGGATTGCTGTAAAATCAACGACACAACCCCATGCAGTCGCCCCCTGCTGGCCAGGAGGAGTGAACGCCGCAACATCTCGATTTTCTGCTGGGTTTCCTTCGAAACGTTTTGAACTATTTTAAATAAATGATTGAGCTGCTGAACTGATTGATAACTGGGATCAACTGGAAGGAATGGATGATGGAATTGAAAAGATTTTTCTTGTAAAGTTCCTCGAGACGACGTTTGTTGTGAATTGGGGCTGTAGAAATAAACTGAACTGAAATGAAGGTGTTGCAGCCTCCAGGTGTTGCAGCCGTCGGGTGTTGGAGATGTCAGGTGTTGCAGCCGTCAGGTGTTAGAGATGTCAGGTGTTGCATCCTCCAGGTGTTGCAGCCTCCAGGTGTTGCAGCCGTCAGGTGTTGGAGATGTCAGGTGTTGCATCCTCCAGGTGTTGCAGCCTCCAGGTGTTGCAGCCGTCAGGTGTTGGAGATGTCAGGTGTTGGAGATGTCAGGTGTTGCAGCCTCCAGGTGTTGCAGCCTCCAGGTGTTGCAGCCGTCAGGTGTTGGAGATGTCAGGTGTTGCATCCTCCAGGTGTTGCAGCCTCCAGGTGTTGCAGCCGTCAGGTGTTGCAGCCTCCAGGTGTTGCAGCCTCCAGGTGTTGCAGCCGTCAGGTGTTGGAGATGTCAGGTGTTGGAGATGTCAGGTGTTGCAGCCTCCAGGTGTTGCAGCCGTCAGGTGTTGGAGATGTCAGGTGTTGGAGCCTCCAGGTGTTGCAGCTGTCAGGTGCTGCAGGTGTCAGGTGACGTGCTGTTTCTCCCTGCAGGTCAGGAGCCCTGCAGTGTCTCTGAGCAGCCAGCAGGGGGTGCTGTCTATCACCAACTGGAGGGAGGGGGGGGGGTCCTCTGGATGTGGCCCTGGTGAAGACACCTACAGGGTTCTGCTCCTGAACTGATCCAGGTGTGAGGAGACACCTGTCTTCCAGGTCACATGATTAAACAGGAAGCAGTCCCAGGAAGTGGGAATTCCACAACAAAAGCCCGGCACATCCGTCAACTGCTTGGAGTGGCTCCTGCGACAGGTTGACAGCCTGGGGACAAGAGGCACTGAGTCCTATGGACCCTGAAGGCCACACAGAACCGGGTCAGTGGTTCTGATGCTCCTCATGGACCAGCAGCCTGCAGCCCTGCTGCTGTGCCTAGGAGACCCCAGTGGTCCTCTCCTCAGGCTGTCATAGTGATGTCATCACTCTGCATATCAGCAGCGTCCTGCTGGTGGGCGTGGCCCGAGGAGCCGGTAAACAGGAAGTTTATCAGTAGCAGGGTGCAGAGCAGGTCCTCCAGAACCTGAACCGGTCCTCTGATGGCTCTGCTGGTCCTACACCTTGACTGGGCCCAGAATGGTTGTAGAACCGTGCAGGCCGTGTTCCTCAGAGAACATCATGGCTGGAGCTCCAGATGATCTTCAGGATGAGTTCTGGCTTTGTTCTCTCGGGCTGATCATCCAGAACCAGGTCACAGCTGCAGAACCACCTCTGGACATGTTACAGGTCCGATTCAAATCTAGATGTCTGTCACAGAACCAGTCAGTCATAGATGGGTCCAGTTTATCTGCTGACTGGTTTCATAAGGAAGTGAGTCTTTGAACCTTCAGGTTCTGACCCGCAGCTCCAGGTTCTGAAGAAATGAAAGCAACCAATCAGACATCAGGCTGCTACCTAATTAGCCTCAGAAGGAATTTCCTCTCATCCAATCAGATCCTCCAGCAGTCTTAACGCACCTGATGACACCGAGGATGCTGATTGGTTGGCTGTCTGACTCAGCCATGTAATGATGTCACACACACACACGCGCGCAATGATGATGTCAGCATCTTTTATTACTGCAGAGAATAAATGACATCAAACCCCGCTCCCAAACATAAAGCACCAATCACTGCTGACGTGACTCGCTAAGCATCCTGGGAAACAGAGTCCCAGCTCTGTGAGGTCAGCAGAGAAAAGAATAAAAGATTAAAATTAAATTATCTAAAACTAAACACCCCACAACTTATAGAAACACCCCACCACCCCCAACCCCCACTTCCTGTGAAGACGTCCTTTCCTATTGGCTAGAAGCTCAAACATTCAGCGATTGGCTACATTGACTGATGACATCACTGATCAATATGAAGTAAAGTGGCAAGTTTCAGCTCCGGTCCAGTCTGCTGATTGGACAAGGGCGGTGGGCGGGGCCTCAGAGGGGTGATGTCACAGGAAGAAGGCGGTCATGTGATTGATGGCATTGTGCGCAATCATCAGCGATAAAGTGACTTCCAGAAGAGAAAGAAGAAAGATCCTCTTCATCACCATGTAGTCACATCTGGAAGCAGACAGGAAGTAGCCGTTACAGGTGAGCTACAGGTGTGGAGCAGCCAGTGGCCGCTGCAAGTAACTCACCTGAACAGCAGGTGTGTGCAGCCACTTGTCCTTGTCTCCACCCACCTTCATGCAGGAGAACAGCTCACAGACAGCAGGAAGAACCAGACGCTCCTGAACAGGAAACACTCTGTCAGCAAACAGGAAATAGAACTGGATCCATCTGAACTCACTGGTCAGACTGGTTCAAGGTGGAAGGAACTGGTTTCAAACTAGTCTGAACTGATCAGAGCAAAAAGATCTGCTCTCTGCTTTGCAAAGCTGGCGCTGGCACTACCGGGCCTGAAACCTGCGTACGCCACCTTCCACCAGCGCTTCTGGTTTCCAAAACACAAACCGGACGTGAAAATGTGCGGCCCCTCCCGCGACCTCTGACCCCGCGTACCGTATCCGCTTGTTTTGGAAGCAGGGGTGAAACGGCGACCCAGACGGTGAGGTGGGACGGTGAAGCCACGCTGCTTCGCGATTCCCTCGGGCGTTCAACCCCAGAACCACAGACGGACTTCATCGTGAGCATCTCCCCACGCGGCGTGGCCTCTGCCGCTGAGCCAGAACCACACAGGAGGCCCGGTCAGAGACAGAAGCTCCAGAAGGCCTCAGTCCCGACCCTCAGACCAAGCAGAAACGATGCCGAGGGCTGAGGCGTCCACACTGGCTCCTGTAAACCACGGACGCACTGGTGCTGCTGGAACACGCTCTACTGGGAGGACCAGGAGGGAGCGCCAAGATCTTCTGCTCCATGACGACGACTGGCGGATCAGCAGACTTAGACTCCCTGGAGCACTGCTCCGGGATCCATGAGCTGAACTGGGTCCGGTGCTGGAGAGAGCGACCCTCCAGAACCACGCCGTCCTGTCCGGTTCCAGCTGGTGACCGCTCCGGGGCTCCTGCCGACGGCTCCTTCCAGCGGGAATTAGCCGACAGCTTTGTGTTTGAATGAATCAACGTTAACGCCAGCCTGGAGCCACTTCCAGGAACGTCGTTCTGTGAGGTTCTCCGTGGCTCTGGGAGATCAGCGCCAGCGCTGAGCGCAGCAATGGCCGCCGTCCCGGACGGCATCGCGAACACGACCGGTCCGTGCATCAGATTACCTCCGCCAGGGGAGAACAGGAGTCCTAAAACCTAGCTGTGGGGGCCTGGAGATGCACTACTCCTATAGCCTGCAGGGGGCGCTGGCTCCCCCAGCGGACCCTGGAGCAACTCTGAGGTTCAGCTGGGAAGGTTTCTAAAGGAAGCTGCTGCTGCTGCGCTACGCATGGTTTATAGATCTGGACTGATTTTGGCCCAAGTCAACTTCTGCTGTCACTCCCAGCAAACTTCTATAGAAAGCCTGGATTGAACCAGTCTAAACTGGTCTGAACTAGTCTTTACTATGTTGAACCAGTTTAAACTGGACCAAACCAGCCTGAACCTACCTGGGCCTGATTCCTCTTCTTCAGCAGCCACTTGTCCTCCTCCTCCCCCTTCTCCTCCTCAGCAGGCGGGGCTGGACCTGCTGAGCTCAGCGCGTGGCCAGGGAGCACCCAGAGGTCCGGCTTCAGGGGAAGCTGGAACGGAGACCAGGTCGGCGTCTGGGAGCTGTGGATCTTCTTCAGGTTCTCCTCAGGTTCTCCTCTTCCTCTGCAGGAGGTGCTGGGATGGAGCCAGGCCTCCAGGATGGCCTGAACCTGGAGGAGAGCAAACTGTTAACTCCTCCACCAATCGCTGATCACCAGCAGCTCAGACCCACCGTGATTGGCTGGTACCTTCTGCTCCTGCTCCCTGTGGAAGGCAGGGGGCGGGGCGTTCTTGGTCACAGGCACGCCGTTCTTGTCCCGCCCCTCCTGCTGCAGCAGCCAGCGGCTCAGCGCCTCCTTCCCACAGTTGTCCTCACAGACGCAGTCGCCGTAGGAGGAGCACGTCTCGTTGGCCCTGCAGGTCTGCCTCAGCGGCGCCACCTGCTGCAGCCACGCCTCCAGGGTGGCCCCGTTGCCAGTGGGGGAGGCGGGGCTAGAGGTGGGCGGAGTCTTCAAGCACCTGAGCTGGCCCAGGTTCTCAATCTCTACGGCCTTGCTGGTCTGACAGCAGGAGGAGCAGTCGGCGGGGGGCCGGCCGGCCAGCCACTGGCTGGAGGACCAGTCCTCCTCGAAGGGCCTCATCACGCGGCGCCAGCGCTCCGCGTCCGACATCTCCATGGCAACGGCGGGCGGGGTGATGAGCCAGTCGCTCAGCTCCTCCTCCTCCTCAGAGGAACTATTCAGCTCCGACTCGTCGATCTTCTCGATGGAGAAGGAGGAGCTGCAGCTGCTGCTGGCCCGCTCCCGGCTCACCTGGTCCTGGTCCTGGTCCTTCTGGAGCCACGCCTCCAGGTCCTGCAGCTGGCCCCAGGCCTTCAAGAAGTCCATGGAGGCCAGGACGGGACAGGAGGTCTGCTGGGGACACAGAACCACAACGGGTCAGACTCCGCCCACCAGAACCAAACGCAACCGACCAGAACCCAGATAACGGGTTTTTATAGACCAGGTGTCAGCTGATTGGTGGACTTGCAGATCAACAACCATCCATCAGAACCAGCCAGCTGTGTTCTAACAGGTTCTGGTTCTGATGGAGTTCCTTCGGGTGTGCTGCTCACCTTGTTGTCCTTGTGTTTCAGCAGCCAATCCTGAGGGTTCTTGCTAGACTGATAACCAATCAGAGGGCTGCTGCTTGCTGGACGGTTTCCCAGCAGCCAATCACCCAAAGCCGCTGCCTCCAGCTGCTGTCGACACAGAACCAGTGAGACAGAGAACCAGTGAGACCAGAACCAGTGAGACAGAGAACCAGTGAGACCAGAACCAGTGAGACCGAGAACCAGTTTGACAGAGAACCAGTTTGACACAGAACCAGTGAGACCAGAACCAGAGCTCTGACCCAAACTCACCTGCTTACTGGCTCCAAGGGGACAGCTCTCCAGCTGGGACCTCTGAGGGGTGGGGCTCCGAGAGAACACGCCCTCCTCTGACTGAGGAGCAGAACACACCGGGTCAGCGCTAGAACTCCTCCCACACAGATCACATGACTCAGACAGGTGTGTTACCTGGGCAGTGATGCTGCCGAACGAGGTGATGGCCTGCCTCAGGGAGCGGGAGTCGGCATGGAAACGCATCTCAGGTGTTTCCTCAGGAGCGAGGCTCAAAGAGGACAACCTGCACAGCCAGGGGAGAAAACAAACGCACCCTGCAGTTACAGGAGGCTCAGCCCCGAGTGTGTGTGTGAGAGCGAGTGTGTGTGTACCTACTTTTCCATGCAGCTGGTCAGCTGGTTGCTCAGGTCGTTGCTGCTGCCGGAGTTCTGCAGCTGATAGGAGATGACGTCAAACTGACCTCTGAGCTGCAGAACCAG
The DNA here is from genome assembly GCA_014839685.1 of Anableps anableps. Classification (NCBI taxonomy): domain Eukaryota; kingdom Metazoa; phylum Chordata; class Actinopteri; order Cyprinodontiformes; family Anablepidae; genus Anableps; species Anableps anableps. The sequence continues at coordinate 147,329 of CM026076.1, read as the reverse complement.
AACCAGAGCGTCAGTCAACCAGAACCAGAGGCCGACCGGCATACTGGGGAAATCCCCAGTGGGCTCGTGAACCACCGCCCCGTGCAGACGCAGGCCAGGTGCGCCCGCCACTACGCCAGAGGCGAGAGGTTCTGGGTGCTGACGTTTTGCTGGGCCGTTGTGCCCCAAGCTGTGTGGGGCACATCACACGGCTTCTCTGCCTCTCTTCCCCTGCAGCCAGGCAGACCGGCTCTGCTGCGCGGCCGCAGAGCCGGTCTGTAACGCACGGCCGACGGGCCAGCTGAGCTGACAATGAAGAGCGGGGATCAGAAAAACCCGTCCCAATAAGCCCGGCTACTAAAACAAACAGTGGCGCTTATTAAAAACGAAACATTCACAAAGTAAGAAGCGCCTTGTGCCCATTAGTACCACATACATTAAACCTCTGTTTGTCTCTGGCATCCAGCAGAGAGCTGCGCAGCGCAGCGGCTCTCGTTCGCCGTCTCAGTCCTCCGCAGAGCATCACCGGTCAATCGCTGTCACTATAAGCAACATTAAATACCTCCACACTCGCCGCGAAGACGGAGCAGCGAAAGCCAAGCACACAGTGTTAAGGTGGTGCTGAAGAGATGAGAGGGAGAGAAACAAAGCCCTGCAGGAGAGCACAACAACGAATGGAAACATTGCTGACCTGCCTGGTGGGCCTGCCCATAGTTCTGGTATCTCCACCAGACATCACAGGTCAGAGGACACCGCCTGCAGCAGCTTCAGCGAGGCTAGCACATATTATACTTCTAACTTGAAATGATTTCTGTTGATATGGCATGCTTTGACGTAGCCCTTTACACATTAACAACTAATTTCTTGCGTGGACTGTGGCTGACCCCGCTGAGCCAACAGAAGGCCAGAGGGACCGAAGCCTAGATTCTGCTCTGGGGAAAGCAGAAGAGCTGCCTGAAGAGCATTTATAAAGGCTCAGCACTCTGGTTAGAATAACAAGAACCTTTACTCAATAAGTCACGCACTACAACCAAACAGTCAAGCTCAATACATTAGAATATTGTTGGAAAGAAAAATATGATACTGAAGAGAAGAAAAACTTGATTCACTGAGTGAAATACATTATATAGATTAATTACACTCAGACTGATGTTTTGAAGCCTTTTTTCTGGTAATGTGATGATTTTCTGCCTACAGTCATGAAAAGATGATATTTAAGGTTAGAATATTATATCCAGCCGATTAAGCAACCTTCTTAACAAAGAAACGTGGCCTTAATGAAACGTGTATTTAATACCTGCTGAAAGGCTGCCATTTTGGACATCATGAGAAACGACACTGGTCACCTGAGAATCGCCACATTATCAATGTGTGCGTTTGTACCATTTACTGCGGGCCAGTCTGGTTCTGCCCGGTCCGCCCCCCGACCAGAACCAGCGTGTGCAGTTACCCGGTGCAGCTGGTGCAGCTGGTGCTGCAGCGTCTCCGTCTTCAGGCTCTCCAGCAGCTCGATCTGCCCCAGCAGCCACACCTCCCTGCAGCGCAGCGCCTCCTGCTGGCGGCTCACGCAGCTCTGCAGCTCCGAGCGCACCTGGGGGACAACGCGCACAGGTGAGCTCTGGATGCCGATTGGCTGACCACGGCCGGGTGTTAGGAGAGCCGTTACCATGGAAACAAGACAGTAGCAGATCATTAAGAACCTGAGAGGCTCCACGGAACCGGGTCGGTTCCCTCGCCGTCAGCTGACTCTGAAGCTTCACCTGATTGGACGGAGAGGACCTCAGGTAGAGGAGCTGGGGCGGTGGGGGGGCAGGATCCAGCCGGGTCGACAAGATGATGGTGGTGGTGGTGGTGATGAAGGCCTGTCCTCCAATCAGAACTCAGCTCCTCAGGCCAGCAGAACCCTGCAGGTCCAGACGGGTCCGGCAGCTGGAGCTGAGCTGCTGAGTGGAGCGGCTATATAGTGAGGGCGACCCCGCCCCCGCCCCCTCGCCGGGTTTAGAAGCTGACTCAGCCAGGGGATCAGGGAGGTTCTGGTGCTGGTCGGACCACAAACCCGACCAGACGGTGAGTCAGCGCTGAGGAGGATGAAGTGGCTGCAGCTGATCCAGAACCAGGAGCTGAACTGAACCGGATCCAGGATCAGCTGCTGACCTCAGCTCTGTCTAATCAGGTGAAGCCTCGGAGTCAGCTGACAGCGAGGGAACCGACCCGGTTCTGCGGAGCAGCTGATCCAGAGCCAGAAGGTATGTGAAGCTGCAGAGTGAGTCTGGTTCTGCTGGGGGGCCTCAGAACCGGGTCGACCCCACAGAACGGAGCAGACACTGACCTCTCTGGCGTTGTCCCTCAGCTGCTGCTCGGCCTTCAGAACCGACCCGATGGCATCCTCCAGCTGGTCCTGGGCCTCCTGGCACAGCGTCAGGCTGCTCTCTGCTGCCCCCGCTGGACACATCCTGCAGAAACATAACATCATTAGACTGGACCGGAACCAGGACCAGAACCAGGACTGGCTCCGAACATGCCAGAAACATGTTCTGGAAACAGAGACAGAGGCTTAATCTGGACTGAGCAGCTGTTCCAACCAGAACCTGAGCAGAACCTCAGGTGGGGTTCTGTGGGGTCGACCCGGTTCTGATGCCCCCAGCAGAACCTTTCTGGTTGGCTGTTCCAACCAGAACCTGAGCAGAACCTCTCTCTGAGATGCTGTTTTCTGCCCTGATCTGGTTTTGACCCGCTCCCCCCCTCCACCTGGCAGGGATTCGGGTCAGAACCGGGCCCTCATGGAGCTGTTTTGGGATGAAGTGGGTCAGCGCTCTGGGCCTGGTTCTGGAACAAAGAGAGGAAATCCTTGGCTGAGCCCCTGCAGCTGACTCAGCTGTTTGTGCCAACGGCTGCATTGTGCTGCGGGCCGGGACGGGTCAGAACCAGCGGCTCACCACAACCCACTGGGATTACACCAGTCATCCCAGTAAACCACCAGAACCACATGCCCACCCAGCTGAACAAGGACGTCCCAGGAGACCAGAACCCTGCAGTTCTGACCGGGTTAATCTGACTGTAGTACTCTGTAGTACCCAGCTGGACTCCTCTGTAGTACCCAGCTGGACTCCTCTGTAGTACCCAGCTGGACTCCTCTGTGGTACCCAGCTGGACTCCTCTGTGGTACTCTGTCGTACCCAGCTGGACTACTCTGTCGTACCCAGCTGGACTACTCTGTGGTACTCTGTAGTACCCAGCTGGACTCCTCTGTAGTACCCAGCTGGACTACTCTGTAGTACCCAGCTGGACTCCTCTGTGGTACCCAGCTGGACTCCTCTGTAGTACCCAGCTGGACTCCTCTGTAGTACCCAGCTGGACTCCTCTGTGGTACTCTGTAGTACCCAGCTGGACTACTCTGTAGTACCCAGCTGGACTCCTCTGTGGTACCCAGCTGGACTCCTCTGTAGTACCCAGCTGGACTCCTCTGTGGTACTCTGTAGTACCCAGCTGGACTCCTCTGTCGTACCCAGCTGGACTCCTCTGTCGTACCCAGCTGGACTCCTCTGTCGTACCCAGCTGGACTCCTCTGTGGTACCCAGCTGGACTCCTCTGTAGTACCCAGCTGGACTCCTCTGTAGTACCCAGCTGGACTCCTCTGTCGTACCCAGCTGGACTCCTCTGTAGTACCCAGCTGGACTCCTCTGTGGTACCCAGCTGGACTCCTCTGTAGTACCCAGCTGGACTCCTCTGTGGTACCCAGCTGGACTCCTCTGTAGTACCCAGCTGGACTCCTCTGTGGTACTCTGTAGTACCCAGCTGGACTCCTCTGTAGTACCCAGCTGGACTCCTCTGTGGTACCCAGCTGGACTACTCTGTGGTACCCAGCTGGACTACTCTGTGGTACTCTGTAGTACCCAGCTGGACTCCTCTGTAGTACCCAGCTGGACTCCTCTGTAGTACCCAGCTGGACTCCTCTGTAGTACCCAGCTGGACTACTCTGTGGTACCCAGCTGGACTCCTCTGTGGTACCCAGCTGGACTCCTCTGTCGTACCCTGCAGCGGGCTGCGGGCCAGGGTGGGCGGGGCCTCAGGGCGCGGCCTATCAGCAGGAAGCCGTCGATCAGCTGGAGGCTCAGCCTTCCTGATAACAACCACTGTCTTCAGCAGCCTTACCTCTGACCCCAGGGCAGGTCTGTTGCTATGGAGACCAGGGTCTAAATGGAGCCTTGCTGAGCCATCAGAGGATCAGTGGGGGAGGGGGTGGGGTGGGGTCACAGAGGTTCTGTTGACTGACAGAATCAGAACCAACAGCCAGAGGAAACATCTCGGGGACCTAAACGGATCCAGGGCCTGTCAGAACCGATCTATAATCAAAGCTGCTGCAGCTTCCACATCGCCTGACCTCTGACCTCTCTGAGGAACTTCAGCCTGAAAACATGGATCAGAGGGAGGCGTCAGCAGGAGCTGAGCCGACAGGACGTCCTGTTCTTGGTTCTGGAGGAAACGTCCAGATATGAGCGACAGAACACCACCATCAGCGGCTTTCACACACACCTGTTGCTGTGAACACCTTCATCTGTCTGATTGCGTGTAAAATATGAGGAAATGAGCTCAGGCAGTTCTTCTTTCAGTTCATCAGAATAGAACAGAAAGAAGACTGTGGGGAATTTCAGGCCCGTCAGCAGCAGGTTAAAGGTCAACAGAAGCATAAAGATTCAGGTAAACAACAACAATAGACGGTCCAATAAGGTCAGATCATTATCAATAACTGCCGTCATCTGGTTCTGGTTCCATCTGGATCTCTGCTCCATGGTTCTTCCACACAGCAGCAGCTTCCTCACCAGAAACTCTCAGATGTGACTAAATATTAACCCTGGTTCTGGTTCGGACTGATCTGATCCTGGTTCTGACTGATCTTGGTTCTGGTTCGGACTGATTCAGCATCAGGAAAAATGACTAACTATTCTTTAAAGATAATCTGAAGCTCGGAGCTGAAAACAGAAGGAAACAGCAGAACCATTCTCCCCATCTGCTCTAAATCCATCCGGTTCGGGCTGAATTCTTCCTCGGACTAGAGGATTTCACCGCAGATCTTTAATCTCAGTAGAAATGTTCCAGAAACAACTGGAATTAAACTCTTACCTCATTTTCCTTCTCAGACAAAAACAACTCGACTTCGCACGAAAAGTCTGTTCTCGCGATATCCTCGCTTTCACACACTGAGAGCTCAGAGGAACGCCATTACTGCCTGCATCGCAGCACGTAGGCACCACATACACTGGGAGGGAGGACTGTACCAGCTGGGAACAGCCACGTAGCAAAGTGGTAAACAAACCAAGAGGGGGGCGCTGCGGTCTTGGAACAGCCAATGAGAAGGGCGGCGGGGGACCTTAGAACAGCCGGTGAAATGTGGGGTGGGGGAGGCGCTCCAACTCTGCAACAGCCAGTGTGCAGGCGGTGAGCGGCCTGGGGGGAGTAAGCTGAGCCCGGGGAACAGCTGGAGATGAACAACCAGGAACAGACCGAGAGTTCCCTGGAAGGAAGCGGTGAAAGCAGGCCGGAACACGGAGCAGTTCCCTCCTAGGGGTCGCCATGTTGTCTTCTGCGCTCTGTCACACCAAGCAAAACCTGAAGTTTAAACTTTCACTGAGTCTCCATGGAAGCAACACTGAAAACCCGCTAGCCTGACTACAAACACCCACTCTGACGTTAGAGGTGCTCTGCTCATGTTAATGTTAACCTGCTGCTTTAACCCCAGCGATCAGCTGATAGGAGCCTGGAGAACCACAACTATCAGCTCACATTCAGTCAGATGAGACTGCTATCAGCGCCGATTAATCAGTTAAAGTATATCCAGGTTAAATATGATTACAAAGTGAGAGAGCGGAGAGGAAAACCTGATTAACGAACCTGTTAAAACAAAAACTGGATCTTTTTAAAGCAGATCTTGTTGAGACCCGATCACGTGTCTCCCACGCCCCAGAAACATAAACACTGAGCTGAAGTCCCCCCCCCCCCGAAAAACTCTTAAAAAGTCATAAAACATTTACTAAGCATAACCTTCCACGGTTCCGTTATAGCTGACCCACAGCTCCGTGGAGCAGCTAGCAGCTCCCCTACAGGGCTAAACACGACCACAGCTCCACTCACCGCGGGGCTTTGCTCTGAAGTCTGGACTTGGAGGTCATAAATGATCCGAATCGGTTCGGTGTCACTGCAGCTTAAAAAAATAGTCAGTGAACGCTGGAAAGCCTTGACAGAACCCCGGCTGCTGACCCAATGTCACTGCATCACGGAAAGACAGCAGCCAAGTGTCGCGATAACTGCAAGGAAACTCTCGTTAGTGGGAGTTAGATGGCGAGAGGCTGCCCCCTGCTGGTAAAATAGGAGAAAATCGAATGCAATAACAGCAAACAGACTCACAAAGAATATTTTATATATATATATATATATATATATATATATATATATATATATATATATATATATATATATATATATATATATATATATATAAAATAAAGAATAAAAAATACTGTACAGTAAGGCAAAAATGTCAACATGAGTATTTTGTAGTTGTAAAAAATACTCCAGTTCAGAGGAATGTGAAACTAAGTTGGTTAATTAAAAATGTACAAGATGTGCAAAAAGTCTCTGAGCATTAAAAATACAAACCATTCACAGTCAGTGAAAAAGTTGTAGAGATACTAGCATGGATATAAACACTTATTGATTTTGTTGAGAGCAGTGGTGGTGATAGAGTTTAACAGCTGCTGGGAGCAAGGATCTCCTATAACGCTAGTGCACCTAGGATGCAGCAGTCTGTCACTGAAGGAGCTCTTCAGCTCAGCAACAGCTTCATGCATGGGGTGGGAGACTTTGTCCATCAGTGATGTTATTTTAGCCCAAGTCCTTCTGTCTCCCACCACCTGCACTGGGTCGAGGGGGCACCCTAGCACAGAGCTGGCCTTCCTGATGAGCTGATCTAACTGCTTCCTCTCAGCCGTAGAGAAGCTGCTCCGACATACAGTCCCATAGAAGATGACTGATGCAACTACAAAGTCAGAGAAGGTCCTCAGCAGCGCCCCCTGCAGTCCAGAAGACCTCATCCTCCTCAGCAGGTAGAGTCTGCTCTGACCATTCCTGTAAAGAGCATTAGTCCAGTTTATTGTTCAGATGAACACCCAGGTACTGAGAAGAGTCCACGATCTTAATGTCCACTCCCTGGATGTTCACCGGTGTCAGGGAGATGGGTCTGTGCCTGCCTGCATAAATCCACCACCAGCTCCTTGGTTTTAGCAGCATTGATCAGAAGGTGGTTCCACTGGCACCAGTCCACAAAGTCCTTCTAAAGGTGCTCCAACAAAACCAGAGAACTGTTTTCATCAACGTTATATAGGGTTATTTTATGAATAGAATAGAATAGAAATATCATTTATTATCCCTCAGTGGGGACTTTTAGGTGTACCAGCAGTAAGTTGACAGGCTTATGGAAGCGTGCAGATTCACACACGTGAAAAAAAAAAAAATAATAATAATAATAATAATAATAACAATAATAAGTTTATTAAAGAATAAGAATAAAGGACTGTATATTCAGGGCAAATTTACAACATAAAAATATTGTACAGTTGTTGAAAAAATAACAGACTCAGATTAAAAGAAATGTCAAGCTGATTAGTATTGGACATTTCAGCAGTGAGGCATGATATATTATCTACATGATAAAAACATAATGAATAAACACAAAATGCATTACATTAAAGTGGCAAAATGAATGAAAAGCTGGAATCCAAATTAGAAATAATCTATAATCCAGTTGTTAATAATCAAAGGCAGCTCTAAAGAGGAGGTATTTTAGCCTTGCTTTAAAGGAACTCAGTGTTTCAGCTGTTTTGCAGTTTTCTGGAAGTTTGTTCCAGATTAGAGGAGCACAAAAACTGAAAGCTGCTTCTCCATGTTTGGTTCTGGTTCTGGGGATGCAGAGCAGACCAGAACCAGAAGACCTGAGTGGTCTGGAAGGTTGATGCAACGACAACAGGTCTTTAAGCCGTTCAGTGATTTGTAAACTAGCAGAAGGATTTTAAAGTCTATTCTCTGAGTTCCAGGGAGCCAGTGGAAGGACTTTAGAACTGGGGTGATGTGCTCTATCTTCCTGGTCTTAGTGAGAACACCAGCAGCAGCGTTCTGGATCAGCTGCAGCTGTCTGGTTGACTCTTTAGGCAGACCTGTGAAGACACTGCTGCAGTAATCAATGCGACTAAAGATAAACGCATGGATGAGATTCTCTAGATCTTGTTGAGACATTAGTCCTTTAATCCTGGAAATGTTCTTCAGGTGATAGAAGGCTGACTTTGTAACTGTGTTTATGTGTCTCTGAAGGTTCAGGTCTGAGTCCATCACTGCACCCAGATTTCAGGCCTGATCACTAGTTTCTAGCTGTAATAACTGAAGCTGCGCGCTGACTCTAGATCGTTCCTCTTTAGGTCCAAAGATGATAACTTCAGTTTTGTTTTTGTTCATCTGGAGAAAGTTTTGGCACCTCCATGCATTGATTTGTTCTAAGCATCTGTTCAGTGCTTGGACTGATTCAGAGTCACCTGGTGACATCGTAATGCAGAGCTGTGTATCATCATATGGTAGCTAATCTTATTACTTGTTATAATCTGAGCTAGTGGGAGCTAGTGCATGTAAATATTGTGCAGCTGAGTAGGAGAGTTTAATAATAGAACATGTGGACAGAAAACAAGAAGTGAATTAACTGTAAATACCAGCAGGGGTGTGAATACTTATTGAGTTAATTGGGAGCAGTAATGGTTCCAGAGTCTAACAGCTGCTGATCTGTGATAATCCTCCTTAGTGCACCTAGAATGCAGCAGTCTGTCACTGAAGGAAGTCTTCAGTTCAGCAACAGTTTCATGCAGGGGGAGACATTGTCCACCAGTGGGGTTCTTCTGTCTCCGTCCACCTGGTTCCTGGACCTGAGGAGATGGGACCATCCTCAGGTCGAGAGAGGTTCTGTTACAACCATCAAAGCTGCTGTTCAGTGGTTCTGGTTAGTCATCTCAGACCTGATACCGAACCTTCTGTCCTGGGAACACTGAAGCATCGGATCAGAACCATCAGCAGTCCTTCTTGCTGATGTCTATTTTTGAAAAAGCTCAAATGTCCCGCAGTGAACTGAGGTTCCTCCTTTCCATCAGCTGCTGCTTATTAACAATGATTATATCAACCTGAGACCCGCGCTGCTCCTCCGGACACAGAAAGCTGTAAGCTGTGACGTCTTGACCGGAAGAGAACCGAAACAACCGAATCTGGCTGCAGACACGAGACGAAGAATCTCCTGGGTGAACTCAGCCGCATGATTCGGATCTCAGAACGGTGACAGAATTCCCATCATGAACGGAAACCTCGCGATATCTCCAGTGTCCACGCAGGCTCTGTGACGTCAGTGTGTTCAGAAACACAAACATCGGATGTGATCGGTTCCGATCCAGTTTAGAGTCTGTCAGAGGTCCACAGACACTAGAACCAGCGATTGTCCGAACCCCGGGACCGGAGCTTCTGCCGCTGCGTTAGGATGTCTGCCGGGACCGGGAGCAGGAACACGGAGCCGTGGGGCGGGTTCGACGACCACCTCATCCAGGTGGGTCAAACTGGTGTCGACAGGTAGCAGCTAACCCGGGGGGTAACCCTGTCACTAACTAGCAGGTAAATAACCGGGACGGTAGATAGTTAGGAGGATAACTAGCTAGCAGGGTCACTAGCTGGTAGGGTAACTAGCTGGCAGGGTCACTAGCTAGCAGGGTCACTAGCTAGCAGGGTAACTAGCTGGCAGGGTAACTAGCTAGCAGGGTCACTAGCTAGCAGGGTCACTAGCTGGCAGGGTAACTAGCTAGCAGGGTCACTAGCTAGCAGGGTAACTAGCTGGAAGGGTCACTAGCTAGCAGGGTCACTAGCTAGCAGGGTCACTAGCTGGCAGGGTCACTAGCTAGCAGGGTAACTAGCTGGCAGGGTAACTAGCTGGCAGGGTAACTAGCTGGAAGGGTCACTAGCTGGCAGGGTCACTAGCTGGCAGGGTAACTAGCTGGCAGGGTCACTAGCTGGCAGGGTCACTAGCTGGCAGGGTAACTAGCTGGAAGGGTCACTAGCTGGCAGGGTCACTAGCTAGCAGGGTCACTAGCTGGCAGGGTCACTAGCTAGCAGGGTCACTAGCTGGCAGGGTCACTAGCTAGTCGGGTAGCTCACAGTCTGACCAGCAGTAAACCAACTGGGTGAGGTTTAGGTTCAGATCACAGGTTCTAGTCCTGACCCGGTAGAACCAGGAGCCTGGGCCGAGGTTCTGGAACCTCTAGTGGTTCTGTGGACCTTCCACTGGGGTTCTGAATAAATTCAGAACTGATTCATAAAGTCCTTGAATTTCCAAACATTACCAGAAAATTATCCAGATCCATTTTTCTGTCGATCGGCTTCTTTTCCCGAATTTTCCAGAGATATCTCAGCATCTTTGAGAAGAAATGGACCCGTCCTTTTCTGGTTAGTTTAAACCTAACAATAGAAATGGAAGGGGAATGTTGGAGAACCTTGGTGGTTCTGAACGTGTTTGTTTAGCTGGACTTAAGGTAGAAAGGTTGCAGAACCCTGGTCTGGATGGTGGAGGGTCACAGGAACCATCAAAGTGTTTCTGGGCCCAAACAGCTGGACCTCTACTGGTTCTGAAAAGACCCGGTTCAGGTTTTCATGATCCAGCTGGTGAATGATGGCTCCTCCATCCAGAAGCAGAACCTTCCCACGGTACCGTGCAGATCTTTGTAGGGTCATCACCGGTTCTGATTTAGAAACCCTGTGAACAGTTACTGGGTCAGAACCAGGACTGGTTCTGGTTCATAAACTCTGGTTAAACAGCTGATAATCCTGACCCGTTGCAGGGTTTCCAGAACCCTGCAGATCCTCCACAGCTGGAGGATTCCTCCCTTACATGCTTCACATGGGGGGCATTTATACACTTTGTGGGGGGGTTGCTTATCTTGACTTGGGAGCTTGTGTTGTCTGATGCGCAGCTCTAATTGACGGTCTCTTTCTGCCTTCCTGGTTGTCCTTCCAGCTGCTCTCTCTCGTCTGGTTACCCGTTGGGTTTCCGCTGCTTCATCTCTTCCTCTTAATGGCTCTGAGTTTCGAGGCAGAACGTATCTGGAAGCTTGGAAAACTGTTCAGAAAGAAATGGGCTTGTGAGATTTACTGCAGATCTCGACACATTCTTGCTTTTGTTGAAAGCGTTTATTATCGTTCCGTTTGATCTTCTTCCCTCGTGTTTGTCACAGCTGCGGCTCTCTTCTCTCGTAGCTCCTTGCTCGACTCCTGTTCTCGCCCTTCTCAGCTGCATCTCTCTCCACAACGTTGTTGAAATAAAATTCCTAAATAGTTCAGTTGCTCACATGGCCTCTGTTTTTGCTGCGCTGGCATCTAAGCTCTTTCCACTGCTGTAATTTGTTGCCTCGTTCCCCAACGTTTTTGGGATGCATTTTGGGGAACATTAACCATTTCGGTACCTCTTGCTTCCATCTCTTCTTTCTCCCTCCTCTGTCTCTTCATCTTTTTTGTTTTTAGAATCGTGTAATAGAGTTAATGTTAAATGAATACACTTGAAAATATTACTTTGTCACACGTTCTGATCAAATAAGTTTGGAAAGCTTTTTTTGGATGCAATATTTCCTTCTATATTTATTGCCAGTTTTGGCAGGACCAGTCCTCCATACCTTGGTCTTCACACCTGCACCTGCGTGTCCAGTAGGTTTAACCTTCACATGTCTGAGTTTGTGGATGACTGGGTGAAAGACTGTATGAGTGTTGGAGTCCTCAGACTTGATAAAGCGCTTTAGAAATGCAGGTCATTTCCAGTTTCTGGCTGAACCTGCCTCCCGTTTCACTGCTGCTGAGTGAGAACCGTCTGAGCCGCGGAGGGAAGCTGATATGTTCTGGCGTCGGCTCGTTTTTCCAGATGGAGCCGCTGAGTCCGCCACTGCTGCTGAAGCGACGGGTTTTCTCTGAGCCAGTTCGCCTGGCTCTCAGATCTCCGGGCTGCTTGGTGGCCTTCCCGCCTCCGGCGTTGGATCCCAGTTAAAGCATCCCACAGCTGCTGGTTTGCTGGCAAGAGAAGAGCGGAGGGAGCTGGTACTTCTGGAAGTGCTCTCGGTCGTAGCTCCGATACAAACGTCACACATCGCGACGGTTTTCATCGATGTAATGTTACGCAGGAATTTCCCGCATTGTAAAAACTATATTTGCGGGAATCGATTAGAAAATGCTCAATACCCTCAATCCCGCAGTGAATTTCAGGCCCTGAGGCCAACATGGATGGAGGGAACCGGACCAGAACTGGACCGGTACCGGCCATCAGAACCCGTATGTCTGATCCAGCACTGACTGGCTGTCTGACCGATGTTCTGATGGGTTGGTTCAGGGCGGCGGTGCGGCCGTCATCGACATGGAGAACATGGACGACACGTCGGGCTCCAGCTTCGAGGATGTGGGCGAGATGCACCAGAGGATGAAGGAGGAGCAGGAAGTGGCGGAGGAGGCGGCGGCCGCCGAGGACGACGGCGCCGACGACGGCGAGTTCCTGGGCATGAAGGGGTTGAAAGGTCAGCTGGGTCGGCAGGTGGCTGACGAGGTGAGTCCGGTCAGAGCCAGAAACAGGTGTTACCATGACAACAGCAGGTCAGGTAACGCCCCGAGCTGTTGCTCTGGTAGCTTAGCGAGTCAGGATGCAGTAAAGCCTGCTGCTCTGCCGCCTCCCGGCTAAGCCCCGCCCCTCTCACCTGTGCCCCTCCCCCAGGTGTGGCAGGCCGGGAAGCGGCAGGCCTCCAGAGCCTTCAACCTCTACGCCAACATCGACATCCTCAGGCCGTACTTCGACGTGGAGCCCTCCCAGGTGCGCAGCAGGTAAGAAGCCCGCTTCCTGTTTCCTGCCAGCTGTTTCCTGTTCCAACACTAAACCAGGTGTCCCCCCCACCCCTCCCCCAGGCTGATGGAATCCATGATTCCTGTCCGAATGATCACCTTCCCCCAGGTAAGCCCACCGCCCTCCCCTGAACCCCTGGCAGGTGCGGTCCAGGTGTGACGCTCTGCTTCCTGTGCAGAAGGTGGCAGGTGAGCTCTACGGCCCGCTGATGCTCGTCTTCACCCTGGTGGCCATCCTGCTGCACGGCATGAAGACGTCCGGGACCGTCATCGTAAGGACGACGGAGTCTCCCCTCACCTGTCCCTCTGTCCCCACCCGTCTCCCCTCACCTGTCCCTCTGTCCCCACCCGTCTCCCCTCACCTGTCCATCTGTCCCCACCCGTCTCCCCTCATCTGTCCTCACCTGTCCATCTGTCCTCACCTGTCCATCTGTCCCCACCCGTCTCCCCTCATCTGTCCTCACCTGTCCATCTGTCCTCACCTGTCCCTCTGTCCCCACCCGTCTCCCCTCACCTGTCCCTCTGTCCCCACCCGTCTCCCCTCATCTGTCCTCACCTGTCCATCTGTCCTCACCTGTCCATCTGTCCTCACCTGTCCCTCTGTCCCCACCCGTCTCCCCTCACCTGTCCATCTGTCCCCACCCGTCTCCCCTCACCTGTCCATCTGTCCCCACCTGTCCATCTGTCCCCACCCGTCTCCCCTCATCTGTCCTCACCTGTCCATCTGTCCTCACCTGTCCATCTGTCCCCACCCGTCTCCCCTCATCTGTCCTCACCTGTCCATCTGTCCTCACCTGTCCCTCTGTCCCCACCCGTCTCCCCTCATCTGTCCTCACCTGTCCATCTGTCCCCACCCGTCTCCCCTCACCTGTCCATCTGTCCCCACCCGTCTCCCCTCACCTGTCCATCTGTCCCCACCCGTCTCCCCTCATCTGTCCTCACCTGTCCATCTGTCCTCACCTGTCCATCTGTCCCCACCCGTCTCCCCTCATCTGTCCTCACCTGTCCATCTGTCCTCACCTGTCCCTCTGTCCCCACCCGTCTCCCCTCATCTGTCCTCACATGTCCATCTGTCCCCACCTGTCCATCTGTCCCCACCCGTCTCCCCTCACCTGTCCATCTGTCCCCACCCGTCTCCCCTCACCTGTCCATCTGTCCCCACCTGTCCATCTGTCCCCACCCGTCTCCCCTCACCTGTCCCTCTGTCCCCCACCCGTCTCCCCTCACCTGTCCATCTGTCCCCACCCGTCTCCCCTCACCTGTCCATCTGTCCCCACCCGTCTCCTCTCACCTGTCCCTCTGTCCCCACCCGTCTCCCCTCATCTGTCCTCACCTGTCCATCTGTCCCCACCCGTCTCCCCTCATCTGTCCTCACCTGTCCATCTGTCCTCACCTGTCCCTCTGTCCCCACCCGTCTCCCCTCACCTGTCCATCTGTCCCCACCGTCTCCCCTCACCTGTCCATCTGTCCCCACCTGTCCATCTGTCCCCACCCGTCTCCCCTCATCTGTCCATCTGTCCTCACCTGTCCATCTGTCCCCACCCGTCTCCCCTCATCTGTCCTCACCTGTCCATCTGTCCTCACCTGTCCCTCTGTCCCCACCCGTCTCCCCTCATCTGTCCTCACCTGTCCATCTGTCCCCACCCGTCTCCCCTCATCTGTCCTCACCTGTCCATCTGTCCTCACCTGTCCCTCTGTCCCCACCCGTCTCCCCTCATCTGTCCTCACATGTCCATCTGTCCCCACCTGTCCATCTGTCCCCACCCGTCTCCCCTCACCTGTCCATCTGTCCCCACCCGTCTCCCCTCACCTGTCCATCTGTCCCCACCTGTCCATCTGTCCCCACCCGTCTCCCCTCACCTGTCCCTCTGTCCCCACCCGTCTCCCCTCACCTGTCCATCTGTCCCCACCCGTCTCCCCTCACCTGTCCATCTGTCCCCACCCGTCTCCTCTCACCTGTCCCTCTGTCCCCACCCGTCTCCCCTCATCTGTCCTCACCTGTCCATCTGTCCTCACCTGTCCCTCTGTCCCCACCCGTCTCCTCTCACCTGTCCCTCTGTCCCCACCCGTCTCCCCTCATCTGTCCATCTGTCCCCACCCGTCTCCTCTCACCTGTCCCTCTGTCCCCACCCGTCTCCCCTCATCTGTCCATCTGTCCCCACCCGTCTCCTCTCACCTGTCCCTCTGTCCCCACCCGTCTCCCCTCATCTGTCCATCTGTCCCCACCCGTCTCCCCTCACCTGTCCATCTGTCCCCACCCGTCTCCTCTCACCTGTCCCTCTGTCCCCACCCGTCTCCCCTCACCTGTCCATCTGTCCCCACCTGTCCATCTGTCCCACCCGTCTCCCCTCATCTGTCCATCTGTCCCCACCCGTCTCCCCTCACCTGTCCATCTGTCCCCACCCGTCTCCTCTCACCTGTCCCTCTGTCCCCACCCGTCTCCCCTCACCTGTCCATCTGTCCCCACCTGTCCATCTGTCCCCACCCGTCTCCCCTCACCTGTCCATCTGTCCCCACCCGTCTCCCCTCATCTGTCCTCACCTGTCCATCTGTCCCCACCCGTCTCCCCTCACCTGTCCATCTGTCCCCACCTGTCCCTCTGTCCCCACCCGTCTCCCCTCATCTGTCCTCACCTGTCCATCTGTCCTCACATGTCCATCTGTCCCCACCCGTCTCCTCTCACCTGTCCTTACCTGTCCATCTGTCCCCACCTGTCCATCTGTCCCCACCCGTCTCCCCTCATCTGTCCTCACCTGTCCATCTGTCCTCACCTATCCATCTGTCCCCACCCGTCTCCTCTCACCTGTCCTTACCTGTCCATCTGTCCTCACCTGTCCATCTGTCCCCACCTGTCCATCTGTCCCCACCCGTCTCCCCTCACCTGTCCCTCTGTCCCCACCCGTCTCCCCTCATCTGTCCTCACATGTCCATCTGTCCTCACATGTCCATCTGTCCCCACCCGTCTCCTCATACCTGTCCATCTGTCCCCACCCGTCTCCTCTCACCTGTCCTTACCTGTCCATCTGTCCTCACCTGTCCATCTGTCCCCACCCGTCTCCCCTCATCTGTCCTCACCTCTCCATCTGTCCTTACCTGTCCATCTGTCCCCACCCGTCTCCCCTCATCTGTCCTCACCTGTCCATCTGTCCTCACCTGTCCATCTGTCCCCACCCGTCTCCTCTCACCTGTCCATCTGTCCCCACCCGTCTCCTCATACCTGTCCATCTGTCCCCACCCGTCTCCCCTCACCTGTCCATCTGTCCCCACCCGTCTCCTCTCACCTGTCCTCACCTGTCCATCTGTCCCCACCCGTCTCCCCTCATCTGTCCTCACCTGTCCATCTGTCCTCACCTGTCCATCTGTCCCCACCCGTCTCCTCTCACCTGTCCTCACCTGTCCATCTGTCCCCACCCGTCTCCTCTCACCTGTCCTCACCTGTCCATCTGTCCCCACCCGTCTCCTCTCACCTGTCCATCTGTCCCCACCCGTCTCCTCTCAACTGTCCCCACCTGTCCATCTGTCCCCACCCGTCTCCTCTCACCTGTCCTCACCTGTCCATCTGTCCCCACCCGTCTCCTCTCACCTGTCCATCTCTCCCCACCCGCCTCCTCTCACCTGTCCTCACCTGTCCATCTGTCCCCACCCGTCTCCTCTCACCTGTCCATCTGTCCCCACCCGCCTCCTCTCACCTGTCCATCTGTCCCCACCTGTCCATCTGTCCCCACCCGTCTTCTTTCACCTGTCCTCACCTGTCCATCTGTCTTCACCCGTCTCCTCTCACCTGTCCTCACCTGTCTATCTGTCCTCATGTCTCCCCGTCTCCTCTCACCTGTCCATCTGTCCTCATGTCTCCCCGTCTCCTCTCACCTGTCCATCTGTCCCCACCCGTCTCCTCTCACCTGTCCTCACCTGTCTATCTGTCCTCATGTCTCCCCGTCTCCTCTCACCTGTCCATCTGTCCTCATGTCTCCCCGTCTCCTCTCACCTGTCCATCTGTCCCCACCCGTCTCCTCTCACCTGTCCTCACCTGTCCACAGAGGGAGGGGACCCTGATGGGGACGGCCATCGGGACCTGCTTCGGCTACTGGCTCGGCGTCTCCTCCTTCGTCTTCTTCTTGGCCTACCTGGTCAATGCTCAGATCACCTTGCTGCAGATGCTCTCCCTGCTGGTGAGTAGCCCCGCCCCTCCCCCGCCACTCCCCATGAAATGTGACATCACTTCCTGTGTCTGGTCGCCAGGGTTACGGTCTGTTCGGTCACTGCGTGGTCCTCCTGGTCACCTACAACATCCACTTCCATTTCCTGTTCTATGGCCTGTGGCTGCTGGCGGGAGGATTGTCCACGCTGCGCATGGTAGGACCGCGTTTCCCAGCAGCCCCTGGGCTCCTCCGCTGCTTCCTGCTCCCGCTCACCTGCCCGTGTCTCTCAGGTGGCGGTCCTGCTGTCCCGGACCGTGGGCCAGACCCCCCGCCTGCTGCTGTGTGGGACGCTGTCGCTGCTGCACATGAGCTTCCTGCTGTACCTGCACTTCAGCTACCACCGCATCCTGGAAGGTCAGAACCGGGTCAGAACCAGTTAGATACTGCTGGGTCAGAACCAGAACCTCCGGGTCAGAACCAGTTAGATACTGCTGGGTCAGAACCACCACATCCTGGAAGGTCAGAACCAGAAAAACTGGGTCAGAACCAGTTAGATACTGCTGGGTCAGAACCAGAACCTCCGGGTCAGAACCAGTTAGATACTGCTGGGTCAGAACCACCGCATCCTGGAAGGTCAGAACCGGGTCAGAACCAGTTAGATACTGCTGGGTCAGAACCACCGCATCCTGGAAGGTCAGAACCGGGTCAGAACCAGTTAGATACTGCTGGGTCAGAACCACCACATCCTGGAAGGTCAGAACCGGGTCAGAACCAGTTAGATACTGCTGGGTCAGAACCACCACATCCTGGAAGGTCAGAACCAGAACCACTGGGTCAGAACCAGTTAGATACTGCTGGGTCAGAACCACCGCATCCTGGAAGGTCAGAACCGGGTCAGAACCAGTTAGATACTGCTGGGTCAGAACCAGAACCTCCGGGTCAGAACCAGTTAGATACTGCTGGGTCAGAACCACCGCATCCTGGAAGGTCAGAACCGGGTCAGAACCAGTTAGATACTGCTGGGTCAGAACCACCGCATCCTGGAAGGTCAGAACCGGGTCAGAACCAGTTAGATACTGCTGGGTCAGAACCAGAACCTCCGGGTCAGAACCAGTTAGATACTGCTGGGTCAGAACCACCGCATCCTGGAAGGTCAGAACCAGAACCACCGGGTCAGAACCAGTTAGATATTGCTGGGTCAGAACCACCACATCCTAGAAGGTCAGAACCAGAACCACCGGGTCAGAACCAGTTAGATACTGCTGGGTCAGAACCACCACATCCTGGAAGGTCAGAACCAGAACCTCCGGGTCAGAACCAGTTAGATATTGCTGGGTCAGAACCACCACATCCTAGAAGGTCAGAACCAGAACCACCGGGTCAGAACCAGTTAGATACTGCTGGGTCAGAACCACCGCATCCTGGAAGGTCAGAACCGGGTCAGAACCAGTTAGATACTGCTGGGTCAGAACCACAACCTCCGGGTCAGAACCAGTTAGATACTGCTGGGTCAGAACCACCGCATCCTGGAAGGTCAGAACCAGAACCACTGGGTCAGAACCAGTTAGATACTGCTGGGTCAGAACCACTGCATCCTGGAAGGTCAGAACCGGGTCAGAACCAGTTAGATACTGCTGGGTCAGAACCACCACATCCTGGAAGGTCAGAACCAGAAAAACTGGGTCAGAACCAGTTAGATACTGCTGGGTCAGAACCAGAACCTCCGGGTCAGAACCAGTTAGATACTGCTGGGTCAGAACCACCGCATCCTGGAAGGTCAGAACCGGGTCAGAACCAGTTAGATACTGCTGGGTCAGAACCACCGCATCCTGGAAGGTCAGAACCGGGTCAGAACCAGTTAGATACTGCTGGGTCAGAACCACCACATCCTGGAAGGTCAGAACCGGGTCAGAACCAGTTAGATACTGCTGGGTCAGAACCACCACATCCTGGAAGGTCAGAACCAGAACCACTGGGTCAGAACCAGTTAGATACTGCTGGGTCAGAACCACCGCATCCTGGAAGGTCAGAACCGGGTCAGAACCAGTTAGATACTGCTGGGTCAGAACCAGAACCTCCGGGTCAGAACCAGTTAGATACTGCTGGGTCAGAACCACCGCATCCTGGAAGGTCAGAACCGGGTCAGAACCAGTTAGATACTGCTGGGTCAGAACCACCCGCATCCTGGAAGGTCAGAACCGGGTCAGAACCAGTTAGATACTGCTGGGTCAGAACCAGAACCTCCGGGTCAGAACCAGTTAGATACTGCTGGGTCAGAACCACCGCATCCTGGAAGGTCAGAACCAGAACCACCGGGTCAGAACCAGTTAGATATTGCTGGGTCAGAACCACCACATCCTAGAAGGTCAGAACCAGAACCACCGGGTCAGAACCAGTTAGATACTGCTGGGTCAGAACCACCACATCCTGGAAGGTCAGAACCAGAACCTCCGGGTCAGAACCAGTTAGATATTGCTGGGTCAGAACCACCACATCCTAGAAGGTCAGAACCAGAACCACCGGGTCAGAACCAGTTAGATACTGCTGGGTCAGAACCACCGCATCCTGGAAGGTCAGAACCGGGTCAGAACCAGTTAGATACTGCTGGGTCAGAACCACAACCTCCGGGTCAGAACCAGTTAGATACTGCTGGGTCAGAACCACCGCATCCTGGAAGGTCAGAACCAGAACCACTGGGTCAGAACCAGTTAGATACTGCTGGGTCAGAACCACTGCATCCTGGAAGGTCAGAACCGGGTCAGAAACCAGTTAGATACTGCTGGGTCAGAACCAGAACCTCCGGGTCAGAACCAGTTAGATACTGCTGGGTCAGAACCACCGCATCCTGGAAGGTCAGAACCGGGTCAGAACCAGTTAGATACTGCTGGGTCAGAACCACTGCATCCTGGAAGGTCAGAACCGGGTCAGAACCAGTTAGATACTGCTGGGTCAGAACCAGAACCTCCGGGTCAGAACCAGTTAGATACTGCTGGGTCAGAACCACCGCATCCTGGAAGGTCAGAACCAGAACCACTGGGTCAGAACCAGTTAGATACTGCTGGGTCAGAACCACCGCATCCTGGAAGGTCAGAACCGGGTCAGAAACCAGATAGATACTGCTGGGTCAGAACCACCGCATCCTGGAAGGTCAGAACCGGGTCAGAACCAGTTAGATACTGCTGGGTCAGAACCAGAACCTCCGGGTCAGAACCAGTTAGATACTGCTGGGTCAGAACCACCGCATCCTGGAAGGTCAGAACCGGGTCAGAACCAGTTAGATACTGCTGGGTCAGAACCACCGCATCCTGGAAGGTCAGAACCGGGTCAGAACCAGTTAGATACTGCTGGGTCAGAACCAGAACCTCCGGGTCAGAACCAGTTAGATACTGCTGGGTCAGAACCACCGCATCCTGGAAGGTCAGAACCAGAACCACTGGGTCAGAACCAGTTAGATACTGCTGGGTCAGAACCACCGCATCCTGGAAGGTCAGAACCGGGTCAGAACCAGTTAGATACTGCTGGGTCAGAACCACCACATCCTGGAAGGTCAGAACCAGAACCACCGGGTCAGAACCAGTTAGATACTGCTGGGTCAGAACCAGAACCTCCGGGTCAGAACCAGTTAGATACTGCTGGGTCAGAACCACCGCATCCTGGAAGGTCAGAACCAGAACCACCGGGTCAGAACCAGTTAGATACTGCTGGGTCAGAACCACCACATCCTGGAAGGTCAGAACCAGAACCTCCGGGTCAGAACCAGTTAGATACTGCTGGGTCAGAACCACCGCATCCTGGAAGGTCAGAACCAGAACCACCGGGTCAGAACCAGTTAGATACTGCTGGGACAGAACCAGAACCTCCGGGTCAGAACCAGTTAGATACTGCTGGGTCAGAACCACCGCATCCTGGAAGGTCAGAACCGGGTCAGAACCAGTTAGATACTGCTGGGTCAGAACCAGAACCACCGGGTCAGAACCAGTTAGATACTGCTGGGTCAGAACCAGAACCACCGGGTCAGAACCAGTTAGATACTGCTGGGTCAGAACCACCGCATCCTGGAAGGTCAGAACCGGGTCAGAACCACCGGGTCAGAACCAGTTAGATACTGCTGGGTCAGAACCACCGCATCCTGGAAGATCAGAACCGGGTCAGAACCAGGACCACCGGGTCAGAACCAGAACCAGATCCTGCAGCGTGATCTGAATGACTTCTGGATCCAGATGTACTCTCAGGGTGGAGCAGCCTGTTTGGGCCAGAACCGGGTCAGAACCTGATGTTCTGCTTTCTGCTGTTGCAGGTCTGCTGGACTCCCTGGAAGGACCCAAACCGGCCCCCATGGAGAGGGTGGCCCGGGACGTGCCTGAGGGGGCCCTCAACGTGACCCTCCTGGGGGCCGCGCTGGGGGCCCGCTGAGGCCCAGCCGGGGGGCTCCGCTGGGGGGGCCCTGCCGGGGGCCGCTCTGTGCGTGGACCTTCTGGACCTGGTCTCCACCTGCAGAACTTTCTGATGGTTGTCTGGTTCTGGATCATGCCCTCCGTGGGGCTCTCTTCTTCTACTGTTGTCAGCTACACTCAACATCGTTGTTGTTGTTGTTGTTTATTACAGATTATCAGATGTTGTGTTTGAGGGAATTAGAAGCTGTGGGAAATCTCAGACTCTCTGGAACATCTCAGTGGGTTCAACACATTCTCAATAAAGATCTGATTTCCCATCAACTGGTCCTGAACTGGGAACCAGGTGCAGTTCTCTATTTAAGCCAGCAGGTGGCGCCACCTACCATAACAAACATAAATCCATGACCTCATTATTCTGGAGAATGTCACTGTGACTCATCTAAGCTCCATCAGTTTCGCATTCCTGCATCAATTAAACTACATTTCTGGCCTGGGGGTCTAATCCCTGAGTGTCGTCTGCAAGGTGCTTTTCTGCCTGAAGAGGTAGAAACAACAGAAACACAACGACTCAGTTCACAACAGAGATTAAAGGTCTACTTTAAAAACAACAATTAAACATTTCTTTCAGATACATAAATAAAAATCTCTGGAAACGGCGAACTTTTTGCCTGCGAGACTCATCACAGGGTAGTAGCGCCATGACAGGCTGGATGGTGTTTGCCGCCAGGTGGCAGCAGAGAGGCGGCTCCAGAGGCACTGTCCTCAGCTGCAGACCAGAAGAAGAAACACGTCGTTGCGCATCTGTTGAGGTTTTTTTTTTAATATTATTATTGAAAGATTTGTACAAACAAGGCAGTGATACAAATAGTGTTCAGATAGAAATCAGAAATTGTAGGCATGTGTGCAGAACGGACAATAAACTAAGAAGTGAGGGGAAAAAAAAAAAGATGGATAGAAATAAAACACTGAAGTTACAGGACGATTTCGAGCTACAAAGCTACTAAATTATGTTCAAGAATAATGTGGAAGTTTTTTAGCATTAAGATTCACCCTTTAAGGGCTTTAACATAACAGAAACTCATTGACAAGAACAAAACTTAGGAGACATTTTCTTACATTTGGATTTGTGTATATATGATTTTCCAAGAATTAGAGCAGTGTTCACCAAGAGGGAGGTCTTTTCACAGTCCAGGAAAGGCCAAAAATAATGTCCTTCTGACAGAACTTTCCCAGTTGAGAAATATTTGGCTGTAACCATTTAAAAACATCTTGTCAAGAGTCATCAGAGAACTTACACTGAAAGAATAAATGGTCTGGAGTTTCAATATCATTATTGCAGAAAGAACAACAGTTGGATTCGAACCCAAAACATATGAATTTCTTTGGCTTTGGAGGGAATAGGAAATTTCACATATTGCGTTCTCAAATAACAGTATCTTTTGGTAACAATTTTAAGATGGAGTTCTTGTAAGATTGAAAAAGAAACAAGATATGAGTGAATGAGTATGAGAGAGTTTTGTTTGGAACTGAGATTTCTCTGAAATCACAGTCACCGATTAAGATTAGTGGAAGTTGAGGAAGAATAAGATCGAATATAACACCTCGAATCAGGTAGAAAACAGAATCTGAAATAGCTCGGGTAACGAGATTGAATGTTTTTAGATGAGAAAAATTGCCATATTTAAGACAAAAATTATAGTAAGATATAAAATGGCTACAACTATCAACAAGGTGAACTGGTGACCAAATTCCTTTATCTAACCATTCCTTATAAAATAAAGCTTTGTTTCTAAAAGTAACATATCTATTGTTCTATATTGGGGAATTGTGAGAAGTTATGGTTATATAAAAGTTTCCAATATAAAAGGACCTGTTGGTGGAAGAGAGATAAATTGACAGGGAGTTTTTGAATGAAGAAATCAATACCACCTAACGTCTTAAGGATTTGTCTGGGAATATGATACCATTAGCGTTTAGAAAGGATTTCAACCAGTTCATTTTCAGGTTCCGTTCATATATTAATTTTCAGTGGCTTCTAGCCCCCCATCCTCATATTTTTCGGTTAATATGGTCTTTTTAATATAATGTGGGGGTTTTTTTCTCCAAATGTAGTCAAAATTAACCCGATAAATTTTTAATGGCTCTGTTAGAGATTGCTAATGAATGTGCTGGGAAGATGCATCTTGAAATACTCCCCATTTTAGTCAAAAAGATTCTACCCGGTAAACTAACACCACGTAGCAGCCAAAAGTTAAGTTTAGATTGGCAATTATCAATTACGTTCCAAATATTCTCATTTTCTCTTTCAGCATAATTTTTCCATACAGAGATTCTTAAATATTTAACAGTGGATTTTATGGATATGCCATAAGCTTCCTTTAAGTGAGGTTTTACTTGATGAATTGGCATCAACTCGCATTTGTTTAAATTTAGATTCAACCTGAGGCCTCGGAAAATGTGCAAATAATTTGGAGAATCTTCGGGACTTCTGCTAAGTTCTTCATAAAGATGGTAATAAAGTAATGGCTTCTCAAGAGCATCTAAAGGAGCAATATTAGAAGTTTTTATAAATATTGAAAGCATTTCTGCAGCTATTATAAAAAGAAAGGGAGAAATCGAGCACCTGGTTTCACCCCTTGCAAGGAGACAGAGCTGTTTGTGTCTTTATAGAGAGATTCTGTAATATGTCTGAATTTGGAACCAAAACCTAATAAACTTAAACATTTAAAGATAAACGGATGTTCAGTGGAATCAAAAGTTTTATAAAACTCAAGAAATAAAATGAAACCGTCATCCTTTGTCAAACAGTTGTAATCGAGATCAAGTATTAAGCGAATATTGTTGTGACTATTTTGGATGAAACCGGACTGGGATTCGTTAAGAATTTAATGATAATTTCCTTTCAGTCTTTCGTGTAAATGAGGGTAAGGATTTTGTAGTCAGTGTTTATTAAAGTGATAGGCCTAAGATTATCAAGAATTCCAGGGTCTTTGCCAGGTTTAGGGATTAAAGTTATTACTCCTTGTTTCATAGTTAGAGGGAAAGCCAAATTATCAGTAACTTCATGAACCATATTAAGAAAGAGTTCTCTTAAATTAATCCAGAAATGTTTATAAAAATTTGATGTGAGACCATCACAACCAGGAGATTTGTTTAAGGATAAACTGTCAACAGCTTTGTCTAACTTGGTGATAGTGATATCAGCATCGGACAATCCTGCAAACTCCTCATCAACGTGAGGTATAAGATTCTGAATGCAATTAAAAAAGAATATAGCATTATTAGTAGAATTTGTTTATTTAAGGATCCCCATTAGTCGCTACATTAGTTGAGACTATTCTTCCTCGGCTCCACACTGAAACATTACAATTAAATCTTCCTTTTCCATACATTACAAAAAAGACAATAATAATCCTTAAGACACAAACCAAATTAAATCTAAAACTAAATTCAAATCAACCACTTTAACAATTATAACATTTTACAAACATTTCAAAAAACATCACACAATACATTGAGACACAAACAAAATATCAGCAATTTCAAAGACATATTCAAAACAATAACAATCTACAAATTTACTAATTTAATCAAGTCAATAATAATTCATTAACTAGAATAAGATGAAAAATAAAGATGACTGTAGAAGGTGAAAACTTCCCTGGAAATCAAGATGGGATCAGTTATAACTTGATCATGCAACTTCAGGGCTTTAATCAAATTTCTTCCCTGCCTTCTTTTTTCACCCTCTTCCATCCACCGAGCCCGAGATCTGATAAAGGCTCCTTCCGCTTTTTTAAGATAGATTTCCTCAAGCTTAGTTTGCAAGCCTTGTAATATTTGTTTATCTTCTTCAGTGGGTGAAATCTTACTACAATAAATGTTTATATCTTTAATTAAGCTCGTTTCATATAGCCTGCTTTTTTTTTTTTCCAAAAGAAATAGAAAATTTGTGTATTCTAAATTTTAAGAAGTCCCACCTGGCAGAATAAGAAGATAAAGGCATCCCAGACATTACATCAGAGATCAGAGAGATAATCCCACTTTCAGTTTCCTTATCCTTTATTACCTCTTACCTCTACTAATGCCTGGATGGAAAGTTAATTTCATTACAGCGTGATCTGTGAGAGGAGCTGCTGACATCAGTCTGAAACAGTCTCTCATGGAGACAGAAATTAACCAAAAGTTACTTATCTCTATCTTTAATTGTCTCATTTAAACCAGGAATATTGCTTAGTATTTGGATATTTGACACGCCAGGGGTCTAGCAAATCAAGAGATCCACAAAATTCGGTGAGAGTAGAGTTGGAAGAGCGACATTGGTACCGAGGAGGAAGTCTGTCAAGTTGTTCATCAAAAACCCGCATCTGGTGAGGTTTTCTGTTGCTGTGGAGCTTCACAGGAACCGGAAGTCACTATTTTAATGGGAGGCGGAAGCAGCAGAGCTCCGCGCGGGAAGAGACAGGAAGCGGAGTCCGCAGGTGGGTCAGACAGCCACCAGAACTGTCTAGGACAGCAGGTTCAGATTAAAGCCGGTTCCGAGCAGGACAGCGGTACCAGGACCAGGTCCGGTCCAGGATGAAGATCTATTTCTGCGGCAGCATCCGAGGCGGCAGGTCGGACCAGCAGCTCTACCAGAGGATCGTGCACGAGCTGCACAGATACGGGAGCGTGCTTACCGAGCACGTGGCCAGCGCGGAGCTCAGCAACACAGGTGGGACGCGCATGCGCACCGAGGATATTTAGCTGTTGAACATTTTTCCATCAGTGTGTGAGTAAGGAGCCAATCAGAGAGAAGGGACGTTAATCTGTGGACCAATCAGATTACAACCTGTCTGGTTCTGGTCCTTTGATCCCGACATGTTCAAGCCTTTCTGAGAGAATGTTGTGATGGACTGGATCAGAACCAGACCATTATCTGAGGCCAACCCCTACTGGATTGGCAACCGCCTGACCCAGAACCATCTGACCAAGATCCGCCTGGTCCAGAGCCATTTGACCCAGAACCGCCTGACCCAATAAAAATCTGCTTTTATTTTGAAATCATCTCTTTGATGCTAGCTAGTGTCATGCTTGTTATGTTTGGGTCCAACATTCCCAACATGGTTGAAAATCAGGTCCTGATTTAGGATCGAGTGGTTCTTGAATGAACTGGTTCAGGATTGATCAGTTCATAAATGAAATGGTTCAGGATTGATTGGTTTATAAAGGAACTGGTTCAGGACTGATCGGTTAATGAATGAACTGGTTCGGGATGGACTGGTTTATAAAGGAACTGGTTCAGGACTGATCGGTTAATGAATGAACTGGTTCGGGATGGACTGGTTTATAAAGGAACTGATTCAGGGTCGATCGGTTCATAAATGAACTGGTTCGGAATCAGTGAATTGCATCACTGATCAGCCTAGCGTGGATTAATCAGGTGTCTTGTGATGTCACTGATTAGCTGTCGTCTGATTGGTCAGGAGAGGAGGGGACAGCAGGGGGCGACAGAGCCATCCATGACCGAGATGTGGACTGGCTGCAGCAGTCTGATGGTAAGATCTAATTGTTGCATTGATCCCTGATTGGTGGATTGCTGACCTATGACCCTTCTCTGTCTCAGTGGTGGTTGCTGAGGTGACGCAGCCATCTTTGGGGGTCGGCTATGAGCTGGGCCAAGCCATGGACATGAAGAAGAAGAAGATGCTGTGTTTGTTCAGGCCGTCGTCAGGACGCAGTGAGGTCACTTCCTGTACGGGTTAATCTGATTGGTTGTTGTCAGGGTGTTAACTTCCTTCCACCTGCAGCGCTGTCGGCCATGATCCGAGGAGCGGCGGACGGAGAGCGCTTCCTGGTCCGGGACTACAGGGAGGAGGAACTGGAGAAGGTTCTAGAGGAGTTCTTCAACAGCCTGAAGTCAGCCTGAGGAACGACCAATCAGAGGGCAGTCAGGAGTCACCATGGTTACTGAGCCACACCCACCTGGACAGGACAAGCTTTTATTCTGAAGGGCTGTTTGGAAACATCAAATAAAAACTTGATTTCTGATGTTTGTGTGAATTTATGTTTAAAGTTCTGGATGTTTCTGTTCTGATGGACTTCATGAACCTCCGAATGTTCCAACAGAACCGTAGCCCAGAAGTCCATGTGAAAAAGTAATAACACGCCAGCTACTTCTCTCAGACAGGAGTAGTACTGATGGACATGTTGCTATGGAGACACTGCGTCCAATCAGCAGACAGTTCTACATCCCAACCAATGAGAGTGAGTGATTCTGTTTTTTTATTGACCTGAACATGGAGCCTGAATAATAAATTAATAAAAACAATCCATAGAAATAATAGGAGCATTAGGAATCATCCTCCAGGTTCTGGAGTGAACCAGAACCTATTAATCTGGATTCCTTTTGCTCTATATTAACAAACACGAAACAGTTTTATTAACACATGAAGATCAGGTTCTGCAGAAGAAGAAACCAGCATCATCATCCAGAATTGGATTGGTTAATTTTGAACCCAGTTACTTTTTCTCCTCAGATCAGAACCAGAGTTTAATGTTCAATCCAATAATCAGATCATTTAAACGGGTCAGAATCACATCAAGAGGAATCTAACAGGAACATTTTAACTTGGTACCAAAGGAGAGACCCGGTCCTTTCAGAACCATCTCTGCTGGTCTCCCCAAGACTTGATGAAGCTGGACCGGGTTGGGGCTTCAGAACTGGTTTTAATTGACTCATAATTCCCTGAGTGAACTGGACTTTCCAAGCAGGCCCGGTTCTTCTCAGATCGCTGCCAGAGAGGTTCTGCTGAGCTGAATGGTTTGGGTCTCTGGAGCAGGAACCGACTGAAGAACAGAACCAGGAAGCTCCTGGGCCCCAGAAAGTTCTGGTTCTGATCCAGTTGGTTGAATCTATTCAGCTAAATTTCACATTTGTTAACCAGAATGTTCTACTTTGGGTTTTGAACCAGAACTTTTAGAGTCTCACCTGAAACTGTGAGGAACCACAAAGCAACAGGAGGTCCAAATGTTCTGACAGAACTGGGTCTGACTGGACTTCAGACATTAAACCAGCCTCCAGTTGAGAAACTAGAGGTGACTGGTGTGTTGATTCTGGAGACCGTTTGTGTTCCTGTTAGTAAATATTGAATAACACACGGAAACATCGCGAGAACATCCATAATTTCAGCTGTAGTTTCCTCCTCTGCCGCTGGGGGCAGTGATTCTGATCCTCCGCCTCCACTTGTACCATAGCAGAAGAAGAAACAGTTCAGCTAAACATCCAGAGCTGGCCCGTTGGTCCAGATTTTCACTGACTGAAACCGAACCGAGCCGAGCCGAACATGAACGAGTCTGCAGGAGTCCGCTTCCGGCGGCTACACCGAGCTCACGTGATCACAGAGGAACTTCCGGAGCGGAGACACAAAGGAGCCAGGTGAGACCCGGACCTGCAGGTTCGGCTATAACCAGTTAAAGGTTCGGCCCTGGTTTCGGTACCGGTCCTGTTGGGGGTTCAGTAAATCCTGGACCAGGTCAGGTGGCTCTGTAGGTTCCGACCAGAACCAGCTGGGTTCAGTTGGATGGAGGGAGCAGGTCAGAACCGCCAGAAATACAGTTAATGAGGTTCCGAGAGGAGGAGCCAGTCAGAGGGAAGCAGACCGGAACTGCTTCACATCCGGATAAAACCTGAAGTTGTCTTCTAGATAGATTCTAGAACTATCCAGAACCACCTAGAAGATTCTGATGGACCTGGACACCACAGCAGGTGGCTTTGTTTTCATGTTTGATCCATTGGATCAAGGTGTACAGGTCCAGTCCTCCAGAACTCCTGGTCCGATTCTCCAGAACTCTAGGTGCAGTCCGCTTCTTCGGAACTCCAGGTCTGGCAGCCGGTACCCTGAGCCAGCCGGTATCAGAACCAGCCAGTACCAGGGATCCATCAGGGCAGCTAAGAGGGGTCCTTCAGCAGCAGCTTCATCCTGGAGCTGGTTGATGAATCTGGAGATGACCCTCCAAGTTGGCTAACACCTGGCTTACCTTTCTGTCTGCCTCACCTGTGTGTCTCTCTCACCTGTCTAATACCTGTCTCTCTGACTTGTCTAACACCTGTCTCACCTGTCTAAAACCTCTGTTTCACCTGTCTCTGTCACCTGTCTCACCTTCCTGTCTCTCTCACCTAACTCCTGTCTCTTTCACCTGTCTCACCTGTCTAATACCTGTCTCACCTATCTGTCTGCCAGCACCTACAGTGGGAAGGTGTTCAAGGTGACGCTGCTGTCCCTGGGGGGCTTCCTGCTTCTTCCTCTGCTCATCATCATCCTCATCCTGGAGTCTCCCATCCACCCAGAAGTCTTCAGGTGAGTCAGGATCAGGTGTTGGAGTCCATCCTGCTTTTTTAACAGGTTCTAATAGGTCAGAACCGGGTCATTGCTTCTATCTCAGAGGTTCTAACATCTTCTAAGAGCGTTGTAGGAGTTCTGACCTCTCTGAGACCGCTGCTATGTCTCTCAGGCATAATGATGTTACTGTTGTTGGAATCTGACCCGAGACCGGTTCTGACCCACATGGATGGATCTGCTGTGGTTCAAACATCTGCTGGTTGCTGAGAGAGCTGCAACCATCTGGAGCAGACCCGGTTCTGATTCAGGACCCGGTCCGGCTCCAGGACCTGGTTCTGATCCGAGATGTGGTTCTGGCCCGGGACCCGGTCCGGCTCCAGGACCTGGTTCTGATCCGAGACATGGTTCTGGCCCGGGACCCGGTCCGGCTTCAGGACCCGGTCCGGCTCCAGGACCTGGTTCTGATCCGAGATGTGGTTCTGGCCCGGGACCCGGTCCGGCTCCAGGACCTGGTTCTGATCCGAGACATGGTTCTGGCCCGGGACCCGGTCCGGCTCCAGGACCTGGTTCTGATCCGAGACGTGGTTCTGACCCGGGACCCGGTTCTGATTCAGGACCCGGTCCGGCTCCAGGACCTGGTTCTGATCCGAGATGTGGTTCTGGCCCGGGACCCGGTCCGGCTCCAGGACCTGGTTCTGATCCGAGACGTGGTTCTGACCCGGGACCCGGTCCGGCTTCAGGACCCGGTCCGGCTCCAGGACCTGGTTCTGATCCGAGACGTGGTTCTGGCCCGGGACCCGGTCCGGCTCCAGGACCTGGTTCTGATCCGAGACATGGTTCTGGCCCGGGACCCGGTCCGGCTTCAGGACCCGGTCCGGCTCCAGGACCTGGTTCTGATCCGAGATGTGGTTCTGGCCCGGGACCCGGTCCGGCTCCAGGACCTGGTTCTGATCCGAGATGTGGTTCTGACCCGGGACCCGGTCCGGCTTCAGGACCCGGTCCGGCTCCAGGACCTGGTTCTGATCCGAGACGTGGTTCTGGCCCGGGACCCGGTCCGGCTTCAGGACCCGGTCCGGCTCCAGGACCTGGTTCTGATCCGAGACGTGGTTCTGGCCCGGGACCCGGTCCGGCTTCAGGACCCGGTCCGGCTCCAGGACCTGGTTCTGATCCGAGACGTGGTTCTGGCCCGGGACCCGGTCCGGCTCCAGGACCTGGTTCTGATCCGAGATGTGGTTCTGGCCCGGGACCCGGTCCGGCTCCAGGACCTGGTTCTGATCCGAGACATGGTTCTGGCCCGGCACCCGGTCCGGCTCCAGGACCTGGTTCTGATCCGAGATGTGGTTCTGGCCCGGGACCCGGTCCGGCTTCAGGACCCGGTCCGGCTCCAGGACCTGGTTCTGATCCGAGACGTGGTTCTGGCCCGGGACCCGGTCCGGCTCCAGGACCTGGTTCTGATCCGAGACATGGTTCTGGCCCAGGACCCGGTCCGGCTTCAGGACCCGGTCCGGCTCCAGGACCTGGTTCTGATCCGAGACATGGTTCTGGCCCGGGACCCGGTCCGGCTTCAGGACCCGGTCCGGCTCCAGGACCTGGTTCTGATCCGAGATGTGGTTCTAGCCCGGGACCCGGTCCGGCTCCAGGACCTGGTTCTGATCCGAGACATGGTTCTGGCCCGGGACCCGGTCCGGCTTCAGGACCCGGTCCGGCTCAAGGACCTGGTTCTGATCCGAGATGTGGTTCTGACCCGGGACCCGGTCCGGCTTCAGGACCCGGTCCGGCTCCAGGACCTGGTTCTGATCCGAGACGTAGTTCTGGCCCGGGACCCGGTCCGGCTTCAGGACCCGGTCCGGCTCCAGGACCTGGTTCTGATCCGAGATGTGGTTCTGGCCCGGGACCCGGTCCGGCTCCAGGACCTGGTTCTGATCCGAGACATGGTTCTGGCCCGGCACCCGGTCCGGCTCCAGGACCTGGTTCTGATCCGAGATGTGGTTCTGGCCCGGGACCCGGTCCGGCTTCAGGACCCGGTCCGGCTCCAGGACCTGGTTCTGATCCGAGACGTGGTTCTGGCCCAGGACCCGGTCCGGCTTCAGGACCTGGTTCTGATCCGAGACATGGTTCTGGCCCGGCACCCGGTCCGGCTCCAGGACCTGGTTCTGATCCGAGACATGGTTCTGGCCCGGGACCCGGTCCGGCTTCAGGACCCGGTCCGGCTCCAGGACCTGGTTCTGATCCGAGACGTGGTTCTGGCCCGGGACCCGGTCCGGCTCCAGGACCTGGTTCTGATCCGAGACATGGTTCTGGCCCAGGACCCGGTCCGGCTTCAGGACCCGGTCCGGCTCCAGGACCTGGTTCTGATCCGAGACGTGGTTCTGGCCCGGGACCCGGTCCGGCTCCAGGACCTGGTTCTGATCCGAGACATGGTTCTGGCCCGGGACCCGGTCCGGCTTCAGGACCCGGTCCGGCTCCAGGACCTGGTTCTGATCCGAGACGTGGTTCTGGCCCGGGACCCGGTCCGGCTCCAGGACCTGGTTCTGATCCGTGACATGGTTCTGGCCCGGGACCCGGTCCGGCTTCAGGACCCGGTCCGGCTCCAGGACCTGGTTCTGATCCGAGATGTGGTTCTGGCCCGGGACCCGGTCCGGCTCCAGGACCTGGTTCTGATCCGAGACATGGTTCTGGCCCGGCACCCGGTCCGGCTCCAGGACCTGGTTCTGATCCGAGATGTGGTTCTGGCCCAGGACCCGGTCCGGCTTCAGGACCCGGTCCGGCTCCAGGACCTGGTTCTGATCCGAGACGTGGTTCTGGCCCGGGACCCGGTCCGGCTCCAGGACCTGGTTCTGATCCGAGACATGGTTCTGGCCCAGGACCCGGTCCGGCTTCAGGACCCGGTCCGGCTCCAGGACCTGGTTCTGATCCGAGACATGGTTCTGGCCCGGGACCCGGTCCGGCTTCAGGACCCGGTCCGGCTCCAGGACCTGGTTCTGATCCGAGATGTGGTTCTAGCCCGGGACCCGGTCCGGCTCCAGGACCTGGTTCTGATCCGAGACATGGTTCTGGCCCGGGACCCGGTCCGGCTTCAGGACCCGGTCCGGCTCAAGGACCTGGTTCTGATCCGAGATGTGGTTCTGACCCGGGACCCGGTCCGGCTTCAGGACCCGGTCCGGCTCCAGGACCTGGTTCTGATCCGAGACGTAGTTCTGGCCCGGGACCCGGTCCGGCTTCAGGACCCGGTCCGGCTCCAGGACCTGGTTCTGATCCGAGATGTGGTTCTGGCCCGGGACCCGGTCCGGCTCCAGGACCTGGTTCTGATCCGAGACATGGTTCTGGCCCGGCACCCGGTCCGGCTCCAGGACCTGGTTCTGATCCGAGATGTGGTTCTGGCCCAGGACCCGGTCCGGCTTCAGGACCCGGTCCGGCTCCAGGACCTGGTTCTGATCCGAGACGTGGTTTTGGCCCAGGACCCGGTCCGGCTTCAGGACCTGGTTCTGATCCGAGACATGGTTCTGGCCCGGCACCCGGTCCGGCTCCAGGACCTGGTTCTGATCCGAGACATGGTTCTGGCCCGGGACCCGGTCCGGCTTCAGGACCCGGTCCGGCTCCAGGACCTGGTTCTGATCCGAGACGTGGTTCTGGCCCGGGACCCGGTCCGGCTCCAGGACCTGGTTCTGATCCGAGACATGGTTCTGGCCCAGGACCCGGTCCGGCTTCAGGACCCGGTCCGGCTCCAGGACCTGGTTCTGATCCGAGACGTGGTTCTGGCCCGGGACCCGGTCCGGCTCCAGGACCTGGTTCTGATCCGAGACATGGTTCTGGCCCGGGACCCGGTCCGGCTTCAGGACCCGGTCCGGCTCCAGGACCTGGTTCTGATCCGAGACATGGTTCTGGCCCGGGACCCGGTCCGGCTCCAGGACCTGGTTCTGATCCGTGACATGGTTCTGGCCCGGGACCCGGTCCGGCTTCAGGACCCGGTCCGGCTCCAGGACCTGGTTCTGATCCGAGAGGTGGTTCTGGCCCGGGACCCGGTCCGGCTCCAGGACCTGGTTCTGATCCGAGACATGGTTCTGGCCCGGCACCCGGTCCGGCTCCAGGACCTGGTTCTGATCCGAGATGTGGTTCTGGCCCAGGACCCGGTCCGGCTTCAGGACCCGGTCCGGCTCCAGGACCTGGTTCTGATCCGAGACGTGGTTCTGGCCCAGGACCCGGTCCGGCTTCAGGACCTGGTTCTGATCCGAGACATGGTTCTGGCCCGGCACCCGGTCCGGCTCCAGGACCTGGTTCTGATCCGAGACATGGTTCTGGCCCGGGACCCGGTCCGGCTTCAGGACCCGGTCCGGCTCCAGGACCTGGTTCTGATCCGAGACGTGGTTCTGGCCCGGGACCCGGTCCGGCTCCAGGACCTGGTTCTGATCCGAGACATGGTTCTGGCCCAGGACCCGGTCCGGCTTCAGGACCCGGTCCGGCTCCAGGACCTGGTTCTGATCCGAGACGTGGTTCTGGCCCGGGACCCGGTCCGGCTCCAGGACCTGGTTCTGATCCGAGACATGGTTCTGGCCCGGGACCCGGTCCGGCTTCAGGACCCGGTCCGGCTCCAGGACCTGGTTCTGATCCGAGACATGGTTCTGGCCCGGGACCCGGTCCGGCTCCAGGACCTGGTTCTGATCCGTGACATGGTTCTGGCCCGGGACCCGGTCCGGCTCCAGGACCTGGTTCTGATCCGAGACATGGTTCTGGCCCGGGACCCGGTCCGGCTTCAGGACCCGGTCCGGCTCCAGGACCTGGTTCTGATCCGAGATGTGGTTCTAGCCCGGGACCCGGTCCGGCTCCAGGACCTGGTTCTGATCCGAGACATGGTTCTGGCCCGGGACCCGGTCCGGCTTCAGGACCCGGTCCGGCTCAAGGACCTGGTTCTGATCCGAGATGTGGTTCTGACCCGGGACCCGGTCCGGCTTCAGGACCCGGTCCGGCTCCAGGACCTGGTTCTGATCCGAGACGTAGTTCTGGCCCGGGACCCGGTCCGGCTCCAGGACCTGGTTCTGATCCGAGACATGGTTCTGGCCCGGCACCCGGTCCGGCTCCAGGACCTGGTTCTGATCCGAGACATGGTTCTGGCCCAGGACCCGGTCCGGCTTCAGGACCCGGTCCGGCTCCAGGACCTGGTTCTGATCCGAGACGTGGTTCTGGCCCGGGACCCGGTCCGGCTCCAGGACCTGGTTCTGATCCGAGACATGGTTCTGGCCCGGGACCCGGTCCGGCTTCAGGACCCGGTCCGGCTCCAGGACCTGGTTCTGATCCGAGACATGGTTCTGGCCCGGGACCCGGTCCGGCTCCAGGACCTGGTTCTGATCCGTGACATGGTTCTGGCCCGGGACCCGGTCCGGCTTCAGGACCCGGTCCGGCTCCAGGACCTGGTTCTGATCCGAGATGTGGTTCTGGCCCGGGACCCGGTCCGGCTCCAGGACCTGGTTCTGATCCGAGACATGGTTCTGGCCCGGCACCCGGTCCGGCTCCAGGACCTGGTTCTGATCCGAGATGTGGTTCTGGCCCAGGACCCGGTCCGGCTTCAGGACCCGGTCCGGCTCCAGGACCTGGTTCTGATCCGAGACGTGGTTCTGGCCCAGGACCCGGTCCGGCTCCAGGACCTGGTTCTGATCCGAGACATGGTTCTGGCCCGGGACCCGGTCCGGCTTCAGGACCCGGTCCGGCTCCAGGACCTGGTTCTGATCCGAGACGTGGTTCTGGCCCGGGACCCGGTCCGGCTCCAGGACCTGGTTCTGATCCGAGACATGGTTCTGGCCCAGGACCCGGTCCGGCTTCAGGACCCGGTCCGGCTCCAGGACCTGGTTCTGATCCGAGACGTGGTTCTGGCCCGGGACCCGGTCCGGCTTCAGGACCCGGTCCGGCTCCAGGACCTGGTTCTGATCCGAGACATGGTTCTGGCCCGGGACCCGGTCCGGCTCCAGGACCTGGTTCTGATCCGTGACATGGTTCTGGCCCGGGACCCGGTCCGGCTTCAGGACCCGGTCCGGCTCCAGGACCTGGTTCTGATCCGAGATGTGGTTCTGGCCCAGGACCCGGTCCGGCTTCAGGACCTGGTTCTGATCCGAGACATGGTTCTGGCCCGGGACCCGGTCCGGCTCCAGGACCAGGTTCTGATCCGAGACATGGTTCTGGCCCAGGACCCGGTCCGGCTTCAGGACCCGGTCCGGCTCCAGGACCTGGTTCTGATCCGAGACATGGTTCTGGCCCGGGACCCGGTCCGGCTCCAGGACCTGGTTCTGATCCGAGATGTGGTTCTGGCCCAGGACCCGGTCCGGCTCCAGGACCTGGTTCTGATCCGAGACATGGTTCTGGCCCGGGACCCGGTCCGGCTTCAGGACCCGGTCCGGCTCCAGGACCTGGTTCTGATCCGAGATGTGGTTCTGGCCCGGGACCCGGTCCGGCTCCAGGACCTGGTTCTGATCCGAGATGTGGTTCTGGCCCAGGACCCGGTCCGGCTTCAGGACCCGGTCCGGCTCCAGGACCTGGTTCTGATCCGAGACGTGGTTCTGGCCCGGGACCCGGTCCGGCTCCAGGACCTGGTTCTGATCCGAGACATGGTTCTGGCCCAGGACCCGGTCCGGCTTCAGGACCCGGTCCGGCTCCAGGACCTGGTTCTGATCCGAGATGTGGTTCTGGCCCAGGACCCGGTCCGGCTCCAGGACCTGGTTCTGATCCGAGATGTGGTTCTGGCCCAGGACCCGGTCCGGCTCCAGGACCAGGTTCTGATCTGAGACATGGTTCTGGCCCAGGACCCGGTCCGGCTTCAGGACCCGGTCCGGCTCCAGGACCTGGTTCTGATCCGAGACATGGTTCTGGCCCGGGACCCGGTCCGGCTTCAGGACCCGGTCCGGCTCCAGGACCTGGTTCTGATCCGAGATGTGGTTCTGGCCCGGGACCCGGTCCGGCTCCAGGACCTGGTTCTGATCCGAGATGTGGTTCTGGCCCAGGACCCGGTCCGGCTTCAGGACCCGGTCCGGCTCCAGGACCTGGTTCTGATCCGAGACATGGTTCTGGCCCGGGACCCGGTCCGGCTCCAGGACCAGGTTCTGATCCGAGACATGGTTCTGGCCCAGGACCCGGTCCGGCTTCAGGACCCGGTCCGGCTCCAGGACCTGGTTCTGATCCGAGATGTGGTTCTGGCCCAGGACCCGGTCCGGCTTCAGGACCTGGTTCTGATCCGAGATGTGGTTCTGGCCCAGGACCCGGGTCTGCCCCTAAGTTCTTTATTTCCTCCTGATTGATGAAAGTTGCTATGGAAAGAAACTTCTTCTTCTCCTCCTGCTGAACGTGTTCTGTTGTTCCCATGGCGACTGCCGCTGCCCCCTGCTGGCTGCAGCCTGAAGGAGCCCCCCCAGATGAAGGGCTGCTGGGAGCCCAACCTGAGGCTCCGGGAGGCCCAGAGGCTCTTCGAGGACCAGGTCCTGGGACCAGAGTCCATCGCCAACATGGGGGGTCAGCTCCATCTTCATCTTCATCAGGTCTGGACCCTGACGGAACCAGAACCTGAGTTTGTTTCTCTGTCTGCAGACATCTTCTTCACTGGAACAGCTGACGGAAAAATCCTGAAGCTGATTGGACGAAGAATTGTCACCGTGACGACACTCGGCAGGCCTCCGTGTGGTAAAACTCTTGAACCGGACCAAACTGTGTTTATTAGAACTGGTTCTGACTGGGACCGTGTTGCTATGAAGTGGACCAATCAGAACCACTGCTGCTTCAGGTGGTTCTGACCTGGCTCGGCCCACTGGAAGGAGAATCGGGTCAGAACCAGAAATGGCTGGATGGATGTGTTAGACCTGATCCAACCTTCCAGTGAGGAGGGTCTGTGGCAGCAGAACTTGTGTTCTAATCTGCCAGCGTGCCGTTGAGCAACCTGAGTCTTTTGGCCCAGTTTCGTGCTGCTGTTGCTTCTCTCTGAACGTCCTGCAGGTCGCAACAGATGTTTCCCAACTCCCGGGGGTCCTAACCGGGCCCCTGGGGGTTCTGGTCGCGCTGATCACGTCTCTCTGTGCGGCTCAACTCCCAGCGGTTGTATTTTGGTGCTGCCTCTTCACAGCTGATTGTGCCGCACGTTTGATTCCCGACGGCATAGCTGAGCACCGTGCTCCTCCTGCGTCGCAGGGAGTCGAACAAAACTCCTGTAATTTTCCCAGGCAGCTCGTAGTGGAGCTGAATAATCTCCGTACACTTGACGACATCACTTCCAGCATTGCTACATATTAGAAAAACAACCGTATAGGTTATTTTGGATTTAGGAAGCAAAGCTCAAACACTGTGAATTTTTAATTATTTTTATTTTAAACTTTTTATCATTTAACTTTTAAAAACAAAAAATACAACGGTTATTTTCATTTTGTGATTTTTTTTATTTTTATTTATTTATTATTTATTTATTTATTTATTTTTTATTTAACCTATTTTGAAGGAAAGGAAAGGGGGAAAGGAAAAAAAAAAAAAACAAAGAACGAACCCTAAACAGTTTAGACCAAGATTGGCTGGACACGACTGAATGGACGAAGCTGATTGGCTGGACGCGACTGAATGGACGAAGCTGATTGGCTGGACGCGACTGAATGGACGAAGCTGATTGGCTGGACGCGACTGAATGAACGAAGCTGATTGGCTCAATGTGGCCCCGCCCCCAGACTGAAGCCCTGTTGCTCCCTGACCTGCAGGCTCCAGGGAAGATGAGCCCACTTGTGGGCGTCCTCTGGGGATCAAGGTGGGACCCAACGGGACTCTGTTTGTAGCCGACGCATACCTGGGCGTGTTCGAGGTCGACCCCACTACAGGTGAGCTGTGACTGGCCCCGCCTCCTCTCACCTGCTGTCTCCCTGGCGGAGCTGATGGAATGTCTCTCTGCAGGTGCGGCGACCCGGTTGGTGGCGGGGGGTCAGGTGGTCGCCGGTAGGAAGCTGTCCTTCATCAACGACGTGGCGGTGACGCAGGACGGGAAGAAGGTGTACTTCACTGACTCCAGCAGCAGGTGGCAGCGCCGAGACTACCTGCACCTCATCATGGAGGCCACGGCTGACGGACGGTACGACACGCTGCCGGAGGCCAAAGTTCAGCCAGGTCTTTCTGGAGGGAACCTGTTGGACACAACCAGAAGGAAGGAAGCTGCTGATCTTTCAGAATAAAGCCTGTCTTCCTGTGTGTCCGTCTCAGAGTGCTGGAGTACGACACGGAGACCCAGGAGCTGACGGTCGTCATGGAGAACCTGCGGTTCCCCAACGGCATCCACCTGCTGCCGGACGAGGAGTCGGTTCTGGTGGCCGAGACCACCATGGCCCGGATCCGCAGGTAATCCCCCCCACCGACCCCAGGTCGGGGTCCCGGAGACGTCTCCTGACCGGTCCTGTCTCTGTCCCAGAGTCCACGTTGCCGGGCTCAACAAGGGAGGGATGGACACGTTCGTGGACAACCTGCCTGGTTTCCCTGACAACATCCGTCCCAGCTCCAGCGGCGGCTACTGGGTCAGCATGTCCGCCGTGAGACCCAATCCCGGCTTCTCCATGCTGGACTTCCTGTCCCAGAGGCCCTGGGTGAAGAAGCTCATCTTCAAGGTACGCAGAAAGGCCTCTGATGAGACGCCATCTTAGATCATCTTCCAGCTTTAATGTGACCTTTGACCTGCTGGGAAAATGAAGAGACTGAGGACGTCTGAGAGGAAGGAAGGGTGTCCTCATTGAGGCAGGTCAAAGGTCACACTGAGGGTGGAGAAAGGAGACATCACTGCAGAGACCAGGTTCTGGTTCTGACCCAGACCAGGTTCTGCTCCACATCTGGTTGCTCAGCAACATCAGATCTCAGAGGTTTTTTATGATGCACCAGGAACGCTTTCAATCTGTCTCCATGTCCTCCTCCGTCCCTCCTGTCCTCTTTCTGGTCCTCTGTCCCTCCATGTCCTCCTCCGTCCCTCCTGTCCTCTTTCTGGTCCCTCTATGTCCTCCTCTGTCCCTCCATGTCCTCCTCCTGTCCTCTTTCTGGTCCTCTGTCCCTCCATGTCATCCTCCTGTCCTCTTTCTGGTCCTCTGTCCCTCCATGTCCTCCTCCTGTCCTCTTTCTGGTCCTCTGTCCCTCCATGTCCTCCTCCTGTCCTCTTTCTGGTCCTCTGTCCCTCCATGTCCTCCTCCGTCCCTCCTGTCCTCTTTCTGGTCCCTCTATGTCCTCCTCTGTCCCTCCATGTCCTCCTCCTGTCCTCTTTCTGGTCCTCTGTCCCTCCATGTCCTCCTCCTGTCCTCTTTCTGGTCCTCTGTCCCTCCATGTCCTCCTCCGTCCCTCCTGTCCTCTTTCTGGTCCCTCTATGTCCTCCTCTGTCCCTCCATGTCCTCCTCCTGTCCTCTTTCTGGTCCTCTGTCCCTCCATGTCATCCTCCTGTCCTCTTTCTGGTCCTCTGTCCCTCCATGTCCTCCTCCGTCCCTCCTGTCCTCTTTCTGGTCCCTCTATGTCCTCCTCTGTCCCTCCATGTCCTCCTCCTGTCCTCTTTCTGGTCCTCTGTCCCTCCATGTCCTCCTCCGTCCCTCCTGTCCTCTTTCTGGTCCCTCTATGTCCTCCTCTGTCCCTCCATGTCCTCCTCCTGTCCTCTTTCTGGTCCTCTGTCCCTCCATGTCCTCCTCCTGTCCTCTTTCTGGTCCTCTGTCCCTCCATGTCATCCTCCTGTCCTCTTTCTGGTCCTCTGTCCCTCCATGTCCTCCTCCGTCCCTCCTGTCCTCTGCAGCTCTTCAGCCAGGATGTCCTCATGAAGTTCGTCCCTCGCTACAGCCTGGTGGCGGAGCTCCATGACGGCGGCATCTGCACGCGGAGCTTCCATGACCCGAACGGCGTGGTGGCGGCCTACATCAGCGAGGCCCACGAGCATGATGGGAAGCTGTACATCGGCTCCTTCCGCTCTCCCTATGTCGCCGTGTTGGACCTGGGCGGAGTCTAGGACCGGAACCGCCCGGCTGCAGGACCTCCAGGGAGGTCAGATGTCGCCCCCTGCTGGTTCTGATGATCCGTACTTTGTTTCTGTTCGGATCAGAACTTCTGAGAGCCTGAAACTGAACTTTAATACCTGCTGATGGAAGCTGATCGGGTCCAGTCAGGCCCGGTTCTGACTGAGACTGACTGGCTGCTCCGTCATCATCTCATGTTAAATTAAAACTGGCTGAATGTTCCTTAAACTCTTCATTTCTGCGGCTGCTCCTCATTTCAGGTGGTTTCTGACGCCGCCCCCTGGTGGCAGACACGGACAGAACCGGTCCGACGCTGCCCCCTGGTGGTGGAACCTGTGAAGTTGAAGTCGAACTCTAGATTCTAGCACAACCGAATGCTCCAGCTTTGAGCTTTTGTTTGTTTTGGGTGCTCGTGGCCTTTTTTCTATTTTGCGATAGAAAGTAGACAGGAAAGGGGCAGAGAAGTAGGGAGATGACCAAGGTCAAGGGTCAAACTCGGGGCTCCGCATGTGGGGCGCCCGCTCCGCCTGATACGCCATGCGATGCCCCTCCAAATGAATTTCTGATGCCGTTTTTAGAATAAAATCCATCTCAACATGGAAACACGTCCCGGTTCTGAACCACCAGGGAACACGACCCAGTTCTGTTTAACTTCATTTTAATTAAAATGTTTGGATCATAAAAGCATCCCCGTCCGATCACCTTCAGAAGTCCTGCTGTTTACAGGGAGAAGTTTTTGGACCTGAGTTTTCCAGAACCACTTAGTAAATCTGGACTGGTCCATAACTGATGTAGAGCAGACGGTTCTGGTACTGTCTGCTAATAAAACCTGTGGATCAGCTCAACTCTGGAGGTTTTTGAGAACAGAAAGAAGCCCGTCTAGAGCTGCTGTCACACTTTTATTCACACACATCATTCAAACAGAAGAAGCTCAGGAGGTTCTGAAGAACATGGACTTGAAGACAGAACAGCAGCAGAACCAGGTCCAGATCAGTTGTTCCTGATGGTTCCAGGTCATATGACCTCAGGTTTGCAGAGCAGCTCCAGAGTTTCCCTGTGATGCCTCCATGGAATCATCCACAGCTCCAGGTGACACTGGAACGTCTGGAAAACAGAGACAGGTCAGTCAGAACCTCCAGGACCATCAGGCCCACTTTCTGTTCAGCTCACCTGGTGCAGACGACCTGGTGGCTGGATGTCACACTGGGCCAGGTCCGTGATGTGGTTCCGTTTGGGACAAACTGTCCTGGAGATCTGGAAGTCTACGATGTATCGGACCCCTTTGACGACCTGAAACACAGGTTGGTCCTGTCAGATTCTGTTCTATTTCAGGAACACATCCGGGTCTGGTTCTAGGCTCAGCAGAACCTAGTTCAGGTTTTCACACTGTTACAGATTGAATCTGAACATGCTTTTATTTTGAAACAAGGCCATGTTTCCTGTACAGTAGGTTGGTGCCCTGCAGTGAGCAGGTTCTGCAGCGGAGTAGCTGATCCAGAATTAGGAGCTGGAGTCTTGGAGCCTTTCTAAGAGTTCTGGTTCTGGTAAAAAAGGATTGTTAATGTTTGATTAAACTCCTGTGGTCAGACACCTCTGATTGACTGCTCTTCAGGCTTCCATCCCTCATTGGTCCGTTCAGACACCACTGATCTGAGCTCATAATAAAACCTGAGTTACTGTTGCTTTAACCTGGTGTCCTGCTTCCTTCATTCACGGTTCTGATCCAGTTTCTCCATCGAAACAGGTGGTTCTGTCTCCTTCCAGCCAGGTGTCTCCTACTGTTAGAGAACTGACAGGTTTCTGACCAATCAGAGCTCAGAGAGACGTGCCCACTCTCTCATTCCCTCCCAATAGATTTCACCTCTGGATGGTTCTGGAGAAACTGGACCTGAAGGTTCTGTTGAACAGAACATGCTACAGACACCAGAACCACTTATCTGTATGACCTGCTGAAGATTCTGACCCGCTTCCCCCAATCACCATAGCAACCGTTGTCTCCAGATGAGTGGTACCTGTCGTTGCGCTCTGTGGATGCCTGAAGGTTTGAACAGGAAGGCGTCATTTGATTGATTGTTGAAGGCGTAGGCGGCGCTGAGGACCACCCGCTGGAGGCCCGCGTCGTTCCTGCTGATGTTGTAGGGAGACCCTGGCATGGAGGGGCCATGGTAGCTACCTGCTGCTGGACCTAGAGGAGAAAACCAACAGGAACGAGCTGGTGGACGTATGAGGCTGCAGCAGGCTGGATATGGAGCTAAGTTCGTAAATAGTTTGTTCAAAAAATATGAAAACTAAAGAAACATTTTTGAAAATTTTTCAGTTTCAAAAAAATTATTTTAGTTTGAAGAAATGTTTTGTTTTTTAACAAACTTTATGGCCCCAGCTTGGCTCCATAGATGGAGGTCTGTCTTTAATTCCTGTTGCTCAGCTGTTTGTTACCCTGAAGTCCAATCTGCTTCTGGTTCTGGTGCTGTAGGAACCAGTTTTTACTGGTTCCACAACATTAATCAGAATAAATGACATGTTGGAGAACAAAGCTACAACAGAACCCCTGAAGGAACCACCAGGAACTCCTAGAACGCCTGAGGGAACTACTAGGAACTACCAGAACGCCCAAAGGAACCACAAGGAACTCCTAGAACCCCTGAGGGAATTACGAAGAACCCCCGAAGG
This sequence comes from Anableps anableps, assembly GCA_014839685.1. Taxonomy (NCBI): domain Eukaryota; kingdom Metazoa; phylum Chordata; class Actinopteri; order Cyprinodontiformes; family Anablepidae; genus Anableps; species Anableps anableps. Next base: position 103,911 of record CM026076.1, on the reverse strand, counting down.
AACCACCAAGAACTCGTAGAACCCCCGAAGAAACCACCAAGAACTCGTAGAAACATTGAGGGAATTACTAGGAATTATAAAAACCCCTGAAGAAACTACCAAGAACTCCTAGAACCCCTGAGGGAACTACCAGAACCCCCGAAAGAACCACCAAGAACTCCTAGAACCCCTGAAGGAACCACCGGGGGAACCACTAAGAACTATCAGGAGCCGGGCTATATCAGACCTCTTTGTGTTTCACAAGTTCAGAAGCAGAGAATCCAGAAGCTTCTTGGTTTTCTTCCTGCTGTGTGGTGACACTCAGAACCACCGAAGATGGACCAAAGGTTCCACCCAAACAGAACCCAGGCCAGCAGGCAGAACCCAGCACCGAGTGATTTTATCCCAACCAGAACCAGACCTTCAGTCTTACCCAGAGCAGCGAGCAGCAGCAGCATCTTCACCTCCATCTTTGTTCACTTCCTGTCACCACAGATCAGCTCTGTTACTTCCTCTCCCTGCCTAAACCTCTCACACCTCTGACATCACTTCCTGTATATGTCTGATGCAGCTGAGAGCGATTACTGAGGCTCTCCCTTTGATGACATCAGGCTCCGCCCGCCTTCAGGCTCCAACCAGCAGCTTGACTCCGCCCCTCCCTGGGTTTTCTGTTCCTTCATTGATCTCGAAGGACTTCAGAAGAACCAGAAGAACTTTAGAACCAGGCCCGGTTCTGTGGAGGGAAAAAGACCCAAAGGGAGCTGGTTCCAGAGTGGAGGGGTGGGTGGTACCCAGCCTGGTTCTGTGGTTTCAGTCCTTGGAGCGGCGGATAAAAGCTGATAAGATGACCTCAAGGACCATAAATGAGCAGGAGGTCAGGAGGATTCAAGATGTTGCTTCAGAGTCTGACGGACCAGAACCATGTTGGATTCTGGTTCTGACCCGAGAGGACAAGTTTAGCCTCATGCTGCCTTCCAGCCACTGCCTGTCTGGGTGGGTCCAGGACCAGTGTCTGGTTCCGACCCAGTCCAGGTCCGGTCTCTGGTTTAGACCGGGTCCAGGTAGAGTCTCTGGTTCTGACCCAGTTCAGGTCCGGTCTCTGGTTCCGGACCGGTCTAGACCAGGAAGCAGAGTTTCACTGCCTCCTCTTCTTCTAAGTCATAAAAACCTCCTAAGGTTCTTCATCTGAATCAGATGGCTCAAAAGGTCAAAGGTCAAATCAGGTTCTGTCTGAGGTCACCTGCTGTATGGACCCAGAACCTCCTCATGATGATCTGTGGTTCTGGTTCTGAAGACCCACTTGGAGCTGCTGAGAAGCTATGATCTGAGCATGACGGACACCACCAGCAGGTGGAGCCGTTGCCTCAGTGATGGAGCACCTCATGAACTCGTGGGAGGCTTTGATGCTCCTGAAGCAGCTGATTGGTGGATGACTGATGAAGAGGAGGATCAGCAGAGATGAAGAGGGGAGCAGAGGACTGCAGAGCATCTAGGAGCTCCATGTTGGATGATTGTTCTTAAGTCTTCACCTCCTCAGTTTGAAGCATCACTTGATCTTCCTCTTGTCAGGAGGAAGAGGAGGGGGTCTGCTGCTGCTCTTCTCTCAGCTTTGTCACGGCAAAGAAACGCAGCACAAGTCAAATAGGATCAGAAGATTAGAGGAACCCGTTGAGATCTTCATCCAGATCAGAGGTAGAACATTCACTCTACTCCTTTCCTCCTGAAGGTCCAGGTTCTTCTTCGGAACCAAGTATCAACCAGACTCTCCTGAAGGTCCAGCTTCTGCCTAGGGTTAAGGGAGCTCCAGAAGCAGGTGCCTGAACTGGTTTTTGGACAGTCCATCTGCGGTTCCCCAGAGAAGATGAAGCTGGGCGGCCGGCTCTGCACCCTGAACGTCGGTGGCCGGCGGTTCTCCTTCCCAGCGGAGCTCATGAAGCGTTTTCCTCTAAGCAGACTCAGCCAGCTGCACCGCTGCGGTTCAGAGCAGGAGCTGTTAGAGCTCTGCGACGACTACGACTGGGACAGCAACGAGTTCTTCTTCGACCGCCACGCCGATGCATTCAGCTTCATTATGCTGTACGTCCAGCATGGGAAGCTGCGCCTCCAGCCTCAGATGTGCGAGCTCTGCTTCTACAATGAGATGCTCTACTGGGGCCTGGAGAGCTGCGACCTGCAGCCCTGCTGCCAGCGCCGCCTCGACGACCGTCTGTCTGACTGCTTCGTCCACTTCTTCCCCAAAGAGGAGCGGCGAGTTCCGGAGGAGGCCCGGAGCCACTGGCTGGAGACCCTGCGGAGGACATTGGAGGAGCCCACATCCTCGCCACTGGCTCAAGTCCTTGCCTCTGTGTCCGTCCTGTTCGTGGTCATCTCCATTGGGATGCTGTGTGCCAGCACCTTACCAGACTGGAAGGCTGTGGAGACCCTGGACCAGCACAGGTGAGACCACTCCTGGTCCTGGACCTGCTCAGCTCACAAACGTGCTTGGACAGGTCAGCAACACATTAAGACCAGTATCTTCTGGTCCTCCAGCGAGAACACTCTGACCTATCTGCTATCTGTGGGGACGTCTGAGGGGGTCAGAACCAGTACCTCTGGTCCTGTGGACCAGGAGCACCCTCACAGGAGGGTCCAACCCTCTGGGCTGACCCTCATGCGGTTCAAGCAGACACTTGTGGATCCACTTGAACCAAACCTGAAAAATGATGGCTCCCGGCCCAGTCCCTGACGGTTCTAACACGGGCCAGACTGAAATCGCCCTATTGCTTATTTCTCCCTGATTGGTCTCCACCCCTGATTGTTCTCTTTGACTGGTTCTGCCCACAGAACTGTTTTCCTCCCTTGATTGGTGCCCCCGTGCCGTCCCCTACCTTGATTGGTTCATTTTCCTGTTATGTTTTTGTTTTTGTTGTTGTTGTTGTTATTAGTTGCCTTTCCTTTAGTTTTCTTACCAACTGGCCCCCTGTTCCTGACCTGTCTCCTTTCAAATAATTCATTACTTTTGTTTCTGATTGGCTTTCACATTTGACCCCTCTGATTGGTCTGTGTGTTCTTGTCTCTGGTTGGCTGTACACTCTGCAGGATCATAGAAGCAGTTTGTATCGGTTGGTTCACGGCTGAGTGTTTGGTCCGTTTCCTCGTGTCCCAGGATAAATGTGAGTTTGTTCGCCGTCCGCTGAACATCATCGACCTTCTGGCCATCCTGCCCTACTACGTCTCTGTTACCATGACGATGCTGACGGGAGAGAACTCGCAGCTGCAGCGGGCCGGGGTCATGCTGCGCGTCCTGCGGATGATGCGGATCTTCTGGGTGATAAAGCTGGCCCGTCACTTCCTGGGCCTTCAGACTCTGGGCCTGACACTGCGCCGTTGTTACCGTGAGATGGTGATGCTGCTCGTCTTCGTTTGTGTCGCCATGGCAATCTTCAGCGCATTGGCCCAGCTGCTGGAGCACGGCTTGGATCTGGAGGCTGGAAACCAGGACTACGCCAGCATCCCCGCGGCCTGCTGGTGGGTCATCATCTCCATGACGACGGTGGGCTATGGGGACATGTGTCCGGTGACGGTGGCGGGCCGGGTCCTAGGCGGGGTGTGCGTGGTGAGCGGCATCGTGCTGCTGGCGCTGCCCATCACCTTCATCTACCACAGCTTTGTTCAGTGTTACCATGAGCTCAAGGTGCGCTCCACCCGCTGCAGTCACCGGCCGTCGGCAGAACTCGTCAACTGACAGGGACCGGATCGGACCCGGTTCAGCGCCTGTGGTGTTTGGTACCGGTTCGCTGACACTGAAGCTGCAGGAAGAACAGAAATGCTGGGAGAAAAACACAGAACCTAAAAGTCCAGTTGGATAAACATCCAGAACAAATTTCTGTCAGCATAAGAGAGTGCCCCCTTCAGGTCAGAATAATCTGCCCCACAGCGCCCCCTTCAGGTCAGATATCAGACAGATTTCAGATTTGCTGAAAGGCCGATTCACTGTTGTCTTCTCAAAGATGACATCACAGCCTGATTGGTCGGACAGGTGTGAATATTCTCTGGAAACGTTTGCATGTTTCCATATTTTCAGCATCACCACCAGACACCAACCCAGCTGTTTATTCTAGTATCCATGGTTATTATTCAGTGTTTCTGTGAAAAAATTAAATATTTCTCAGTAAATCAGTTGAAATGTGCCAGAGCTGTGAATCTAATTATTTTTCTGTGTGATTTATTAAAATATCTTTGATGATGGTGCCGGTTAAAGCCAGAATTATTCATACCCTGGTCATGATCGGATGGATGGATGGAGTTAAGAGCCTTCAGCTGATCCAGAATGCTGCTGCAAGAGTTTTGATGAAAATTAAAAACAGATCATCCATCCTCCCACCCATCCATCCTTCCTTTCTTTCATCCACCCATCCATCAATCTGTCCATCCATCCTATCCTTCTTTCCATCCTCCCATCTGTCCATCCATCATCCACCCATCCGTCAATCCATCCTTCCTTCCTTCCATCCATCCGTCCGTCCATCCAGCCATCCTTCCATCTATCCTCCCATCCACCCATCTGTCCGTCCATCCTTCTTTCAATTCTTCCTTCCGTCCGTCCTCCCCTCCATCCATCCATCATCCTCCCATCTGTCCATCCATCATCCACCCGTCCGTCCGTCTGTCCATCCATCTTCCCTCTCTCCAGCCACTTCCTCCTCCTCCTCCGGTGGAACCCCAAGGTGTTCCCAGGCCAGCAGAGGAACATCGTCCCTCCAGGGTGTCCTGGGTCTTCCTCTGGGTCTCCTCCTGGTGGGACGTGCCTGGAACACCTCACCAGGGAGACGTCCATCCTAACCAGATGCCCGAGCCACCTCAACTGGCTCCTCTTGATGTGGAGAAGCAGCGGATCTACTCTGAGTTCCTCCTGAGCCCTTGTCTCTAAGGGAGAGCCCAGACACCCTGTTGAGGAAACTCATTTTGGCTGCTTGTATCCATGACCTCGTCCTTTCAGTTTCTACCCAGAGCTCCTGACTACAGATGAGGGTAGGAGAGTAGACTGACCGGTAAATCGAGACCTAAAAACAGATCATATTTCTCATATTTTAGCTTCCCTTCATTGGCTTCCTGTTAAATCCTATAGAAAGTACTCCTGGTTCAGTTCATCTGCTTCTTCTTGTGTCTCTGCTCTGTCGTCTCCAACCTCCAGTCGGTCGTGGCAGATGGCCGCTGGTACTGAGCCTGGTTCTGGTTCTGCTGGAGGTTTCTTCCTGTTAAAGGGGAGTTTTTCCTCTCCACTGTTGCTACATGCATGCTTGGTATGAGCATGCATGCTCAAAGACAAAGTCAACGACAAAATCCCTGCGGTTGCCCCCTGCTGGCCAGGAGGAGTGAACGCTGCAACGATTCGATGCTCTGCTGGGTTTCCTTAGAAACTTTTTGAACTATTTTGAATAATTAACTGAGCTGCTGAACTGGTAGATAACTGAGATCAACTGGAAAGAATGGATGACTGAATTGAAATGATGTTTTTTGTAAATGGCCTCGAGACGACATTAGTTGTGAACTGATGGAAATAACCTGAACTGAATGATGGATGAACAGTCAGCAAAGCTCTGAGGCTCTAGAGGAGGTCAGAGCTGGAAACATTTGGCCTGAATGTCTCAACTGAAGACTGAAAACTTTCACGTCTTCTGTGAAAACTGACAGCTTCAAACCAGAGAAGGATCCTCCAGATTGTTCCATACTCAGCTGTCTGGTTGTCTCATATTTGGCTGGATTCTGGTCCGGTTCTGGTCAGGTTCTGACTGGGTTCTGTCTTCAAAGATCAGATTGTCAGTAACTTCCTTCTACTGATGTCCGGTTCCGTCGACCCACATGATGCTGGAGGTGTTGATCTCCAGGTTCTGAGCTGATGTTCCTCCTGACTGGTCAGAACTTTCTGGTCCAATCGGACCTTTGCTCACTGCAGTTCATCACGCTCAGCCCCGTCCACACTTTCTGTCCTTCATCGCTGTGAAAACTCTTTGCTGGGCAGCTGCCCAGGGCGGCATCAGGAAGGAGTGCACACCGAGCAAAAACCAGATGTGGTCTGCAGCTGGCAAGGTTAGGGTCGCCATCATCATCATCGCCACCATCCTCACCACCACCATCAGTGGAACATATATCAGCTTCTGTAACCTGTCAAGGGGCTGCAGACGTGAATTAGCTGATGCTGTAATCGGGTGCAGCGCATCCTGACATTTCTCTTATAGTTGTACATGGTCCCTTTTTAAATAAAGTTCATTATTATTATCAGGACCTGTTGTGTGCAGAACTGCAGCTGTGGAGTGGAGCTCAGATTAGAAGACTGGCTTCCTGTACGCCGTGACTCAGACACGGCTGAGGATGAAGAACCAAACGTCATCCTCACCTCACAGGTCCAAAGATTCCTGATGAGTCACAAGACCCAGAGTTCAGACGCCTCATTGGTCAGAAGTCCAGAAAGGATTTCTCTGAAAGGAGGCATGAAGCCTCACAGCAGGAGGTGAGGAGCTGTTTCTGATTCATTCTGATCTGCAGCGCTCAAAGCTCCACACACACCAGAAAACACACACCATAACACATGCACACTGTAACATACACACCATAACACACACCATAGCACACCATCACCATAATACACACACACACACCATAAAACACCCTCCATAACACACACACACACACACACACACACCATAAAACACCCTCCATAACACACACACACACACACACACCCACCATAACACACACAGACCATAACACACAATAGCCACTATAACACACACAATAGCACACACACACCATAACACACAATAGCCACTATAACACACACAATAGCACACACACACCATAACACACACATGCTACTGAGCATGCTCAGTCTCTTCTCTGCCTCCCTGCTGCTCTCTGCTTGGTCTTAGATGCTGTGTGTTGCCATGGTAACCAGGTAACCCAAGTGGTGCTAACAGAATGATCTGAACTCTGCGAAGGCTGTCACAGCGCTGTCTGTGTTGCCATGGCGACTGTTACAGGATGCTGGGGGTGACAGATTGGATCACATGTGACAGTTCTTCAAGTTAGACTATGTGGTTCTGGTTGCCATGGTGACCTGCTGGTATCCACCAGTAATTAAAGACCAACCGTTTGGTCATGTGACCGTGCCATGTTGAAAAGCTCCCGTTAGTTTGTCTGTGTTGATCAACTCGGCCTGACCCAGAAACCTGCATCCCTGTCACCATGGCGACAGAGAACATCAGCTCACTCTCTCCATGGTAACAGCAGGATTCAGACTGATCCTGAAAGAGATGATGTCACAGACATCTGCCTCACATCAGTTCCCTGACAGTTCAAGTAGATCAATACGTTCAGGACAAATCTCTGCTTCAGGTCTGGGACGCGGAGGTCAGCAAGTATGGATAGAAGGTTCACCATTATTATTGTTAATATTATTATAGTATTATTATTATTGTTGTTATTATTATTGTCATTAATATTGTTATATGTTTTATTAATTTATTTCTGAGTAAATGTTTAATCAGTAAAGTTACACATTTAAACGTTTTGTCTGATTATCTAAAGCTAGTTATTAAACAGCAAAATCAGAATAAATTATATATTAAATCAATTACATTAAAACTCTTGAAATGTTGCTGTTGACTCAAGATGATGAAACAGGACCCTGACAAAACAAGATCAGCTTCATCTGATGAGCCTGAAGAACAAGCAGAATCTCTCAGAATGAAGTTCTGGTTCCGGCCTCCAGACTAACATCTGTGTTCAGAACATTCCCAACCCGACACCGGTCCATTCATCTGACCCACTACCGGTTCCATTTCCTGCCGCCCACCCTCCGGTCCAGCTGGCGGCGCTAAAACCACCGCCGGCGGGCCTGCTGGTAAACAACCATAGAAGAAGAGCAGGAGTTAAAAGAAGAGGAAGAGGAAGACTGAGTTGGAGCAGAGGAAGAGCAGAGTTATTGATCATCTGATCGATCCGAGAGGTGAGGAGAACGGTTCTGATCCCAGCTGTTTCCGCTTCTGGTTCCGGGTATTAGAGCTCCGTTAGCTGTTAGCCGTTAGCACCAGACGCTTCCGGTTCGGACCAGACTCCTCAGAACCAGAACTTTTGGGTCCACCTCAGGCTTCAGGTTACAGAGCAGAACTCTACCAGCTAGAAGCCGGTTAGGTTCTACCAGAACCGGGATGTTGGCCGGTTTTACTCTGTTTCTCAGCTTGTCGCCGTTTCATGGGTTATTATGGGATGTTCTGCTGTTTGTTGCTTGTGTTTTCATCATATAAAGGGTTAGGGGTTAAATTTCAGAGAATAGAGAGCACTCTGACCTGAAATGTTCTTCACTCATAAACTGGACCCGCCTTTAGGACCCATATCATGATCCGTTTCCTGTCGGTTCCGAGTTCATCTCAGTTTGGGTTTATCGGTTCTGTTTTAAAGGGACAGTACACATTAACAACTCAGACCCGGTCAAAGGTTCTGGACCATCCTCCGGTGACCATTCCGACCTGAACAGAACCCTGTCAGGTGGTTCTGAAATGGATCTTTAAAGGGTCTTTCTCCGGACCAGAACCTGACCCAACAACTGGACCGGGCCAGTGTGAAACCACATGGGAGAACCAGTCCAGGTGAAAAGGTTCTGTAGAAAGTGGACCCGTCCGCCCACCTGCAGAACATCTGCTCCATGCATGGTCTGAGCTCAAGAAACCCAGAGCTATGTGGTTCTGGACTGGTTCTGGAAAGAGTTCCACCAGAAACATGGAGACCTGGGCGGGTTGCTCTAGAACCTGGCCGTGGACCAGCAGCTTCCCAGCTGACCGGCACCACCAGGAGAAGAAAGGATCTTTTCCTGCAGAACCGGCCAGAGGGGTTCTCCCCCCCCACTCCTCCCTGTGGACACTGGACTGGACCTCAACAGAACCGTCTGTAGAACTCCTGAAGTTCTCAGATGGAACCACTGTTCTGGTTCTGATCCGTGACGGGGATGAGTGTGGTTCCAGGGGGTTGGATCATCTGGCCCCCTGGTCCAGTCAAAACCCCCTGGTCCAGTCAGGGCCTGGCGGCTGTTAACTTCTGATCTCTGTTATTAGTTATTTGTTGTTATTGTAGTTATGTGTTATTTTAGTTATTTGTTATTTTATCAGTTTTCTATTTTTGTGGCTGAAACTGTGGTTAATAATGAAGCAAACAGGTGGAATAATAATTTACAGTTAATTGGTTCATCAGCAGCTGGAGGATTCATTAACAGGATATTTTAGCTCTTCTGTTTCGTGTTATTTTTAAAAATAGGAACACTTCTGTTATCGCTGATATAATTGTTTTTAATATTGATGAAATCATTATTTAGTTGATTTGTATTTTCAGTGGTGTTAAAACTCTTCCTTTCGTTTCTTAAAATGAATCATCCAACTGCTTTTGTTTTCCATTGAGTTCATTGCCTCCATAACTCTGCTATAGTTACAGTTTGTTTTCATATTTTCTTCTCTCTGTTCAGGTTCAGGTTTGTCTTCCTGAAGCTCCTCTAGTCTGATTCTTCACCACATGATATTATTTTAGCTCCATTTCTTCTCTTCATGTGATCCTTTAGTTCCTCTTCCACCCAAGGAGAAGCAGGTTTATAACTCTGTTTCCTGAGTTCAGCTGGAGGAAGTTCAGCATCAAGGAGTCTTTTTAATTTTTATCAGCTTTATTTACTAAAACATGTACAAACAAGTATGGCAATTCACAATTGTGCAAATCTATAGAGGGCACAACAGAGGCATACTTAGAAATGAGAATGTCAAAGACAAAATAGATTTAAATAAAGTAAAATAAAACCACCAAAAATAGGGCAGTGTATATTTTAGGCTTAACATGTATTAGTGGGTAATTTCATAAACATTTAATACAGGTCTTCATATGTTTCAATATATTTCAGAGATTTCAATTATAAATTCAGATAAAAACTGTTCCAGACTGGGGATAATCTTAGTACTCTTCGTTTCTGAATAAAGAATTTCGCCAGAAAAAATATAAGATTACAACACAGCAGTATTGATTTGTTCTTCAATAAAACCCCAAATGTTATCATTTCTCTAGAAATAGATTCAGGAAATGCCATTTTCGGTTTGATCCATTTTTTGAAGTTATTCCAAAATATTTTGGGGTTTTTTTGCATTCATAGAAAACATAGTCTATTGTTTCTATATCCTGAAATTAGCTTCTATTGTCAGTATTGAAACGATTTCTTGGTAATGCATGAATAAATTGGATTTAACATTTTAAAGTGCATTTCTTTAGCTTTTGGTTGTATTTGGAATTTAAACACAGAGTTCTTACCTTTTCAATTGATTATTTTTCATACTTTTAAAGTAGGTTATTTTTATTTATTTTCTCAGGGAGTAAAGTTTCAATTAGACAATCTCTAATTGTGTAGTTATTTAATTTCTTGTCTGTAAATGATATTCCATTAATAGATAGAGTGCCTAATTGAGGAGTCCAGGATGATATGCTGTAATGTTTTGAGTCTGATTAATAAATAGTTTTGCTAAAGCTTCAAGTGATCTGGTAACTTTTGGGGGACTGAATTTATTCTTTACACAGAATAGCTCATAGTTTAACACAGCCGTTACAGTGGTTAGCATCACTCAGCCTTGATCCAACCTGTCTCCGGTTCTCTCCCAGTAAAGATTTGGACCAGTTTGACCCTCCAGTGATGATTTCAGTCTGACTCTGGGCTCAACCAGTTTTCCTCACTACTACTATTATGGTCTGTCAACCCAGAGCTGCTGCTGCTGTTGTTTCAGTGTGTCCCAGTGAAACCAGTTCACCCAGTGTGTGTGTGTTGCAGATGTACTACTATCGCTATGACAACGCTGAGGTCAGCTGCTGCTACAAGTACCTGATGTTCAGCTACAACATCATCTTCTGGGTGAGTCACCTGACCCGTTGGTTTTTAAATAGTGCGGTTATTAATAAAGATTAATGTGACAATCTCAGAAACCATATAGACGGTCATACCTCCTGGTAATGACAACATATTCCACTCGCTAACATGTCAACACAATTTTTTAGGTTATGCATTCCTATATATATAAGTTTCCAAAGATGGAGTTCCTGTTTAAATATTGACCATATTGGCTTAGATTTGCTATATCTGCACTTCTGTATATACAATTGTAACATTGTAGTAATGTTATTAATAAGATATTCAACTCATTTTGTTTTCAGGTACATATCCATATAAAACAATTTGAGAGGAGGAGTCTTATGTTTATGGATTTAATGGTCAGGAGGTTATGCAGAGATTTCCATAAGGTTTTTACTGATTGACAGGAAAAGAAGAGGTGCTCTGTTGTTTCAAGTTCATTACACTATAACATTTATCACAATCAATTTTAAATCTATGTCTTATAAACTTGTTTGACAGATATGTCATGTAGAGTTTTGAAATGCTTTTCTTTATATTTTGGTGGGAGAACAAACCTTAGAAATTTTGACATTAATTTGATTTGATATTTCATAAATTTCCATAAATTTCCTTCTTACCAGACCAGGGTGTGTATGTGTGTATGTATGTATGTATGTATATATATGTATGTATATATATATATATATATATATATATATATATATATATATATATATATATATATATATATATATATACCACCCTTGAAGCCAACTACAAGCCAATTGCACAAGTGTCCATCAAATGTGGCATATACCAAGGAGACGCTCTGTCCCCACTGCTGTTCTGCATAGGTCTGAACCCCCTCAGCCAAGTCATCAACAAGACTGGCTACGGATACCGACTCAAGAACGGAGCCACCATCAGCCACCTCCTCTACATGGATGACATCAAGCTGTACGCTAAGAGCAAACGAGACATCGACTCACTGATCCACACCACCAGGATCTACAGCACTGACATTGGGATGTCATTCGGACTAGAGAAGTGTGGTCGGATGGTTACACAGAGAGGGAAGGTCATCCACACAGAAGGGGTCTCACTCCCAGAGGGAACAATAGCAGACATTGAGGACAGTTACAAGTACCTGGGAATACCACAAGCAAATGGCAGCCTCGATGAGGTCACAAGGAAAGGAGCCACAGCCAAATACCTCCAACGAGTAAGGCAAGTCCTGAGAATCCAGCTCAATGGCAAGAACAAGATCCGTGCGATAAACAGCTATGCCTTGCCAGTAATCAGATACCCTGCAGGAATAATAAGCTGGCCAAAGGAAGAGATAAAGACCATGGATGTTAAAACTCGGAAACTACTAACCATGCATGGAGGGTTCCACCCTAAATCTAGCATCCTGAGACTATACGCGAGCCGTAAGGATGGAGGCAGAGGACTAGTGAGTGTGAGAGCCACTGTCCAGGATGAAACATCCAAGATCCATAAATACATCAAGGTCAAAGCCTCAACCGACGATGTGCTCAGCGAATGTCTCAAACAATGGGGACCAGAGGATGAGGTGCTGGAGGAACCATCATGGGAGGATAAGCCCCTACATGGGATGTACCACCGACAAATAACTGAAGTGGCTGATATCAGGAAATCCTACCAATGGCTGGAAAAAGCTGGACTCAAGGACAGCACAGAGGCACTCATCCTGGCTGCACAGGAACAGGCCCTAAACACCAGAGCAATAGAGGCTCAGATCTACCACACCAGACAAGATCCAAGGTGTAGATTGTGCAAGGAGGCCCCTGAAACAGTCCAACACATAACAGCAGGGTGCAAGATGCTGGCAGGGAAAGCGTACATGGAACGTCATAACCAAGTGGCGGGGCATAGTGTACAGAAACATCTGTGCAGGATATGGACTGGAAGCCCCGAGATCAAAGTGGGGCACACCCCCAAAGGTGGTGGAGAATGACCGAGCTAAGATCCTGTGGGACTTCCAGATCCAGACAGACAAAATGGTAATGGCGAACCAACCGGACATCGTGGTGGTGGATAAACAACAGAGGAAAGCCGTTGTGGTGGATGTAGCAATACCAAGCGATTGCAACATCAGGAAAAAGGAACACGAGAAACTGGAGAAATACCAGGGCCTCAGAGAGGAACTGGAGAAGGCCTGGAAGGTGAAGACCACAGTGGTGCCTGTGGTCATCGGGGCCCTCGGGGCAGTCACCCCCAAGCTGGAGCAGTGGCTAAAACAGATCCCAGGAACAACATCAGACATCTCAGTCCAGAAATGCGCAGTTCTCGGCACAGCCAAGATACTACGCAGAACCCTCAAGCTCCCAGGCCTCTGGTAGAGGACCCGAGCTCAGAGGTTGAGAAAGACCACCCGTGGAGGGTGAGAAGGGAATTTTTATATATATATATATATATATATATATATATATATATATATATATATATATATATATATATATATATATATATGTGTATGTGTGTGTGTGTGTGTATATGTTATAACAGTGGAGTAAATCTAATCCATTAATATTGATGCTGTAATTTAACTATTGGTTTGTTTCCATAATTGTTCTTTATGAGGTGAACAAGTCAAGTTTATTTGTATAGCACATTTCAACAGCAAGGGAGTTCAAAGTGCTTCAGATCATAAAAAACATCAATTAAGTGTACAGCAAATCATCAAGTAAATACACGTGAAAATTAACATTAATGCTAAAATATCAATGCATCAAAATAATTAGGATCATCAGGCAAATAAATATCATCAAGCAAATATTGATCAATGTTCCACTTACTACTAATCAAAGGCAGCTCTGAACAGGTGGGTTTTTAACTTTGATTTATAGAAACTCAGCGTTTCAACTGTTTTGTAGTCTTCTGGAAGTTTGTTCCAGACAGCATAGAGCATAGAAGCATAAAAACTGAAAGCTGCTTCTCCATGTTTGGTTCTGGTTCTGGGGATGCAGAGCAGACCAGAACCAGAGGACCTGAGTGGTCTGGAAGGTTGATACGACAACAGGTCTTCAATGTATGTTGGTCCTAAGCCATTCAGTGATTTATAAACTACCAGAAGTATTTTAAAGTCTGTTCTCTGAGCTCCAGGGAGCCAGTGGAAGGACTTTAGAACTGGCTGATGTGTTCTATCTTCCTGGTTTTAGTGGGAACGCCAGCAACAGCGTTCTGGATCAGCTGCAGCTGTCTGGTTGACTCTTTAGGCAGACCTGTGAAGACACTGTTGCAGTAATCAATGCGACTAAAGATAAACACATGGATGAGTTTCTCTAGATCTTGTTGAGAGATTAGTCCTTTAATCCTGGAAATGTTCTTCAGGTGATAGAAGGCTGACTTTGTAACTGTCTTTATGTGTCTCTGAAGGTTCAGGTCTGAGTCCATCACTACACCCAGATTTCGGGCCTGATCACTAGTTTCTAGCTGGAATAACTGAAGCTGCGCACTGACTCTAGATCGTTCCTCTTTAGGTCCAAAGATGATAACTTCTGTTTTGTTTCTGTTCAGCAGGAGAAAGTTTTGGCACCTCCACACGATGATTTGTTCTAAGCATCTGTTCAGTGCTTGGATGGGTTCAGAGTCACCTGGTGACATTGTGATATAGAGCTGTGTATCGTCTGCGTAGTTATGGTAGCTGATCTTATTACTTGTTATAAACTGAGCTAGTGGGAGCATGTAGATATTAAATAGGAGTCCCAGGATTGAACCTTGGGGTACCCAACATGTAATATATTATATCTGGCAACGGTGTGGAATATGTTTTCAGCATCTAAAAGCATTTTACAGTTTTCAAAGAAAAAAATTGCAATCAGAAAGGCTATTAAATCTGACCAATATTCATGTAAACACTCAAGATTTGTGAAGAAACATACTCCACATTATTACAGATCTGTTTTACGAACACAAAGAATAGTTAATGCCGAAATAAATACAGAACCTCAACCTTTTTTATTTTTATCTAAACCGTGTGCACAAAGCTCTGAAGGGATATGAACATTAAAATAGATCCCATCAGCACATCTGCTACTGGCGTTTGCTACATCGGTTTTTGTTGGAGGTAGTTTTCAGACTTCAAGTTGAGGCATAATTGTATGTCAGTATTTCACGATCCAAAAATTGTTTTTGGTGTATTTAAGTTAGCCAAAAATTTGACTGAATTTCGGCGAGCTAAACCAGATTTGTATGCTTTCACCAAGCAATGTGGCAAATGCCTATCACACAGGTTGGTCTCAACTCAAAGTAATGGTAATATAAGCCATCTCAAGAAAAAAAAGAAAACTTATTAAGCGTGGTAAACAACCGAGATGTAGAAAGCAAATTGTTCTGAAAGGGCTCTGGTCGGAAGCTGTGGTGTGGTGCTGGGGGCGGAGTCAGTGTTTTACTCTTTTAGTGTTAGAGCCACTGCAGGAGTTAAGAAGTCAAGAGTTATTGTTTTCATTGTAACACCTCCAGATTTGATACAGAAACACTCTGTTTTAACGACTTCAATTATACACCCCAAAGTTGCATAAAAAGAATGTGACTATTAGAGTAACATTAACTCTGCTATTGCACAAAGTCTGCTAACACCAAAACATTTAACACTTTTGAATTTGCTGTGTACCTTCAGTTTTTGCAACCCAATTCGGAGGTATCGAACCTCCAGTTTGACCCTTATGCTGTATAACGATGATGGAGGCTCGTTAATTCACACTTCTCTGAATTTAGGTTTAAACTGGAAGCTCTGGAAAACACTTCCACAGTTTGGATGGCCAGGAGGATCTGGTCTTCATTTTTAAGAAGCCGTGGTGTCACTGATAATACTTGGATTCATCATTTGCAAACCCTGAAGATTGGAGCTTTTCACGCAGATGGCGAAGAGCTCTGTAACTGTGATGAACACGAGAGGTTCTGATGATGGCGGCGAGACCTCCACGCTTCCTGTTGACGTGCAGAAACTGGGAAGTGATGTCAGAGATATCCTGAGGCTTCTCGGCAACAGGAAGTGAGACAGGAAGTTGTCAGAGAGCAGCCAGAAAACAATCTGGTTTATGTGGAGTCGGTACTCTCAGGTCCGATTCCAGTACCAGAACCTTCATTCATCTCCTCAGTTTGACTCTGTGGTTCTGGTTCTGTTGCAGCTTGCTGGAGCCGCCTTTATCGCCATCGGGTTCTGGGCCTGGAGCGAGAAGGTGAGCCGACTGGACCCACAGAACCCTGATCCGTCTCTAATCACCAGAACTGACGCGACTGTTCTGTTCACAGGGGGTTCTGTTGGACCTGACCCAGGTGACCCGGCTGCATGGCTTTGACCCGGTCTGGCTGGTTCTGGTGGTGGGCGGAGTCACCTTCATCCTGGGCTTCGCTGGCTGTGTGGGAGCGCTGAGGGAGAACATCTGCCTGCTCAAGTTTGTACGTCTGACCCGGTTCTGGTTCTGACCCGCACATCATTTAGGGCTGTAGAAGTCCCCACCCTAACAGACCAGGAACAGAACCTCCATCTGGTCCTGTTGGTTTTCAGACAGTCCAGTCGAACACAATGGATCCAGTTCAGAAACAGGAGATTTAATCACTGACACTGGTTCTGGAAATGGTTCTGATCCATTTCTGAAGGGATTTCATTCAAATTTAAAAAAACAAAAAAAAACAAACAAAAAAAAAAAACCCCAAAACAAACAAAAACCGGTTCCTATGGCAACCAGAATCTGGATAGAAACCCATGTAAATGAAGCTGGGTCAAAGGTGACCGGGTCATTAGGAACCGGGTCACTAGAGATCGGGGCGGGTCAGAGGTGACCGGGGCGGGTCACTACAGATTAGAATCAAGCTGAAGTTCTTTCACACCTGCAGGTCCAGAACCAGGTCCTGGTTCTGTAATTCTGGTTGTACCAACAGACTGTGTCAGAGCTGGTTCTGATCCAAACCTCTCTGTGGTGTTGTCCAGTTTTCGGGCGTGATCGGGTTCATCTTCTTCCTGGAGCTGACGGTGGCGGTTCTGGCCGTGGTGTTCCAGAGCCAGGTCCGAGAGTGGATCAATGACTTCTTCCTCCAGAACATCAAGGCGTACCGGGACGACATCGACCTGCAGAACCTCATCGACTCTCTGCAGAAGATGGTAGAGCCTCAGAGGTACTGAACTTTAGAGTAACCCCCGGTACTGACCCGGTTCTCCCTGAACAGAACCACTGCTGCGGGGCCCAGGAACCCAACGACTGGAACCTGAACGTCTACTTCAGCTGCAACGGAACCCACCAGAGCCGAGAGAAGTGCGGCGTTCCCTTCTCCTGCTGCGTCATCGACCCCGCCGTGAGTTCAGTTCTGATTGGTACCGACACGGACCCGGTGGGCTCTCAGTAATCCTGGTTCTGCTTTTTCAGGACACGGTGCTGAACACCCAGTGTGGCTATGATGTGAGGAACCAACCGCAGGTGAGTTCTGGTCCTCCTGGGACCATGTCAGGTGTGTTTGAGGTTCTGAGAGGTTCTGTCGGTCCAACAGAAGGACTGGGAAAACAAGATCTTCGTCAAAGGATGCATCACGGCGCTGGAGGACTGGTTGCCAGGCAACCTGTACACTGTGGCCATCGTCTTCATCGTCATCTCACTGTTGCAGGTACCTGAACCCAATCAGTACCAGAACCTCACTGTCTAACAGAACCTTATCCTCAGACAGAAACTCACCTAGTAAACCCAGCAAAGGCTGGATTAGATGCTTTGGGTTTCCCTGCGGCTACCTGAGGTTACCTGCGGCTACCTGTAGCTCTTTAGGTTACCTGAGGTTACCTGCGGCTACCTGTAGCTCTTTAGGTTACCTGAGGTTACCTGCGGCTACCTGTAGCTCTTTAGGTTACCTGAGGTTACCTGCGGCTACCTGTAGCTCTTTAGGTTACTTGAGTTTACCTGTAGTTACCTGAGGTTACCTGCACACCTGTCTCTGTCTCTGACACCAGATGGTGGGGATCTACCTGGCCCGAACCTTGATTGCCGACATTGAAAAGGTCAGATTCAGCTACTGAGGCCTCTACCTGCAGGGGGGCGGAGCCTTGACCAGGTGTTTTGCACCAGGTTTCTGCAGTCGCATGTGCCTTCATATTCTTCTCCAGTGTGGTCTTCCTCTGATGTCCTTGTTGCTATGGATACTGAAAATGCTGGACTGAATGTTGTATTAATCTGCTGAAGAGCGCCACCTTGTTTCGTTTGTTGTCATGTGACTGCTCTGCACCTGAATGCCTTCACTTCTTCTTCACCTGAGGCCTTTCAGCTACCCATCGATCCAGTTGGACCCAATCACCTGATCGCTCATCTTCATCATCATGTCTGATCAGCCTGAACATCATCTTCAGGAGCTCCATCTGTCCCATTTACAGAAACTATCACTATCATCCCGGTTCCTACTATCACATTATTATCACTCTTACTGGTTCCAATCTGGGCCAGGGGCTGGTTCTGAGCCTGGACTGGATCAGAACTCGGGAGCGGGTCCTGGTTCTGTTCAGGTCACATTACTCACTCACACACTACTCACTGCTTAAATGAATGTGAATGCTGACACTGGAAAACAAGTTAGTCTGAATAAAATTTTGTTTGAATATTCATCCTGTGACTGATCAGAGGAAATGATTGGTTGATCAGATCATTGACCCAGCCTCAGTGGGGGGCTTTTATTTTGAAGGGAGTGATTTTTTTTACAAAGTGAATTTTTATCTTTTTTATATTCAGCATAATAAAAGTGACTTTTCCTCTCACTACGTCTTGTTTTGTTTTATTGTTCTAATCACTCCAGCCAGTGTTGACCTTTAACCTTTTAAACTTCAGGGGTTTGGTCCTTCAGTTCAGTTTAGGCGCCATAATTAAAGTGACCACCAGGTGTCACTGCAGCGCCTCTGCGGGCGGATCACGCCTTCCTCAGTTCCCCTCCTACGCTCGGCTCTTCTCGGCTCTCTTCGGCTCCTCTCCAGCCAGAGCAGGCAGAGTCGGAAACGCGCACCAACGTCGCGGTTCCTCTTGCTCGTCTCTCGGCTGTCTAACCCTCCGGAGCGGCTCCCTCCTCCAGCCCGCAGGCCAGCGGCGGATCCTCGGCCTCCGTGACGGACGGCTACGGCGCGCAGCGCGGCAGAGCCTGAACCCTTTCCGGCTCTTCCCCCTCTGCCCCTCCGCGGTGGAAAACCCCGGACGGAGGCCCGCGGTGTGCGCTCCTCCTCCCGCAGGCCTTCGGCCCGGACTCCCGCCTTTCTGCTGGAAAATGGACGGATACACCGGAAGTTTGGGTGAGTACGGGACCCGTCCGCACCTAGAACCGTACCGACCCTGCTCACCTGCTTATGCATTGGTAGGAAGGTGAGGGCCGCACGCGCCTCTGGCTGGTTTACACGTGTCACTGCTGTTTGTTTCAGGAAGAGCCTGCACCGCCCCTCTGGCCACTGCAGGGCCACAAAACAAACACCTCCACCCGCAGGAGGATTTTCAGAGTCCAAACCTGCCAGGACCAGGTTCTGGTGGTGATCCCAGCAGAGTCCAGCTAGTTCAAAGCCAGTTCAGATAGTAGAACCTAGTAGAACCTGGACGACTCGGTCCATCTGGAGAAAACAGAACCAGTTGGTTCTGACCAGGACCTGCAGAGTACAGGTCCAGTTGAAACCCAGGGCAGCAGTGGTCCTCAGTTGGTACAGGTGCCACAGGTTGGGCCACACACACAGTCCATGTGTGAAGGGATCCCCTGTTTGAAGCTGAATGGACGGATGATCCATTAGGGAATGGGTTCTGATCCGATCAGCTGCTCAGTCCTGCTGTGCTGGACCCATTTAACTTTGCATGGGGTTGGTCCAACCACGGGATTGTTCCACTCACGGGATCATCTGGTTTTTAGAGCAAGCTGGGTCAGAACTTGGTTTCAGACTTCCAGCAGGTGAGGTGCTTCACACCTGTCCACCAGTCAGAATCCAGGTCTTGTCAGAACCAGAGACCAGGTTCAGGTTGGACAGGATCTGCAGGGGTGTTATTGAATCATTTTCATCCTTGTCATGTGACCTGCAGGTTGTGATGGGTTAAAGGTCATAGAGTGATGGAAGGAAACGGGCAGATGTTCTGGTACCGTCAGACCCTCCAGTGGGTCTCCAGTTCTAGTTCTGACCATGTTCTTGGTGTTTGGCGTTCTGCAGACGACAGCATGTCGGCGACCAGCGTCTCCGACGTCAACGACCGCCTGTCGGCCCTTGAGCTGCGCGTCCAGCAGCAGGAAGACGAGCTGATGGTGATGAAGGCTGCGCTCGCCGACGTGCTGCGCCGCCTCGCTGCGTCCGAGGACTTGGCAGCAAGTAAGAAGCAGCACGGAGGAAAAGGTAAGGCGGTTTCACCCGTTGCCATGGCTACCTGCACCAAGGCGTGGTCAACAGCCTTATGCTGCCCCCTGCAGGTGGGGCCGCCATGCGCGAAGCCTACTCTGTGTCCTGCATCTCCAATGGAGGCACGCCTGGACGGAAGAGAGACTCTGCCTCCGTCACCAGGAAGGAGACGGTGTCGTCGGCCGCCAAGAGGTAAGAACCCGTCCGGGTCATCGCTGGGCCCGGCAGGTGCGGTCCCTGGCAGCCACCAGAACTGCTGGAAGCAAGGTGGGAACGGCACAAAGTACAGTAAAATGGGTCAACTCAAGGATGTAAACACAAAACCCACCGGAGGGCAGTAGAACCTTTAGAACCAAAACCCACCGGAGGGCAGTAGAACCTTTAGAGGTAGTAGATCCTGGGAAGTAACCATGGTGGTACCAGAGTAGAGTCACAGAACAGTAGAACCAGAGTAGATCTTTCATGGAACCACGTCAGAATTGAACCCGACTGCATTGATCGATCCCTGGGTTCTGATCGGGAGGGATGTAACCGACAGTCGGTATGACTGGGTCGAACTGAAGCCATATTTCTGGATTTGGGCTGGTTCTGTAGGCAGCTTCAGACAAAATAGAACGCATCAGAACCAGGGTAGATCCAGAAGAGTAGAGGAATAGAACCCATCAGAACCAGTATAGATCCATACTAGAAATGGAATAGAACCCATCAGAACCAGATTTGAAGAGGAATAGAACCCATCAGAACCAGGATAGATCCAGAGGAGTAGAGGAATAGAACCCATCAGAACCAGGGTAGAACCAAAGCTTGGTGGTCTCTCATGGTCCTGATTCTGTTCACAGCGGCACAGAGAAGAAGAAGGAGGTGAGCAGTCAGCGCTCCCACATGGAGGAGATCCAGGAGCACGAGGAAGCTCCGCCCCTAAAGGACCCGCCTCCCAATCACTCCTCCCCTGTCCCGTCCCACCCCCCCCAGAGGTTGGCCCCGCCCTCTGATGGCAGCAAAGGCCACGCTCCTAAAAGGTTCCAGTTTCTGATTTGTCGGCTGCATCTGACGTAACTTCCTGCTGATGCTGCTCTGACATCACTCTACTAACCCCGTCCCTGAGGACTTTTTCTGCACCTGATTGGTTGAACTTACTCTTGATCAGCCAATCAGGTGTAAGAAAAGTGGGAGAACTGTCTTTTAAACTGTCTTCATGCTGCAGCACTGAAAGCCTCCTGTTCTGCTTATGTCCTGATGCTGAATTAATTAATTACTCTAACCTGCTAACTAACCCACCAGCTATTACCTGCTGACTAATCCACTAACTGTAACCTGCTCAGTAATCCATCAGTTAAACTGCTAACTATACCCTGCTAACTAACCCTCTAACTGGCCTGCTAACTTATCCACTAACTTACCTGCTGACCGAGTTCAGTTATTATAACTTGCTAAATAACCCTTTAACTAACCCTTTAACTATAACATGCTAACTAACCTACTAACTATAATTTGCAAAATAATCCACTAAATTACCTGTTGACCTCATTCAGTTAATATGACTTGCTAACTAACCCACTAACTTTCCTGCTGACACACTCTGCTTCTAACTAGCAGAGTGGGGCGATGTCTGTTTTCATAGCTATAAACTCAGACCACCTTAAACCTTCCAGACCTCCTTAAACCTTTCAGACCACCTTAAACCTTCCAGACCTCCTTAAACCTTTCAGCTCTCCTCAGACCTCCTTAAACCTTTCAGATCTCCTCAGACCTCCTTAAACCTTCCAGACCTCCTTAAACCTTTCAGATCTCCTCAGCTCTCCTTAAACCTTCCAGACCTCCTTAAACCTTTCAGCTCTCCTCAGACCTCCTTAAACCTTTCAGACCACCTTAAACCTTTCAGCTCTCCTTAAACCTTTCAGCTCTCCTCAGACCTCCTTAAACCTTTCAGATCTCCTCAGACCTCCTTAAACCTTCCAGACCTCCTTAAACCTTTCAGATCTCCTCAGCTCTCCTTAAACCTTCCAGACCTCCTTAAACCTTTCAGCTCTCCTCAGACCTCCTTAAACCTTTCAGACCACCTTAAACCTTCCAGACCTCCTTAAACCTTTCAGCTCTCCTCAGACCTCCTTAAACCTTTCAGACCACCTTAAACCTTCCAGACCTCCTTAAACCTTCCAGACCTCCTCAGACCTCCTTAAACCTTTCAGATCTCCTCAGACCTCCTTAAACCTTCCAGACCTCCTTAAACCTTTCAGATCTCCTCAGCTCTCCTTAAACCTTCCAGACCTCCTTAAACCTTTCAGATCTCCTCAGACCTCCTTAAACCTTTCAGATCTCCTCAGCTCTCCTTAAACCTTCCAGACCTCCTTAAACCTTTCAGATCTCCTCAGCTCTCCTTAAACCTTCCAGACCTCCTTAAACCTTTCAGATCTCCTCAGACCTCCTTAAACCTTCCAGACCTCCTTAAACCTTTCAGATCTCCTCAGCTCTCCTTAAACCTTCCAGACCTCCTTAAACCTTTCAGATCTCCTCAGACCTCCTTAAACCTTTCAGACCACCTTAAACCTTTCAGCTCTCCTTAAACCTTTCAGATCTCCTCAGACCTCCTTAAACCTTTCAGACCACCTTAAACCTTTCAGCTCTCCTTAAACCTTTCAGATCTCCTCAGACCTCCTTAAACCTTTCAGATCTCCTCAGCTCTCCTTAAACCTTCCAGACCTCCTTAAACCTTTCAGATCTCCTCAGCTCTCCTTAAACCTTCCAGACCTCCTTAAACCTTTCAGATCTCCTCAGACCTCCTTAAACCTTCCAGACCTCCTTAAACCTTTCAGATCTCCTCAGAGCTCCTTAAACCTTGACTTCCTGGCTCCTTCCCTGATTCTTCTTCACTCTGCTGAAATAACTCTGAAGGTGTTTGAAATGTCTGTTACTGAAACGTTTCACTCCTGACCTTGATTCCCCTGCTTGTAGCTCCTCCCCTTCCGACTCCTCCCCCTGTAGACCCTCCCTCTAACTCCGGATGTTGGCTCCTCCTCCTGAACTCGGGTTCGGGGTTTTGAACTCGCTGACCTGTCTGCTTGACCTTTCAAAATAAAAGCCTGAATAACTGAACTTCGAATGAATATAGAAGTGATAATAAACCCTGATCACAGACACAGCTCAATGACTCCTGCTCACTGCGGTGTGTGTGTGTGTGTGTGTGTGTGTGTGTGTGTGTGTGTGTGTGTGTGTGTTCAGGGGTCCCAGCGTGAAGCGGTCTTCAGGGATGGAGCGATCCCAGAGCAGCACCTGGGACTCGGCAGAGAAGAACCGGAACAAGCTGGTGAAGGCTGCGTCCACCTCCAAGCTGCTGGCCAAAGTGGTGAAGAACGCTGACAAGTACGCCTGACTCGATGCACCCCCACTGTGCTACACACTCGGACTCGTTCACAACAAGCAGACATGACGAACTCCCACCCTGGTAGACACTCAGACTTGTTCAGAACAAAAAGATCCACCTTGCTAGGCACTCGGACTCATTCAGAACAAAAAGATCCACCTTGCTAGGCACTCGGACTCGTTCAGAACAAACAGACCCAATGCACCCCCACCCTGTCAGACTTTTGGACTCGTACGGAACAAAAAGACCCGATGCACCTCCACCCTGCCAGACACTCGGACTCGTACAGAACAAACATCATGTCGATGGAGATCAGAGAGAGGTCCAGAGAAAGGACTCTGCCTTTGGTTCTTCTGAACCCCCCACCGAGTCCCAACCACCCCACCGAGTCTCGTTATCACAACCTGTTTGTCTCTGGGTGGCGTTGTCAGGGTGTTGAGTAATAGTTGGGATTATTATGGGATTTATGGTGTTTCATTGTTGCTCCTCAGGAGTTAGGTTTCAGTTTCTATCTAGCTGCACTCTGAAAATGATGCTAAAATAGGTTCAACCGAGTCATTTCTGAGTCTGAAGAATCAACTAGTCTGATGAGCAAACTCCTCAGAAGTACTAAGTCAAACAAAAAGTGATGGAGACCAAGCCTTGAATCATGTCAACAAGTTTAACGAACTAATCCAATCAACCACCGTGTCTTTACGTTTCAGGTCCAGCCAACTGACTAATCTGACGAACAAGTTGCACAAATCACGTAGCACAGTCTCTCGTGTTCTGCCGAGTTTGACGAACCGAGTCTGACAAACCCATAGAACTCGGAGCTGTCAGACAAACCCAGAGATCGTCTTCACGAATCCATGAGTCTGATGCAGTGATGGGTCGTACAAACCCCCCTAACCCTAACAAACCGATGAGGCTGAAGTAGTGACTGCTCTGAAGGACTGACGAGTTTTGAGAAACCCACGAGCCTGATGAGTCAGACATCTTGACAAACCAAGTCTTACAAGCTGAAATTTCCTGAACTAGCAGGTCTTTAAAACCTCCAAGTCTCAGGTCCAGTGAGTCAGATAAGGTAGGAGAGTAGTAGGAAAGGAGGAGAGTAATGAATGTTTTTTGCTCTTTCAGACACAAAGATCCAGTGGTCAGCCAAGGTAGGTTCTCCTTCCTCTGCCCAAACACACCATACCCATCTTCATCATCATCGTCTACCGGCCAATAGGAATTCAGAGTCCGACTCTGAGACGTTCCAGATGTTTTCTTACCCTGACCCTTTAGTCTGTGTGTCAGACGCCATACTGTTGTTGTTGAGTGATCATGTGACCATGTCTCTGTCTCAAACCAGCCAAAATGTCGACCCGAGAGAAAAACAGCCTTGCCGGTAAGTTCTGTTAAAGCCCGCTAACAGAAGATGTTAAGACTTCCTGTTTCTGGACCAATCACCTCTCTCTCTGTGTGCTTCCATTGTCTGCCTCACTCATCCACCTGCTGATGTCACACCTGTGTTTGGCCCCGCCTTTTCCATGTTTATAATATTGAGCAGCAACAACTTGGACTAAAGCAACCTGATTGGACCCTTAACTTTTTCAGAACTTCACAGCGAATCAGATTGGGTTCAGCATGTTCACATCGGGCCAATCACAGGTCGTCTCTGCAGCATAACTGAAGGGACGGCTCAGAACCTCCGAGTCGCTCTTTACTGTTAACTCGGACTAAAACAATGCTCCGGGTTCCTTGGACTTTACCTCAATCCTTGATTTACCTGTCTCCAGCCTGTCCCTCACCTGTCTCTGATCTATCTCTGACACCTGGCTCACCAAACTCTCACCTGTCCCTCATCTGACCCTAAGGCAGGGGTCTTTAGCTTCAGTCCTGGAGGGATGGCGTCCTGCAGCTTTGAGACCTGTCTCTACCTCAACACACCTGAGTCCAATCAGGTGATCACCAGGAGAACCTGATTGAACACTCAGAGGGTGGTCCAGGTGTGTTGGACCAGGGAGACATCTTGAAGCTGCAGGACACCCAACCTCAAGGCCTAGAGTTGAAGACCCCTGGTCTAAGGTTTCTTTCTCCTGTTCTTGACGTGCTTCTTACCCGTCCCCAACCTGTCCCTTACCTGTCTCATCTGCCTCTGTCTCTGCTACCAAGATGTGTGGCTTACCTGCTTCTCACTTGGTCTGGATCTAGAATTAGTGGCTGACAAGGCTTTCCTTCTGAGGTTCTCTCAGCAGAACCTTTGGGGTCTCATTCTGGTTGTTGTGTCTTTGAGGAACGTCTGGTCTGATCGGTTCTAACAGTTATGAAACAGCGATGATCTGCTAGCGTTTGATTCAGAACCTTAGTTCTGTTTGTTGTTATTTCAGAGGGAAACGCCATCAAGATGTTCATGCGTGGTCGACCAATCACCATGTTCATCCCTTCAGATGTGGAGAACTATGACGACGTTCGTGCAGAACTTCCTCCAGAACGACTCAAGCTGGAATGGGTGTATCCTTTAATCTCACCAGAACAAGAGGAACACAGCAGAGTCCTAAATAACCCGTTCTCAGTGGGTCCACCTCCCAAAGCTCCATCCTCCCATAGGACCACCCTTCCATAGCTCCACCCTTCCATCGCTCCACCCTCCCTTAGGTCAGCGGGTCCAGAAAAATGTATATGTTTCTCAGCTGATCTAAAGTAGGTAGGTAGGGGTAGGGTAGGTAGGTTCCCACTGGATCGCCACCAGTTGACCAGATGTTTCCAGCAGGTATGGTTACCTTGGTGATGTTTCCCTGTGTTGATGCTGACCCTCTACATAGTAGAAACCAGGAAGAACCAGAGTAGATGAAACCTGAGAAAGAAACTAATAAAACCCAAGAGTTCTCACTGGAAGTTTAGTTGAACCTTGACCAAATTCGATTAGAACCTCTGAGGACCCAGTAGATCTCAGTAGAATCCTGACGGAGCCCCAGGTGTGGTCCAGATGTTTCCTTAACTCTCTGCAGGTACGGTTATCGTGGCCGGGACTGCCGGGCCAATGTCTACCTGCTTCCAACTGGAGAGATCGTCTACTTCATCGCGTCCGTGGCAGTTCTGTTCAACTATGAGGAACGGACTCAGAGACATTACCTCGGACACACCGACTGCATCAAATGGTGAGAACCTCTCAAGATCGTTTCCTGCTCTTCCATTGGCTGCTGGTTTTGGTGACATCATCTCTTTCTGTCCGCAGTCTGGCCATCCATCCAGATAAGATCCGGATCGCGACTGGACAAATCGCTGGAGTGGACAAAGACGGACGCGTGAGCAGAACTGGTTCTTTGATAGAGCTTCTCGGAGTGTGAAGGTTCAGTTGGAGGAACCAAAGTTCCTTCTGTGAACAGACTTGTTAGTTATCAAAGCACAAACACCAGAACAGAACGGTTTGAACAGGTTGGGTCAAAACTCGCATCATTGACCACCAAAGACTTCTGTTTTCTCACCCTGAAGTCCAGTTGGGACCTGATGAAGACTTGTAAACGTTGAAACTTTAATAACCTGATGGTTCTGTCCAATAACTGGTTCTGTGTGGTCCATTTCAGGCGCTGCAGCCTCATGTTCGGGTCTGGGACAGCGTCAGCTTGTCCACCCTGCAGGTCATTGGTTTGGGAACCTTTGAACGGGGCGTTGGGTCTCTGGCATTCTCCAAAGCTGTGAGTATCTCCATCAGGAGGTGGTCATGGACATTCTGGTTCTGTAGAACCTTCCTAGTCGGTCTCTCTGTGTTGCAGGACTCGGGTCAGCATCTGAGCGTCATCGACGATTGTAACGATCACATGTTGACGGTTTGGGACTGGCAGAAGAAGTCAAAGATCGCAGAGATCAAGGTGAGTTGGTTCTGGTAACTGGTACTAGCTGTGATGTTCTGGTACCTGGTTCTCACTGGCTTCTACCCGGTTCTGTACCTGCTTCTCTCCTGACAGACCACCACTGACGTAGTCCTGGCTGTGGAGTTCCACCCCACTGATCCAAACATAATCGTCACCTGTGGAAAGTTCCACATCTTCTTTTGGACCTGGAACGGGAACTCGCTGCTCCGGAAGCAGGGTCTCTTTGGGGTGAGCAGAACCTGTTCAGAAACTTACCAGAACTAACCCTGACCCACAGACATGATCCCAGCAGAACCAGTAGAACCCCTGAGTTACTGAATCCAGCTGAGAGGGAAAAGGTTAGTGTCTGATGCTGCTGGTCGACCTGAGTTTCCCCTCTGTGGGACAATAAAGGGTGTTTCTGTTCTAGTTCAGAGCAGGATTTCCCCCAGTGCATTATAAGCCTGGCTTTACTTGCCCCCCCACCCCACCCCCCAGGCTAACCGTCGCTTGTTTATTTATAACAGCCATAGCAAAGACGGCTTCAATACTTGATGCGTTAAAATAGGCGTGAGGCCAGGGGTGTGCATATATCCCACCGTCCGCCACTGCGTGTTCACCTCCTGCACTGCAGTGTCTGTCTGGTCACGCATGTCTGAATTTTACTTTGTTCCAGTGCTTAACTGGTTCTAGTGTTTAACTGGTGCTAGAGCACACTAAGAACTGGTTCACCAAGACAAAAAGGGTAAATGGCCTGCGCTTGTATACTTCATCAAGTCGAGAAGACCCCAAAGCGCTTCACGCTACATTCAACCATTCACGCACTGATGGTGGTGAGCTACTGGTTTGTAGCCACAGCTGCCTGGGGCAGTCTGACAAAGGCGAGGCGCCCCTGAGCCCTCTGACCACCACCAGCAGGCAAGGAGGGTGAAGTGTCTTGCCCATAAACACAATGATGGAGACGGACAGAGCAGGGTTCAAACCAGCAACCCATCGCCACAAACTAGTTTCCTAACCCAAGCTGGTGATGTTAGAGCTTCTGGTTGCAGAGAATCATCAGAACCTGAACCCGAGCCCTGCCTCTGGATCTGTCCTGAACAGAACCAGATTCTTGCTACACCAGTTAACAGCTTTTGTTGGAATGAAACTACAAACCCGTCCAGATGGATAGACCCTTTATGGTCTGGAGGTCTGGGTCCAAACGGAGCAGAGAAAGGAACTCATCACAGACCTGAGATCAGGTTCTATTGTAGAAGAAACACTCCCAGTAAACTCAGTTACTGTTGGTCTCTGTGGAGCCTTCAGAACAGTCCAGGTTCCTGTCCTAGTCCCAGGCGCAGTTGAAACAGAACCATAACAGGTCAGGGCTGTTTATTAGAACAGAACCTTTGAAGGTGCTTACATGATGAAGGCATGAACATCAGCCTAGGGCTGGGCGATAAAACGATAACGATATTTATCGCGATAGACACGTGATCAATATCAATAGAAAATACGTCCAACAGAATGTTCAACAATTTCACTGAACTCCAGAATCGCACAGCATTGTGGGGGATGTAGGCAGAGGAAAGGCTTTAGCTGCTCAACCTTTCAGGGCCTAGCTAAGCTTGGTGGTTAGCATCAACTGACTCACTCACTCATTGGTTACCTAGCAACAACGTGTTGTGTAACGTGCGCAGCAGCAATTTCATGTTGCCCCCAGCGTACTACGGCCTACTTCGCTCCTCGGAGGTCCACGCGTACTCTGCGTGCGGAACGATGCAGACTCAAAGCAGACGTCCACTAAACACGTCCGCACAAAGGTACATTTTTACGCCCACGTACTTGGTGATGCACCAACTCGCACAGGAAGCTGTTTGGCAGGTAACACTGTTCACATCAGACTGTTTTGTGCGACACTGAGATAATGTTGAGAGTCAGCGCAACCTGTCGCAATAAGGACGTGCAGCGTGACAGGCACACTCTGTGCCGCACTGACAGGTGAGCGGTGGCCGCTCTGGTGGAGAAGAAACGGGACTGGGCGCCCAACTAGCTCATCAAACTTGCTAGGATCCATTCGGTTTGTGGGAATGAAGGGATTTGTCACAAGAAATGCAGGCTATCAGTTCACTTGAGTATAAATCTCAACAGTCCACGGACAGTGCGAGCGGCGTCTGCGCAGTTCACACAATACACACAGCAGGGGTCGCACAAATGGAATATTTTCCGTCTTTGACCGGTTTATTTAAACGGTGCCGGAAAAATCTGAAGGCCATCTGTGATGGATTACAATTCACACAGGACCACTTGGTGCAGACCCACAGACATTTTCAACTTTGCGCGCAGAAAACATCGCGAAGGTAACTAAATCAATCGATAAAAAAAATTCCCATCTGATTATCATCTGACATGGACATTGAACTAAATGAATCTCGCAATCCCGGAGCTTACAGCGCATTGAAGAGTTATGGACAGGAGGCTTTGGATCGTCTGGTGCAGGAACGCATTCTGGGGGATTTCCTCCTGCAGCCCATCATTTAGAGAGCTATGCCGACTTCTGGTTGCTTCAAATGGAGAGAAGATTCCCTGATTTCGAAACTTTGGCTGACGAGGCCCTTGTAATTCCGGTTTATAGTGCGGCAGCAGAGGTGGGATTCAGCCTGCAGATCAACATCAAATCCCTGAGATATTTGATTACACACAATCCGGTGCACAATTCATGTCCATGTTCATAAATAAGTGTGATAGTTTCATTTCATTGTTTATATGTGGTTACTGGTTCCACAGTCAGTGGGTTTTGTCACTGTGGAGAAAAAGTTACATGTATTTATCTGCTTGATGATGTGATGGCACGATGTGGAGTTTCCATTCAGCTTGTTGAATATTAATTAAACCAAATTAAACTTAAATGCAATTGAATTTATCATGATTAATATTTACAATCTGATGAAAAAATAGATTATGACAGGATGTTTTTCAGTCAAAATGACAGACGTCAAGAAAGTCTAGCGCAAACTCTGACACACAGTATGCCTGAGTATCTGGGAGCAGTTTCATTTTTTCACCACGTTGGAACATTAGTCAAGTCCAGTTTATTAGTAAAGAACATTTCAGCAACAAGGCAGTTCAAAGTGCTTCACATCATGAAAACATAAAAACAACATAAACACAACAAATAGTCATCGGCTGTGAAACCAGTAACAAACATCACATTTTAATATAAAATAACCAGGTGGGTTTTTAGCCTTGATTTAAAGGAACCCAGTGTTTCAGCTGTTTTGCAGTTTTCTGGGAGTTTGTTCCAGATTAGAGGAGCACAGAAGCTGAAAGCTGCTTCTCCATGTTTGGATCTGGTTCATATCTGCTTAAAAATAAAAAGAGTGCAACAGCTCAAGAAACTTTGTGAATAAAAGGAAAGGTCCTGTGACCAGTTTGGCAGTATTTTGGATAAATCCCCTAATCAATAATTATTGATATTGACTGATATGAAATGCTGATATGGTGATGCCCGGCGATATGGCTTTTAAGGAAAGTGATGAAAAGGTGGAATCCAGACTAAAACTGACGATGATGTTAATCAGCAGCAGGTCACATGGTCTAACGCTTTCTTCTTCTGTGGTCAGAGTCACGATAGGCCCAAATTCATCCAGTGTCTGACCTTCCGGAGCAACGGAGACATTGTGACCGGAGACTCTGCAGGACAGCTGCTGGTCTGGACCAGGAACTCCGCCGAGGCGCCTCCTGGGAAGGGACCGCAAGGTGGGGACTGCCGCCAGGGAGGGAACACTTGAACCCGAGTCGCTGACTCGTCGTTCTCCTGCAGCCGCTGATCAAATTCCTGTCTGAGAGACGGATCTGGACAGGTTCCTGCAGAGCCGCCACTCCCCTCTAATGGTTTTCAGCTCTGCTGCTGAGCCCAGATCAGTTCAGAGGAAAAGCAGCGCCTGCGGGTCGGTTCCTCTCCTGGTTCCTCCCCCCGTTCAGCCGGTTCTGACTGGACCGCTGCCAGGACTGAAACTGGTCCAGCTGGGCTGGGAGGGGCCAGGTGATGCTCCTCAGACCTGCAGACTTTCTGTGGTCCCTTTAAGTCTCGTCGCTAAGGAGGACTGATCCTGCCATGTCAGTAGCTGTAGAAATAAATAAATTACTCCATAAAGTTGTGCCAAATACTGCACCTAAAAATAAAAATTAAGAACTTTTCCAACTTGATTATTCAGTGTAATGTAAAGTAAAATATGTTCATTTTCAACAGTAGCAATTTATCATTATCATTATTTAATTTCATATTGTATCCAATCTTATTGGTTTATTAGTTTCCTTTTTTATATATATATTTTTTATAATTTAATCTCTTTTTTTCTTTATTTAATACATTATATTAATTTCCCTTCAAATTCTAGTTTATTTTTTTTTTCTATTATTTTTTATGTTCTGTAGTTATTTAGTATTTTTTTTTAATTTTCTGTCACTTTTTAAACATTGATTTCTTTTCTCTAATATTTCCTCTTTGCAGTTTCTTCACTGCTGTTTTGTCCTTTGTCCATTTGTTTGCAGATTGCTTTTTTCATTTTCCTCCTGTTTTCTCCTTTAAAAAGAGGAAATATAAGAGGCGATAACAAATCATTGTTTGATTAAAAATACAGAACATGAAAAAAATAATGAACTAGAATGTGACGGTAAATAATCATATTAAATGTAGAATGTGGAAAAAATGAGGGAAATAAAAAAAGAAAATTAATAAAACATTTGGAAATAAAATGGGAAGTTGGATAATAATGGTGATGTTGAATTAATATTGTTGAAAATGATGAATAATTTATGTCACACTGTATAATCAAGTTGGGAAAGTTCTTTTTTTTCTTTTTTTTTTATTTTTTATTTGCCACATTAATTACTTTATGGAGCCATAACCTGAGGAATAATCCTCAACCCAGCTGAGGCCACAGGTTGAGCTTCACCTGATTAAAACGGGTGGACACGTCGGAGCCTTAATGGGACGTCTGTCTGTCTGTCTGGGATTATTATAACAAATAGCGATAAAGACACTGAAAGAAAGACAACCCCATCCCACCAGGGAAACATCTGAATCCCAGCACCGGCTAATGGAACCCGTCCTGCAGCAGCACCATCTGAACATGCAGGAGATCTAGTTATTGTTGCTGGAGAGCCCCCTGGTGTCTGAGCAGAGGAGGTGCTCTTCTGATCAGACACCAGGTTCAGAAATGACAGAGAGCAACAGGCTGCTGCCCCCTGCTGGCTGCTGCAGGTACTGCAGGGTTTCTGGGTGCTGAAGCAGCAGCTTCATCAGACCTGAGCTTCACCGTGAGGAGGTCCAGGTGTCGGCTCAAAAGCTCATTTCTGTGTGTGTGTGTGTGTGTGTGCGCGCGCAGCCTTTCAGATGAGGACTGACCTGAGACCCATCGAAGCTCATGAGAAAGGAGTTTTCTGCATGTGTGACATGAGGAGCGGCACGCTGCTTACCGGAGGAGGGAAGGACCGGAGGATCATCCTGTGGAACCACGAGCTGCACCAGGACCGGGAGATCGAGGTCTCACACACACACACACACACACACACACACACAGCTGCGGTCTGAGGCCCAATCCTCAAACTCGGCTGAGGTCACGTGACCCCGTGTCTCTGCAGGTTCCGGATCAGTACGGAAACATCCGGGCGTTGTCAGAGGGGAAGGGGGAGGAGTTTCTGGTCGGGACATCCCGTAACTTTGTCCTGCGGGGAACCTTCAACGATGGCTTCCAGGTGGAGGTGCAGGTGAGGTCACATGACATCACGAAGGTGACTTACTCTCAGATGTTGTACTTCCTGTTGTTGACATCTGAACACACCATCGAGGTGACGGTGTGTTCAGGTCCGAATCAACATGAACCTAAAGTTAGAAATCGGACAGTCACAAACTGGCTGTTAAAAGAGCTGCACATGAAAATAATAAAAATGTTTCACTGTGATGCGTTCAGGGTCTGTATCTTTATTGTCTCTGTCTGTGATGCATTCAGTGTCTATCTTTATTGTCTCTGTGATGCGTTCAGGGTCTGTATCTTTATTAGTGGTGTTCCGATACTGGTGGCGGTATCGGGCCAATAGCGTCAAGTACTCGTGCTGGTAAAAACAAGCTGTTTGTCCAAATCGTTACCAGGTTTCTGCTGGATTCTCTTCCTGGGCTGCGCTGTGGTGCAACTCAGTGGCTAACCACACTTTATACCCAGTGTTGGTGGAAATACACCAATAAGTTATTTGCTGATCCTCAAGAAAAAAAAAAACAGATGAAGATGGGAGAAGTTAGATTGCTGAAGGGGAGAAAGTATCCGTAGTTTGGAGCAGAGGTCGCTAGACTTTTTCCATTGTCCATCATTTTGATTCTGACAAAAAAATCCTGTCATCTATTTTTACCCATCAGTTTAAAAAATGATAAAAATTACATTTAATTGGGTTTCATTTTCATTCTTTTTAATTAATACTCAACAAGCTGAATACATGTAACTTTTCTCTGCAGTGATGAAATTTTTAAAGGTGACATTTCACTAATTGAAGTGATCAGAAGTCAGCAAGACTCTCTGAACGTTACCTGATCCCGCAAACACTCTCCTCAGCGGGAGAATAATCCCACAGCAGGTTCAGTCGCGCTCCAGAGCCTCTTGTCCATAACTCTTCAACGCGTCACCGTCAGCTCTCAGATGGCGTCCAGATCGGAGGCGATACTCTGATGGAAAGTTTTCTGATATTGTTTGATTTAGTGACCTCCGCAATGTTCTCTGTGCATAAAGTTGAAACTGTCTGTGTGTCTGCACCAAGTGGTCAGATGTGTGTAATCTGTCAAAATGAGGGATTGCTGTCAGATTTTACCCTCACCGTTTAAAAAAAAAATTAGAATTACTAAATAAAAATTACTATTAAAAATAAATATTCGGTTAATGCGACCCCTGGTTTGGATATATTTCAAGGTTAAACAGAGAGGATAAACAAGCAGACTGCCCTGTGCTTGCTGTCAAGGGGGGATGACATATTATTTTAATTAAGTTTTTACTGTTTTCGTTTTTAGACCACCATTAGAGTAAGCAGTGTAGCTCCTCCCGTTTTAAGCTTTTGTCATCTTGGATGTGTGATTAACGGGAGGAGGGTGAAGCTGCGTGCACATTTATTGTGCAGCGCTGCGCTTGTTACAGTCTAATGAACATCTGCACCTTTCTTTCTTTCCTTCCTCAACAGTTTAAGCTGCCTACTCCTCTATTTAGACTATAAGTTGATTAACACAACTTTATTGTGCATTCTCTTCTGGCTTTCTCTGTGTATGTATTGTTTATTCAGTGAATTTCGGCTCAGGCTGTGGATCTAAACTGCAGCGGAAAATGTGTCTTTTAAGGACTAATTTGATAAAACATCTGAAGACTAAACAGTCTGTGTCATGCTCTATTTATGATTTGTTAAAAGAGTCAGGGATTGTAGGTTTAAAAATAAGAACCACCCTGATCTAAACAAAATAATTTTGTTTTCAAAAATTATTGCGTTAAGTATAAATAGGACTTGTTAATTACTTGGTATCGGTACTCAGTATCGGCGAGTGCCTAAACTGAAATACTCATACTCGCACTCAGTCTTAAAAAACTTGTCAGGACACCCCTAATTTTTATTCAGTCTGTATCCCTGATGCGTTCAGGGTCTCTATCTTTATTCCCTATAGCTCTCTGATGTGTTCAGGGTCTCTATATTCTGTCTGTATCTCTGTCTTTGTGATGCGTTCAGGGCCTATCTTCTGTCTGTATCTCTGCGATGCGTTCAGGGTCTGTATCTACATTCTGTTTGTGTCTCTGCGATGCATTCATGGTTTATCTATATTCTGTTATTAACTCTGCAGTGTGTTCAGGGTCCATATATTGTCTCTGTGATGTGTTCAGGGTCTATCTTATGTGTGTATCTTTGCGATGTGTTCAGGGTCTGTATGTATTGTCTTTGTGATGTGTTCAGGGTCTCTGTATCTTTATTCTTTTTGATGGATTCAGGTTCTCTGTCTTTATGCTATCTTTTTCTCTGCAATGCATTCAGGGTCTGTATGTTTATTGTCTCTGTGATGTGTTCAGGGTCTATCTTATGTGTGTATCTTTGCGATGTGTTCAGGGTCTGTATGTTTATTGTCTCTGTGATGGGTTCAGGCTCTGTATCTTTGTTTCTGTATATTTGTGATGCATTCATTGTCTCTATGTGTTGTCTCTGTGATTGATTCAGGGTTTATCTTCTGTCTGTATCTCTGCGATCCGTTCAGGGTCTATCTATTGTCTCTGTGATGCGTTCAGGGTCTGTATCTATTGTCTCTGTGATGCGTTCAGGCTCTGTATCATTGTCTCTGTGATGCGTTCAGGCTCTGTATCATTGTCTCTGTGATGCGTTCAGGGTCTTTGTATCTTTATTCTTTCCAATGCGTTCAGGGTCTGTATCTTTATGCTGTCTGTATCTCTGCGATGCGTTCAGGGTCTGTATCTATTGTCTCTGTGATGCGTTCAGGCTCTGTATCATTGTCTCTGTGATGCGTTCAGGGTCTTTGTATCTTTATTCTTTCCAATGCGTTCAGGGTCTGTATCTTTATGCTGTCTGTATCTCTGCGATGCGTTCAGGGTCTGTATCTATTGTCTCTGTGATGCGTTCAGGCTCTGTATCATTGTCTCTGTGATGCGTTCAGGGTCTTTGTATCTTTATTCTTTCCAATGCGTTCAGGGTCTGTATCTTTATGCTGTCTGTATCTCTGCGACACACTGTGTTCAGGGACACACTGATGAGCTGTGGGGCCTGGCCACCCACCCGTCCAGAGAACTGTTCCTGACCTGCGCTCAGGACCAGCTGGTGTGTCTCTGGAACTCAGTGGATCACAGCCTGCAGTGGAGCCGCACTTTGGAGGTGAGGGGGCGGGGCTTGTGGCAGCTGACTGCCGATTGGGTGCTGGACTGACAGGTGTGTTGCTCCTGCAGGAACATGGACACTGTGCAGAGTTCCATCCCAGTGGATCCGTGGTTGTCATAGGAACACACTCAGGAAGGTCAGTACTAATAACGTTCAGACTGATTTTACCCGGTTCTGACTGGTTCCTCAGTGCTCTTACCTGCCCTGTCTCCCAGGTGGTTTGTTCTGGACGCTGAGAGCAAAGATCTAGTTGGGATCCACACAGACGGCAACGAGCAGCTGTCGGTTCTGCGTTTCTCAGTTGGTGGGTGGAGTCTGCCGTAACCATGGTGATGTAAAGGTGCAGGACTGCAGTTCCCATCATGCCTCTCTCTGTTTGACCTGCAGATGGCAGCATGCTGGCTGTTGGATCTCACGATAACTTCATCTACCTGTACAACGTCTCAGAGCAGGGGCGCAGGTACAGCCGCTACGGGAAGTGCACGGTGAGTTTTCATTGGCTGGGTTTCTGTCGTTTGATTGGCTAATGGGTCAACAGGTGACTCTCCAAGCAGACCCAGTTGTATACAGAACCGTCCTTGGTTCCATCCAGTCAGAACTGGGGTATCCAACACTGCAATGGGATCTGGTTTATCATTGTCAGTTCTGGAAGGAAGCCCAGCTAATGCATGAGGCAGCAGTGGAGAGGGAAAACCCCATCATAACCAGTGTGACGACTCAGGATTTAGCAGATGGAGCAGACGACCACTACCCCACACCACTGACCCAGAAGAGCCGAGCAGAGCGGGGCGGGGCCTAGTTGAGTGGGGCTTGACATACAACATAGCACCAAAATACATTAAAGACCTGTTGTCGTTGCATCAACCTTCCAGACCACTCAGGTCCTCTGGTTCTGGTCTGCTCTGCATCCCCAGAACCAGAACCAAGCATGGAGAAGCAGCTTTCAGTTTTTTTGCACCACAGCATCACAGCACATGCACCACCACATCTGGAACAAACTCCCAGAAAACTGCAAAACAGCAGAAACACTGAGTTCCTTTAAGTCAAGGCTGAAACCCAGCTGTTCAGAGCTGCCTTTGATCAGCAGGAAGTGGAACATTGATCAATATTTGCTTGATGATCCTCATGATTTTGATGCGTTATTTGCTCAATGATTTTGATGATTTTTATGATGTGAAGCACTTTGAACTACCTTGCTGCTGAAATGTGCTATACAAATAAACTTGACTTGACTGCAACACTCTCTAATACTCCACAGGTTCTTTACTTTAATTAGGCCAGTATAATACCATCCAGATTAGGAATAGGTGATTGACTATCAGAATCAGTCTCCATGATGAAGGTGTCCAGGTGTCTTCTTGACTGTCCTGAATGTCTCCACAGGGACATTCCAGCTACATCACCCACCTGGACTGGTCCCCTGACAACAAGTTCATCATGTCCAACTCTGGAGACTATGAGATCCTGTACTGTGAGTACTGAGAGTACTATGATACTGTAGTATGGCTGTACTACAGTAAAACTGATGCTGTAGTACTCTGATGACGCTCTAGTACTCCTGGAGTACCCAGAGGTAACGGATGTGTTTTTTCAGGGGACATCCAGAACAGCTGCCAGCTGATCCGGAACCGCTCCGAGTGCAAGGACATTGACTGGGCCACCTACACCTGCGTCCTGGGGTACCACGTCTTCGGTCAGTGTTCTGGTTCATAGAGGGGGGTTCTGGAGGGTTCTGGTGGTTCTGACCGAACCTGGTGTGTCTCAGGTGTCTGGCCTGAAGGTTCTGATGGCACCGACATCAACGCTCTGATCAGGTCCCACAACAGGAAGGTGATCGCGCTGGCAGACGACTTCTGCAAGGTTCACCTGTTCGCCTACCCCTGTTCCAGATTCAAGGTGGGTCCAGAGAATCAGAACCAGAACCAGGTCGGGAATGTGTTCTGATGAACTGATTGCTATCTCTGCAGGCCCCCAGCCATAAATACAGCGCCCACAGCAGTCATGTGACCAACGTCAGCTTCCTGTACAGCGACAGCCACCTGATCTCCACGGGGGGGAAGGACACCAGCATCATGCAGTGGCGTCTGGTCAAGAAGTCCTCCCTGTCCCTCGCCGACGGCCAAGTCTCCAAGTCCGCCCAGCGCAGACTCGACCCGGTCCTCGCCACGCCGCCTCCAGCCGGAACCACTCTGACCACTGGCAACCCGGAACCGTTGGTCCAGATCGTTCCAGAAGTAGCCCCTCCCCCCTCTGAGCTGACTCCTCCCCCCTCAGAGTCAACCCCACCCCCCTCAGACAGCACGGTGAGCCTGAAGGACAGCCTGGAGACCAGCGACGACACGGCGACGCCCAGCGACGAGGGCCTGCCCCCCCTGACCCCGCCCTCCTAGAGGGGGCGGGGCCTCTTCCAGATCAGGTGTCTTTGTTGCTGCTTTGTCAGCACTCTGGACGAAGTGAGGACGGCGCCTGGGTCGCCGGCCTTCCAACACCTGTTCGCACTCAGATCATTTCAGGACTGCCGTCAGGAACACGATGGGAAAACCACAGAAACGCTCCGAACGTCAGCCATCTTCCCAGAAACCCTCCCAAATCCGATCCCCAAGCTTCCAGGTCTCCCCTGATCCACCCGACAGGTCCACAGTAGGACAGGTCCATCACAAGACAGGTCCATCACAGGAAGTCACATGATCCATCAGCTGGTCAGTCAGCCCAGGTTAATACAGGATACCTGACACACCTGTGATGACCTCACTCAACATTTCAACCTTTTTCTGTCCCAAACGGGGGCAGCACAATGCCTGTTATCCTCCTGTCTGCCACACAGGGGCAGCAGGGAGCTTTAAGTGGAGGAATTTGTCAAACAAAAGACAATAATTTTAACCAAATAAATCGAGAGTCTGATTTTCCTCCAGTGAGACGAGTTTACCCCAAGGTTTCTGGGACGTTTGAGGTTTTGACAGGAAATTTTTAGGTTAACAGGAAGTTTGTGGATCAGAGGAAACCTGGAAGTCATGAATTTTGTTTCTAACTTTGCTGAAAACAACCATCTGCAGCTTTTTAGGTAAAACTGTAAATCAGAATTAATTTAAATCTGTGAACTAAAACATCACTGAAGGATGCAAACAGCTGCAGGCTTTTATTCTGAAACGTCACAGCAGACGTTCAGTTTCAGTCTAAATGAATAAAACAGAGAGAAAAAGAACATTTTGTATAAAAAACATCTGTTTAAATTGTGTTTCAAGCGGTTCTGACCCGTCGGGTTCTACATCCTCTGGTTTGGGTTTCAGAAGCAAACAGGAAACCAACAGGATGAAACAGGAAGTGTTTGTTTGGCGAGGTGACCTTTAGGTTAAAACTGTGACAGAGAATCAATCAGAGTGAAGCCTCCCATCCCCATTCATCTTGAGGAGAACTGATCAAAGTGAGGCCTCTCTGTTAACAAAGGATCTGTGTTTGTATATACTGCAGATTTCTGTGTGTATATTTCTGCTCAACACTAGAGGGCAGCACTTCAGTCATGGTCAGCTCACATCTCTTATCCAATCAGGTGACAGGAAAGGGGAGGGTCTCTGCTCTGATTGGTTGCTCTCAGTGACTCACTGCTGGGGACGTTTTTTGTCTGTTCTGGACCATTTCACTTCAGGCCTTTGTTGAATGTGTTGATGATGTCATTCAGGGGCGGGGCCTTCATTTGGGTGGGGGCGGGGTCTTTGATGTTGCCTTTTTATTACTGAATTTCATCTTTTCTATGTTTGCCTCTAAAGGGCTTCTTTGGATTTCAGGGATTCACCTGGATGTTCAGGTTGGGGGGAGGGGCCATGTGAAGGGTCGGGATTTGTGTTCATTGACGACATTGATCCTCATTGATGATGATTTTTATGTGACTGTTTTGAGCCAATCGTCTTCTCTCATGCATTCCTGTCAGAGGACAGACTGTATTGAAGATTTCAACAGCAAAATGCAAATAAACGTTGCCATGGTGACAGCCAGTCATCTTCATCCTTGTCTGGTCAGTGACGCTGTGATGATGTCACAAGCAGGAAGTAAGTTTAAATGATGCCATTAAAGGATTATCAGAACCAGAACCATTCTAGTCCAATAATATTTAAATCAGATGACCAGAACCGGTCTGGACCTTTAATACGTAAATTACTTCATCTTTTATTTGGATCCCCATTAGTGTCAATTCTCTGCATCGACTCTTCCTGGGCTCCAAACATTCAACATAAACAACTAAAAATGCATAACGTACATAGATCACATTACTGACGAGGTTTTGAAAAGTTCTGGAAAAGCAAAGTTTATTAAAATGGATCTAATTCCATTTTCTTTTCATAACATCTAAAACAGGGTTTTAGATGCTGGTCACCATCGGTTCTGGTCAGTAGCTCAGCAGCTCTGGGGGTTTTTCTGGATGACTGTTGAACCAAATGGACCTGGATCACCGACTCCTCACATCTCAAAGTAACAAAACCGCTTCGGCCGGAGGGGCTAGGTCTTTAATGTATTTTGGTGCTAAGCTGTTCATTGAGTTATAAACTACCAGAAGTATTTTAAAGTGTATTCTCTGAGAAGTTGCCTGTTGACACAAAGAAGTCCCTGTTCTTTAGGTGGGATTCGAACCAACCGAGTCCCGTACCAGAGAGTCCGACCCAGCTCTCCAGTCACTGCAATAATATATCATGGGCATCAGTGTCAAATGCTGCACTGAGGTCCAACAGAACCAGCACTGTGGTCCTTCCACAGTCTGTATTTGTGTGGATGTCATTGAACACTTCGACGAGGACAGTCTCAGTGCTGTGGTAACCATGGAAACCGGACTGAAAGACATCAAAGCGGTCGGTCATTGTTAAGAAGCTGTTTAACTGTTGAAACGCAGCTTTTTCAATAATTTTGCTGATGAATGGAAGGCTAGAGATCGACCTGTGATTCTGCAGTAGTGATTTATCTAAATTGTTCTTTCTTTATCAGCGGTTTGAAAACTGCTGTTTTTAAATCCTGGAGGAAAACACTTGATATGAGGAAAGAGTTTACTATTTGAATCAGGTCAGATGCAATGACAGGCAGAACTTTCTTAAGGAAGGCTGTAGGTTGGACATCAAGACAGCAGGAGGAGGAGCTTAGTTGTTTTAAAGTTTCTTCTAAGTTTTCATGGTTGAGTTGGTGAAATTCAGCCATTTTCTCTGCATTTGTTGTTTGGGCATAGTAGTGGTACTGAATTATGTGTGGATGTGCAGATTAACCCTCTAATTTTTGAATTTTCTCTGTAAAAAATGTTGGCAAATTCATTGCAGGCCCTGGTAGAGTGGAGTTCAAGTGGTAAAATCACAGGAGGGTTTGTCAACTGTGGCAAACAGGGCACGAGCGTTGTTGATGTTTTTGTTTATGATTTCCGCAAAGAACGTTTCCCTTGCATGTTTTAATGAGATTTCTTCCTACCAGACACAATCTTCATTTTAACAGGAGCAATTAGGTCGATGATGTCTGAAATTTTAGAAAGGAAGTGATCTGCTAACTCATTTACTGGTTTACACAATAGAATTGGGGTCGAGGAGTATATTTGATAAAAAGTTTCAGCTGTGTTGTCTGTAAGAGAACATTTTGTAATAATATCCGTTTTACTAAGCGAGTCAACAGAGACTGAACTTTCAAAAACAACAGAAAAATTATCAGACAGATCAAACAGAGCGACATCAATAACAGACCTTGGAGATATTTACTCCCTTGCTGATAATCAAGTCCAGAGTGTGTCCTCGATTATGTGTCGGCTGTTTAACATGTTGAGTCAAACCAAAGTTTTGAAGTACATCATTCAGCTTTTTTCCTCTCTGTCTATTGGGTTGTCAACATGGATGTTAAAGTCTCCCATAATTATTAAACAATCATAATCAATGCATATCATCGATAACAGCTCACTAAAGTCATTGAAAAAATTTCCCACATATTTTAGGGTTTTGTTTAGAGTTAGTGCCAAAGTTCGTTTGTGGCCTTTTACTTCAATTTCCAGATATTCAACAGTCAAAATTGCCCAGGGAAACCTTTTTACAGTTTAGTGAATCATGAAATATTGCAGCAACCCCTCTGCCCCTCTTATTCTTTCTATTCTCACTTAAAAAAACTGTAATTAGGGGGTGCTGATTCAATGAGGACAGGTGCTTCATTGTTGTCATCCAACCATGTTTCTGTGAGAAACATAACATCAATATTATGCTCAGTAATGAAGTCATTAACTAAAGTCCTTTTGCTGATAGTGATCTTATATTTAGCAGAGCCAGTTTAAGTGTCTTGGGGTGGATAATTCTACATCTTGAGGTTGGTTAAGACGGGATTAATCTGAGATTTGATTTTAGACCACTGCATTTCCTTGCTATTTTTCTATTAGTACCCTAAAAAATAGGGCAAAAAGTGAAGTAAAGTTAAAAATCCACAGTCCTTAAATCTGAAGTAATCCAGTTATGAGACAATGTAAAAGTAACTTTAAAAACTGGGTATATTAAATAACTGGTAAAACTATCAAATAGGGACAAGAGAGCACAGCATAAGATGTTCCTCCTTCCAAGGCTGAAGACTGTGTAAAAGCTGCAGGACACCTGGAGGACTGAAGATTGAGACCGCTGGTAGAGCGGTAAAGAGTTTGTGTTCAGGACCTGAGGCCATGTCTCTGGGATCTCTGGTCTCAGTCGCAGCTCTGTGAATTTTCCTTTTCACTGGTCTCCTCTTAGATATTTTTATAACTACATTAATATGATTTAAAAAGCTAATTATCTGTCTCTTCTGGATGCTGTAAAACTGGACTGCTGGGCTCCTCTGCCCGTTCCATGGGTGGGTAGGATCTCTCTTATTAAAATATGTGTCCTACCTAGGCTGCACTACCCTTACAGATGATACGGCTCCTGTTGACAAATAAGGTTAAGGTTATCTGGAGCAAAGGAAGTCTAGACTGAAAATGTCTAAAGTTCAAGGCTCTGATGGGGCATTGACCTGCCTAATATCAGGTACTACCGGCTAGCAGTGCACATGCAGGTAATATTCCACTGGTTTAACAATGATTCCTCTTCAGTTTGGCTTGATATTGAATCGTCTGAGTCTAACCATGAATGATCCGGCTAGAAATCTCCGCTCCAACCCTGCATTCATGAACACAACTTGAAAGATGCTCAGATTGCACCTCTCCTGAAGACTTTGCCTGGTTGTAATGACTGCGGTTTTCAGCAATGGTTCAACATGAGTGTTAGATGGTTGGGGATTTATTTAAACATCAGTTTTTATTTCAGGTAGTAGTTTGGTTTAGAGAGGGCAAATTTTTTTGATTCTTCTAAATTACAAATATTATTAGAAATAATAGCACCCTGTCAAATAATGACCTGTCCAGTCTGGAGAATGGACTATGTTCTCATAATGGTAATGTAATATATTTTATCTATTACTGTATTCTAGAAGGTGCTGCTCTCCAACGCTCCATCTGCTTCAGTGGCTGGAAAACAGGCCTGGGAGAAGGACACCAACATCTATATAGAATCTCAGGTCTGGTTGGGTTTACAGGTCAAGGCAGCAAGGATTTCAGTTTGAACAATATCAGTCTAGTTTAGGATTTTACACCATCTAACACCTGTCCTTAGAAATTAGATGGACTTAAGGATCTACTTTTGTTGGAAATGTTAAACTCTAATTGGTGACTATCTTCGTTGTATTTCGTCTGGCACAAAGATGTTGAACTATCGGTTGGCTATGGCTAATGAACCATACTTTATTTTTAATACCACCATACAGCTCAACCTAAAATTCCTCCTCCAGGGCCATCTGGATCCTCTGATTGTGTCCAAGAGACTTTATAACCTGCTGTCCTTCACAGCCAGGTAGAACATTCTCCGGTTTTAGGTTAGGGACTTGGAAAACCTCACTGAGGTCATGGAATGATATGATGCAGGAATGTATTCCCAATGAATATATTACATGTTTCCTTAACTCTTTAATGGACATTTTCAACTGAATGGATCCTTACCTGAAGTATTCAGGACCAAACTGGCCTCTCAGACAAGTCCAGGTTTTCAGTTTTACGGACTGGATGATTAAACCT
Source organism: Anableps anableps (assembly GCA_014839685.1). NCBI lineage: Eukaryota > Metazoa > Chordata > Actinopteri > Cyprinodontiformes > Anablepidae > Anableps > Anableps anableps. The sequence goes on along the minus strand of CM026076.1, from coordinate 59,550 downwards.
GATATTTTTTTGTTTTTTGTCTCTACAATGTCCTTACGTTTGATCTGCACTACTGAGTGTTTGTTTTGTAAATCTGAAAATATAAAAAATCCAAAAAATGCCTGTGCCCCGCCTGCCAGCACATCTGAAAGCTGACGTCTCTGTCCTTTTATTCTCTTATTGCTTTTCCTGGCATAAATTTTGATGGCCAGATAATTATACTCCTACATTTTCAGAAACCAAGACATTCCACTTAGACCTACTGGTTTCAACGATACAGGTTATAGTTTATCTAACCTTCATATAATCAGACACATTTAGAACAAAGCTTATTTAAAACTGTAGTCTAGTTTAGGATGATGCATCTTAAGGTTGAGGGGTCAACTTTAAGATGTCTGTAAAGCAAGATAAAAATAAAAGAACAAATTCCACCCTTGGTAAACATTAGAAACGTTCAAACATCCAAACTCAGATTATTATTTGTCAAATTGTTGGGCAGCCAAAGACCCGTCTAGAACCAGTGGGGTCCATTCACACCTGTTCTAGAACCTGTAGGGTCTATTCTGACCTTTTCTAGAAACAGTTGGGTCTATCTAGAACCAGTAGGATCCATTCAGACCTGGTCCAGAACCTGTTAGGTCCACTCAGATCCAGTCAAGAATCAGTAGGCTCCATTCAGACCTGGTCTAGAACCAGTAAGATCCATTTAGGCCTGTTCTAGAACCAGTTCGGTCCATTCAGACCTGGTCCAGAATCTGTTGGGTCCATTCAGATCCAGTCTAGAACCAGTTCGGTCCATTCAGACCTGGTCCAGAATCTGTTGGGTCCATTCAGATCCAGTCTAGAACCAGTAGGGTCCATTCAGACCTGGTCCATAACCTCTTGGTTTCACTCAGATCCAGTTTAGAAACAGTAGGGTTCATTCAGACCTGGTCCCGAACCTGTAGGATCCATTTAGGCCTATTCTAGAACCTATAGAGTTCATTCAGACCTGTTCTAGATCCAGTTGGGTCCATTCACACCCACTCTAGAACTAGTAAGGTCCATTCAGGCCCGGTCTAGAACCTGTTGGGTAACTGGAGACGTTTAGTAAAATGAGACCAGCCCAAATATTCTGGTTCTGAGTTTCTTCCTAAAACCATTTTTTAAAATCAAAGTCCAACCAGACTTCATGTTCTATGTTCAGGTATTGGGTCAATTAATGAAACCTAAAGCAGAAGAGAACCTTTGTTTTTGAACTAAAAGAACCGGCTGTGTTCATCAGAACCTTCCTTCTGGTTGGGTTTTTCTGATGTCCTCTTCCAGTCGGACTGGTACCGAGTTAGTTTGGTTCTGTTGGTGAAAAGTGCTGAAGAGAAACCACAACACTGATCTTAGGTCCAAACATCAGTTTATTAGTACAGGACACATTAAATGAACTCAGATGAATGTTCTGACTGGACCTCCAGTCCGGCTTCAGTTTTTGATGCCATTGCAGCGGTCCGTGTAGCAGCAGGTCCAACCAGGTCGGGAGCAGTTCTCCAGCCGAGTGCAGCCTTTCTCTCCGCTATCTGCAGACAGAAAACCCATCAGAACCTCTGCAGGATCGGACCAATCCTCACATTCCAGTCTGCATCTAACCCAGCAGTCAGAACTAGTGACATGGGCTGAGTCTGGCTCCAAGTCCAGAACCAGGTCACATCAGGTCAGGTTCTGTTGGACCAGTGAATTACATCAGATTTTAGTCAGGACAGTTCTGGAGGAGTGCTCTTTGTTTGGATAGGTTTAAGTTTAGTCTTAGTCTCTTTAGCTAGAAATGAGATGATATTTTATGACAAAGTGATGCAGATAAAATTTTATTTTCACAGCTTTATTCGAAATTTTATTAACTTTTCATAAACCAAACATCCTGAATATGAAATAAATTCAGAGAAAATCTAAAAATTATTTTATTTTCGACAGACCAGTTGGACCAGTCGGTCCAGTTGGACCAGTTGATCCAGCAGGTCCAGTCAGTCCAGTTGGTCCAGCAGCTTGAAGAAGATCTGGTCCTTCAGAACCCAGTTCTTCCTGTCAGCTCTGGCCCATGGCACCACAGAGGCGCTCTGGAGGAAGAGGTGAAGGAGACCTCATCTTCATCTTTGTTGCTGCCCATCATCACCATCATGTCCAGAACCAAACCTTATCAGAACATCTGTGTTTTCAGGACTCATTACTGTGCTGCAGACAGAACCATGGGTCCATTTTCAGGTCAGCAGCCATCAAGTCCTGAACATTTAGAACCCAGTTTCCTCCAGAACCTTCAATCAGAACCGAAATCAAACAGAACCTCCATCTCCTGGTTGGTCAAATCTGGTTGAATTTATTAATCCATTCAGAGCCAGGAAGCTCTGAATGGATTGAACCGTTCACAGTCAGAGTGAACGTTGAACCATTCACTCTGACTGTAAACTGAGTTTCAGTGATGGACCAGAACAGTCCTGGGGTCAGAACAGGGGCTAGAGGTCAGATCAACCATTGACAGTTTCTCTGTTTACTTTCATGATGGTCCAAATCTGAAAAGCAGCTCAAATTCAGCCTCATTCCTCACTTCACACATCAACTCAGACTAGGAACTCTAGATCTGATCTAGGACCTCAATGTCTTCTCAGAGTCAGAAGATCCTGCAGGAGAAGATGCTGGTCCAACATATCTACTCGGACAGAACCGGTAGGAAGAACCTTTGGGTTCTCCAGAGGAGGAGCAGCTGGTTCTGGTGTGGAGGACTCACCTCTAGTGTAGCAGGCCTGTTGGACCTTCCCAGTACACTGCAGGAGGAGGTTGTTGACCATCAGGAAGTCTTCTCCATAACAGTTGATGTGAAACTGCTGAGCTGACTCTGAGAGGAAACACACAACCGATCAGGATCAGAACCCTCCCAACCCAGAACATCTGAAGGCAGTTTGGACACTAGTGGCTTGGAGAGGCATTATTGGAAAAGCTGTATTTCAACAGTTAAACAGCTTCTTAACAATAACCAACCGCTTTAACATCTTTCAGTCCGGTTTCCGTGGTCACCACAGCACTGAGACTGTCCTCGTCAAAGTGTTCAATGATATCCACAGAAAAACAGACTATGGAAGAACCGCAGTGTTGGTTCTGTTGGACCTCAGCGCAGCATCTGACTCTGTTGACCAGGAGATATTATTGAAGCGACTGGAGAGCCGGGTCGGACTCTCTGGTACTCAGTTGGTTCAAATCCTACCTGAAGAACAGGGATTTCTTTGTGTCAAAAGGTAAGTTCTCATCGGGGCGGACAGAAGTCACATGTGGAGCACCCCAAGGTTCAATCCTGGGACTCCTCCTACTTAATATCTACATGCTCCCACTAGCTCTGAGTATAACAAGTAATAAGATTAGCTACCATAACTACGCAGATGACACACAGCTCTATATCACGATATCACCAGGTGACTCTGAACCCATCCAAGCACTGAATAGATGCTTAGAACAAATCAATCCATGGAGGTGCCAAAACTTTCTCCAGCTGAATAGAAACGAAACTGAAGTTATCATCTTTGGACCTAAAGAGGAACGATCTAGAGTCAGCGCGCAGCTTCAGTTATTCCAGCTAGAAACTAGTGATCAGGCCCGAAATCTGGGTGTAGTGATGGACTCTGTAACTGTGTTTATGTGTCTCTGAAGGTTCAGGTCTAAGTCAGCCTTCTATCACCTGAAGAACATTTCCAGGATCAAAGGAATAATGTCTCAACAAGATCTAGAGAAACTCATCCATGCGTTTATCTTTACTTGCATTGATTACTGCAACAGTGTCTTCACAGGTCTGCCTAAAGAGTCAACCAGACAGCTGCAGCTGATCCAGAACGCTGCTGCTGGCGTTCCCACTAAGACCAGGAAGATAGAGCGCATCACCCCAGTTCTAAAGTCCTTCCACTGGCTCCCTGGAGCTCAGAGAATAGACTTTAAAATACTTCTGGTAGTTTATAAATCACTTAACGGCTTAAAGACCTGTTGTCGTTGTCTGGTCTGCTCTGCATCCCCAGAACCAGAACCAAACATGAAGAAGCAGCCTTCAGTTTTTATGCACCACTAATCTGGAACAAACTCCTCAGAAAACTGCAAAACAGCCAAAACAATGAGTTCCTTTAAATCAAGGCTAAAAACCCACCTGCTTAGAGCTGCCTTTGATTAGTAGTAAGTAGAATATTGATCAATATTTTCATATTATATTTGCTTGATCTTCATGATTTTGATACATTGATATTGCTTGATGATTTTGATGATTTGTTGTATACTTGATTGATGCTTTTTATGATGCGAAGCACTTTGAACAGCACTGCGGCTGAAATGTGCTATACAAATAAACTTGAACTATTTCACCACTAGAGGGCTTATCGAGCACAGTGAGAACTGCTGACTCAGCTGTTGAAGAATGGAAATGTTCCTTGTTCCTCTCATATCTGTCTGCTGACAGCACCCCCCCCTCAAAGAACACAATGCTTCACTATTGAAGAGACAAACTCTTCCCTCACAACACACCTAGAAAACACCTGGAGAATACCTGAACCACACCTGACGACATCAAAGACTCATCCAGGAGGTCTAGAGGAACCCAGAACAACATTTGGAGCTTTGGAGGCCTCACTGCCTCAGCTAAGATCCAGGGGTCATGATTCAACAATCAGAAAGAGAGAAAATGGCCTCCCTGGGAGAGCTCCAGGATCAGAACCACTGCTAACCCAGAAGAACCTAAAGACCTGTCTCACATCTACCAGAAACATCCTGATGAAGACTTCTGGGAAAATCTTCTGAGGACTGAAGAGACAAAGTGAACCTGATGCAAAATTCTCGTTCTGCTACACCTGGTCCAGAACTCACCCAACATTGCAGAACCAGAACCTCTCCAGGTATCACCAAGTCTCTGTAGAGGGAGGAACCAACTAGCTATTAGGGTGTGAATACTTTTCCTCAGAGGATCAGGCTGATCTGCAGGCCTGATCCTGATGAGATCTTTGTCTCATCTGTCCAGAGAACGTTCTCCCAGAAGCTTGAGATTCCAGTCTGGGGTTTTATGCTGTCTGTCCTCCTTAGTCGCCTACCATGAAGTCCACTTTGACTCAAACAACTGGTGGTGCGATCTGACACTGATGAACTTTGACCTGGAAGCTCATTGCTCTTTGGTCACCGTTCCTATCGTCCTTGTCTTCAGTGTTCCTCCTGCGGCCAGGGAGCTTGGCTACAGTCCTGCAGACCTTTAAACCTGTGAATAGCCTGAGCAGCTTTACCATCAGGAGCATCAGGCTGCTTGGAGACACTCTGGTAGTTATGACCTTTGATCTGATGGTCTACAACTTTCTACACTGTAAAACATTTGAGCCACATTTAGTCCTTCACCAGCTTCTACTCTTTAAGTCAAAGAAATCTTGCAAGTTTTAGATTTTGAACCTAAATGTGTGAGTTTGTGAAAGTTAAACTGCTTGTTGAGCCAGGTGAAGACAATTTACCGACATAATGTGAAATACTGATTTGGTTTAAATTACTGTGTTAAGTTATAACAACTCACAATTCAAGATTAATGAGCTATCAGAACTTAAAAACAATATTTAGACAGCTTGTCTCTTGTTAAATCAACTTGATGAACTTTCATTTCTGAATTGAATAAAAACTGTTTTCTAGTCGACTTTAGTTGCATTTTTAAAAGCAGCAGGTGAACCTTCAGTTTCAAGTTAAACCACCTTCAAATGTTTCAGAGTGTAACCATCAGGAACAGCTCTGTCCTTCACTTCCTGTGGTCCACATCATGTCACCAAGCAGCTCAGTGACTGCCTGCCACCCTTTCACTAGGCCAACTGATCACAAGCTTGGAGGCACCTGGATGCTGGTCAGAGGACACTCCTTAGTCCCTGTGGTCAGACTGTTTCCATCTTTCCTAGAGGTGCCGTCATTTTAGTCCAGGTCTGTTTCATTAATTAATTTTAAAAAATAATTCTGTTGAACCACAATTCAAGTTATTTCAGTGATCATTGTGGGTTTTCCAGTCATTAACAGAGGGGTACCAACTATTTTCTCCACGTGTGTGCATACAGATATCCCTGTATATAGAGACGAATATTTATATATCTTCTAATTTTACTATCTGTTTGATGAGCTGAAACATTTAACTGGGCCTTAAAGGAAAAACTGAGGGAACCTGTTAGGGGTGTGAATACATTTTCATTCTATATATAATGAATGGAATTCTAAAACTGTAACGGCGATAATTCAGTGGAGACGTCGAATTTAATGAGAATTTCTCCAAGAGCATCTGGATGGAGCAGGAGAGGAGCGTGGAAGAACTGAACTTCTTCCACTTGATGGATAAATTTAGCAGTGGTGCTGAACCTGGTACCAAACATCCTGACCACTGTGACCAGAACCGTTTTAGATCTAATATATCCTGGATGATCAGTCTAAAATGATATAATAATGAATTTGATAGAATAATGAATAAATTGTATTCTAATTATTATTATTTAACAACATCTGGTGAAGCTCCTGAAGGTTCCTGCCAGACATTCTCCTCTGAAGGTTTTAGACAGACATGTTCACATGATGGACCCATTTAAAGACCCGTCTTCGCTCTCAGAACCAGCTCCGTTTGTTTCTCCTTGTTAAACAGAGTTCTGTTGATTCAGTTAAAGTTCAGCAGAACATCAAGGATCCAGAACTGAACCTCCAATATGTTCAGGGATCCAGATCAGAACCTGGTCAGAACTTTCTCCAGAACACCAGGATAACATTGTTTCTGACCACAGTTTGGTTCTGATGTCAGGTTGAATATGTTTTGGTTCTCATGATCCTGTTTGGCTCTGATGGGGTCCAGATTTGTGCTTACCTGAGCAGAGCGGCAGCAGCAGCAGCAGCAGCAGCAGGTAGACCTTCATGTTTCTGGTTCTTTGGGTCCAAAAGGCTCAGAAAGTAGAAACTGTGATCCGAGTGGAATGAAGCCAGACTTTTATCGTTTGCTTGGAGAAAGAGATAAGGATCGTAAAGTAAACTGTTCAGAACCCATGAACTGCGGGTCAGAAACAACATCACAGGCTCTCTTTCTGCTGAGTCAGGGTTCAATTGAAGTTCTGAGGAATTGGGGTGGGATTTGGATCTGCCGTTCCACTAAGTAATGGTTCAGTTTGGGTTTAAAGTTCTGCTGACTCATGGTTTCGGTAAGAGGTGCTACCACAGGGTATCAGACGTTCCTCATGGCCTAAGCCTCCATAAAAACGAGTTTGGCCATGTTGTTGCCAGTTTCCTGTGGGTGGCCAGGTGTTTCTGGGCTCATGGCTCCGTTGTTTCTGAGATTTAGAACGTTGGAGGAAATTGCTTTAAGGTACTGATTGTTTAAACAGTTTGTGTGGTGCATATTCTTAGAACAGGGCAACGAGAGTTTAGTGAAGTGACAATTGAAGCGGGATTGCCTGGGCGTGGGGTAATTCAATGCCACAGGTAGACCTGTAGGTTTTAATTGGACTGTGTTATATGTGGTTTTGTTTATGTTTTATTTTGTCTGGTAGGGCCACACTCAATACCTGGCTGGATTTACCACGACTGGGTGTTGGATTATTGGACACTACGAGAATGGAGTGTTTTAATTTGTTTTTATAGGGATTGATTTGATTAAAGTGTTTATTGTAAGAATGTAGTAATTTTGTGTTTTTACAGTTTATCACTGGTACCTGCTGTCCTTCGTAGAGTTTTTGCTCTGTTTTTCGTTTTTGGTTTGACCACCCAGCTTTTAGATTGTGCTTATTTTTCTAAGTTTATGTGAGAGTGGACTAACTACTCTTCTACATTTTTGTGCCCCATCTGTTGTTTTTAGGGTCACGTCCCTGAAAAATTAATATTCTCATGCTGCTGTTAATCTTAATAACCTGAAACCCAATCTTGTTTGGAGTGTTACCTTTGGTGGTGTTTTAGATGGTGTGTAATTACTCTGCAGAGAGTCGAGTGCATCATATGAGTTGCAGTGAACAGTTGAAGTGTTCTTACGCAGGTTTATCTGGCTGAAGTGTTGTATTGATTTCAGGTCAAATGTTATTTGGCTAACAGCAAATGGATTCAGTTTAACGGGTAACACCCCTATCTATGTGACAATAGATATTGCTTCTATTCTCGTTGATTATTACCTCCTGTCTCCCTGGCTCTTAACATTTAGTTCAGCTCTGAGATTCTGCTGAGTCAGGATTTAGTTCAGGTCTGAGGTTCTGCTGAGTCAGGGTTTATTTTGGATCAGGTCAGTCGTCCATCACAGTGAGGTCCAGCATCATATTGGAAGAAGTTCTGAAGAGCATCCCGACCACCTTGGAGGTGGAGGTTACCTCTGTCTACAGGAACAGAACTGGTTTAGGGTTAGGGACCTTCAGGTTCCTCAGCCTCCTCATCTTACCTGGTGGACTGTGGAGCAGGAACATCTCTGGAGTGGGACAGATTCTCTCACCATCAGCTGATCTGCGCCAGAAGACCTCTTGACCTGCTGTGGTGTTCCACAGGGTTGTGAAATGTAATACAAGATAGTAAAATTAATTAGTAAATATTAAGACCATTAAAAACTCTTAAAACGTATCAAACATCATCTAACAAGGTATGACCCAGCTAGGAAATGAATATTATATACTCAGAACTTAAAGATAACCAAATGTTGACTCTGACCATTCACTTGCTTTGGAAAAAAATGTTTTTGCTGTGATTTTGATGAGGGAGCTTCATTAAACAGGACTCCAGGTTCAGGCCCCCTATTTTCAGAGATTTTCAGAGAGCTCATATCTTAGCTTCAGAGTCATTCATTCAGCTGCTGAAAGCGACTCTGAGCAAAGAGATGATAGAAATCCCCATCTTAGTGAGGAGGCGTGGTCGAAGCCGTTGCTGGTGTTGGACTTCCATTTTACTAGCAGACTGATTGAACTGCATCTCCCAGCATCCATTGAGCTACAGACATCACTGCTAAAACTCAGTCCCTGCAGTAAGACTCAGAGCTGGACAGATAAGGTTGTCTTTGGAGTTCAACCTCCAACAGAGACACACATGCAGATGTGGACCACTTTCTTCCAACCTGCTGGGTGGGAAGAGGAGCTTTTTAAAACCTTTCAAGTGTTACCTGGAGAACTTTTAAGGAAGTGCTGCCCCAGTTTTCGAAACAAAATTAACACGTACAAAACTCTTGCAGTTTGCCTCCAGAAGCCCTCTGAAGCTGCTTCTGTAAAATGTTGACGAAACAGGTTCCTTCAGTTTTTGCACCCAAAGGGACCGCTGGCTCTGAACCCACCAGTTAGACCGCCAGCTTACTTGCCAGACCAATACAATTTTTTTTATTGGTCGTTTTGCCAGACCCAGACATCATCTTGGATCAGAGTGAGCCCAATCAGCTCACATGTAGGAAATACAATTACCTTTAAGGTCTGTCTGGGATGGGATAGGTAGCAAAGTAAGATGATTCAGTCATTTTTCTTTTATATGTTTAATGTTTTTTGCTGAAAATTTGCTGATTATATGTTCCCATATGTTTGGGAAGTTTGGATTCAGGAAACAGGCTTGAATTTGCCTCTACCAGTCTGTTAGCTTTCTCTTTCTCTCCTTCATTTTCGCTTCTTTCCTCCACACACATTCACTTTGTTATTATATAGTGCCAAGTCTCAAAGCCATGTTCCTTTATCTAGCTTAAGGTTAAGCCTGAGGTCGAGTTTTATGACTTTGTTCCAGTCTGAACAGTCTGACCAGAACTGACATCAGCCCCACTCACCCCCTTTTTTTTCCTCCACCTCATCGCTCTCACTCCAGGGGGATGGGTCTTGTTTAACCAGTTTGAAAGTTTATTTTCCAGTATTCCATTTCTTTTTATTGCAGTTTGTTCATTAATCTGATTTGATCCCCATTTCATCATTGAATATATATAATTAGAAATGGGGGAGTCTGATTATTGCTCATTGTGTGAAGAGTTTCTTCCGTCCTGAAGTTTGAGTTATTTTTTTCACAAGAGACTAAGTTTGACTCCAGAGGTACTGGGTGGTGCCTCGATTCGATAACTAAAGAAACTTGAACTTTATTAAGAATTTCATCTATAATAAATTAATAATCATAATTATTAATTATTACATAAGCCAAACATTGTTACAAATTTTGGTGCCCAACACTAGGTTTGGTTGACCCCGTTGCTAGGTGTGATGCTGTCTCCTACGAACTGTGATTGGTTCTTCCTCTTCTTATACTTGTTTAATGGCAGTTGGAAAACAACTTAATGGAGCATTAATATCATCAGCTGGTGAGAAGTGCAGACCAAATGTTCCCCCTATAAAAACTTATATCCTATCATACAAATTACACTTTCAGTTTCTTGTATGGATACCTTTCACTTGTTAAATGCTAAATGGCCTGTACTTTACCAAGTCCAGAGGACCCCAAAGAGTTTCCCACTACTTTCAATTATTCACACACATTCACATGTGAATGGTGGTGAGCTACTACATTGTAGCCACAGCTGCCCTTTGGCTGCTCTACCCACCTCTGATCCTAAGATGTTTTTCTAAGCAATGGATTTTTAAAATGCTGATGTTTTCCTTGAATTCTTTTTATTGTAAATGCATTATTTCAAAACCCATTGCATTAATATTGATGCTCTGTACCATTTAAAATTTTGTGATGAAAGTTTTACTGATAATATCTCTTATGTATATAGATATGCTGCAAGTAAACAACTCGACTCTTTGCTGAGTTTCCTTAGATAGAAACTTTTTGAATAGTTAATTGAGCTGTTATACTGATTGATAACTAGTCAACTGGAATGTATGTATGACTGAACAGAAATTATTTTTTGTAAAGTGCCTCGAGATAACATTTGTTGTGAATTGGCACGTATAGAAATAAACTGTATTGAAAATGAATATATAGTAGAATAAAGTGATTTTTTTTATCATTACTTTTGCCTTGGTAGTCTTTAATGTCTAATACAGGTCATTTTGACGTTCGGTGAACATTGTCTGCAAACGTTTAGTGAACATTCATGACAATGTTTAGGGGATGTCTGAATGTTCAATGCTAGCATTGCAGAGAAATTTATTAAACAAAACTTTAAAAACTCAGGAACAGGAAAAACTGAACATAAAACAGAGGAAAGGGTTAGGTGTGAATCAGGGAATGAAAACAGAGAATCCGATCCTGATCAGAAAAAAATCAAGAGCTTATATGAGTGGCAGATCAGGTGAAACACATGGAGATGATGAGGCAGTGCAGGTGCATGGCAGGAGTAAAGATTACTGGTGAGCATGAATATAATAGAAATTGGATGCAGACTAATAACATGAGAGAAACTATAGAGGACATAATAAACCAAGAAACACTGACATAAAGAACAAAGTGCAAGAATAAATTAAGAAACTAAATATAAAGGAATGAATTTATATGGAAAAACCTTTTGAGCAATAATTAATACAGGGGACTGAACAGAATATAGCAAGACCTGAGCTGAGGTAAAAACACAGTAAATCATGATAGGCACAAAACCAATAGAAATATATGTCCAGGATGGCTTATTTTCAGAAAAAAATGTAAGATAATAACTGGCTTTGAATTTTTGTTATTTCTTTATAATAAAACTATTGATCTATAGATCAATATAAAATATTACCCATGTTTCTGCTCCATATTTGTATGACATTAAAAGAAGTAGCTATGCTTATTTTTTCCACCTAAAGCACTGCTCTAACTGGGTAGCCTTATGGCCTGGTGCCAAAACCATCATGAGGAAATGAAAATTGTCAGATATCTGGTTAGAAGACGCCAGATTCAAAGACTGGCCAGTAACAGCCGAAAGGCTTGTTGCCATGTCTGTAAAAATGACCTGGATGGGGTGAATGCCCTCAGGTCCCATATGGAGTCCAGTAGCCTCCAACCAAGAATCCACAGATGACGTAGTGAGGAGTTACCAATTTCCATGTTTTGTGCTAGCATGACGGCTACATCACCGCTAACCTCTACCACTGACTTGTAAGCTAGTACCAGCAGTAAGCCTTCCAACACAGTGAGTGGACCTAGTAACTGTAATATTACTACGCTTACTTCAAAAGTTAAGAAAATGAGACTAACCTATAACTTTAGAATTAGTTACACCTAACTGGAGTATAAGAGGTTGCCACTACAGTTGCAGCTTAAAGCCGTGTTAGTATTAAAAAACATTGTGTTGGTGTTAAAAAGGTATTAAATTTAACTTAATTTCTGCATACACCCTGTTCCACCTGCACCACAGGACAGGACCTGGAGCAGGTGGTTGAGCCTCCACATCACCTCACTACCATGATGTTTTCAGTGAGTAACTGAAGAAGGTCAACTATATCCTGAAGAACCATCACTAGTTCTACCTGCTACCCTCTGGAAAGACCTTCAGATTAAAGAACTGCTTCTAGAACCAAATCTATTGCATCTAGAAGTTCATGTCCCAGGAGAGGAAACGAACACCCACTGTGAAAACCCCTGGTTTACTGAGCACTCGGGTCTTCTTTTAGTTTTATGGAACGATTAATCAGTGGCAGTGCAGGAAGAAGCTGTTTGAAACATCATGATGTCAGGGAAGTGGAGCCCTGAGAGGAGATACCAACACCTGACAGAAAAGCTTCTACATCCCGTTTAAAACCATCCCACACCAGTTCCTGTTATCCAGAAACGATGCTCCGGTTGACAGGTGGGAACCCTCCAATCCAGGATTTAGAGCTGCTCAAAGATCCAGAGTCTTTGCCAAGAATAACACCTGGTTCTGGAGTGGACCTTTAAAATGAACCGAAACATTTGCGATGTGCTGTTTAACCCAGTTTAATGAGACCAAAAGAAACAATTATTAGTAATTAATTTTTAAAAATATACTCCTTAAATGAAAGGCTAGTAAAACATTATCATAGAGGATTCATTCCAGCTGTGAAACCCTGAGATCAGTGAAACTGATTGGATAAATTCATTCAGGGAAGAACTGGAGCAGAACCGGACCTGTTTGTTCCCTGAGATCAGTTTAGCTGTGAACCGGTGCTGCATTAATATTCTCAATGAACAGGAGGTCATTCTAAGATTTTCTGTTCTACATAGAAATTCATCAGACAGACAGAAATAATTTATGTAAAATCACCAAACTGTATGAAAAGCAACCAGATTACATAAACCAGTAAAATGTGAGATTCCACTGATCGCCATCTGAGGGAAGCTGATCATCTGCTGAGGACAGAAATCTTCTCCGCATCAGTCACTGCATTATGGCGAGTGTAGTAGTCCAGCAGGTGGCGCCATGTGGTGCTGAGTCGGAGCAGCTTTTGGTTGCCTTTTCCAGAGGAAGAAAGAAAAAAGTAAAGTGTCAATTTAGTTAATCTGAGGGTGTGTCGCCTGGTGTGGATCAGACCTGATGAACTAATGGTGGTCGACCCTCAATGATGCCAGGAACATCTCCTCTGTCTGAAACTACTCCAGGATCTAGTTCTCCTGAGGATCCATCCAGGATCAGATGAGACAGATACCCAGGAGACACTCCAGTGAGTGTCTCCTGGGTATCTGAGCCAGTGCTCCACTCTGAGCTTTTAACTGGTTCAGACCAGATTCTGGAGGAGCTTGGCTCTGCTGCCCAGAAACTAAAGATGCCATAGGAGCAGGTTCTGGGGTCTCCTGGTAGAACTCCAATTCTCAAGATCTACCATCCTGCAGGTTTTACATCAGCCCTGCTCCAACACACCTGAATCAGATGCATAAATTGGTACCAGACCTTTACTGGATGCTGGAGAAGTCAGTCAATCATCTAATCCAGGTGTGTTGGAGCAGAGATGATCTAAAACCTACAGTACGGTAGATCTAGAGGACTGGAGTTGGAGACCCCTGCTCTAGAGTAGAATCCTCACCAATGATGCAAAGTCCCTCCTTGGCCCTGGTGATGGCTACATTGATCTGGTGGGGGTCTCCTACAAAGCCCACGTGTTTGGAAATCCAGGCGCCGTCTGGTTCCCTCACAATCTTGGTACTGGGAACGGAGCAGACTGTAGATAAAATCACGTAGCGCCACTCGCTCCCTGGGGAAAAAAACAAAATTAGTTTGGTTTGGTTCTGCTGGACAAGGACAGCTGGGCTGAGGAAGAACTTCACTTTATTTAACTGCACGTCTCCTCACCTCTAACTACGGTTTGGACATGGTAATTCTGTCTACATTCTTCAGGTCAGACCTTTTCATTCCACTTACAAGGTTTGGACTGGATCTGGTCCCAGGAGAAACGTTTACCTTGGCTTTTTGTGATGGTGGTCACAGTAATTCCTCCCAGCTTCTTCTTTATTAGCTCCTCTCGGATCTCTGATACTTGAGCGTTATAAGGAGACAGAACAACGATACTCCTCTGCTCCACTTTTGCCTTCTTCACAAGCATTTCAGCAATCTGTGTCTGCAAAGCAATCAGGGCAGAAATTAAAATCCTTCATTCAATATCAGGGAAGTCAAAAGTTTCTGCTGAAGAGGAGAATCACACCAGCAAGCCTCATGTTCATCTATCTGTAGGTATAATTAGAAACCACTAGTAAAAGTTAAACTCCACATTAATTAGAATGGCCAGAGGAAATGCGCTTGAACCCATGGACACAGTTTCATACAACTGAATTTGTTTGCTTGATTTCAACATTTTGTATGTTTCAGTAGGGAACTCATGGTAGTCTTTGAAGATGGAGCCCAGAAAAATTAGGTACTTGGAATGATAGAGTATCTTCACCTTTGTAGTAGCTGTTTCTGTAATGGTGAACGGTCAGATGTCACCAACTGAAGCATATGCATGAAGCAGGCCCTGTTTGAAATCAATATACAACCCTTCTCCTATTCCTTGGATTGATGAAATTATTTGGACATACTCTTGGTCCACTTACCATCTTTTAACTCAGCAGCATCCAGGCATGTGTGGTCCAGGTAAATGTTTCAGCTGAACAGAAAATGGTACGTACCACTTTCTCTCTCTCCTTGGGATTGGCTTTAGAGTTGTTGTTGCCCTTTGCAGTCTTCACCATCAGACGAACAGTTTCTCCTTCAATGTGTCCAAACACGATCGGCATCGTCCTGCCATCAACGTGCAGGATGCTGCTTGGCTGCTCCACACCCGTCTTCAGCTTGTTGTCATAAAACTCCACTGAAGGGAACTTACAGATGTCCTCATGCTGTTAAAACAGAGAACAGCATCAAATCTGGGTTGTGGTGCACTGCTGGAGTTAGTCACTGAGGATATATTTATTGTTCCCACCATTCTGTACTGAGTATCTAGCATCAAAGCTGCGTTTTCATGTAGTATGGTGTAGTAGCGCTCAAAAAGAGATCTGGACATCCCCAGCTTCTTCACACTCTGATTCTTCACGATTGGCTGAAGCTGTTTGTGGTCCCCAATCAGCACAACCTGGTAAACCAACACAAAGTTCAGAAGAGGTCAGACAGGAGCCAGCAGCCACCACACGCAATTGGAGAAACTTGCCTTTCTAAAGATGCACATAATCTTTGCCTGAGAAACTCAACTTTATTATGATCAAAATAATATTTTAGTAGCTCTACACAGCTTTGAGATAGAGATAAGCATCTTTAGATCATCCTATAAACTAACTACAACAAGACAAACATAAGTTTTTTGATAATAAACAAACCAGCATGCAATAAATGTAATATTGTTGTAGCTTTGGAGGCGAGGGTGTCGGAATTGGAAGACCGGCTCTGCACTGTTGAAAAACCAGCAGATAGCCGAAGGCCCTTAGCCAGCGTGGCGCCTACAAGAATAGATTCTCCGCTTAGCGGTCCTTCAGTAGAACCCGTGCAGCCGGCACAGTAAAACCACTTTTGTTTATTGTTTTGTACTGTCCACCAGGCCCTTACTCTCAATTTTTAGATCATTTCTCAGATTTTTTTTTTTTTTTTCTGTTTTGGTGTTAAATACTGATGGGATCCTTATAAGTGGGGGACTTTAACATTCATGTTGACACTGAGGGTGATAGACTAAATGTAGCCTTTAATGCTGTCTTTACTCAAAGAATTCACAGGCCTACCCACTTGTGTCATTGTACTTTAGACCTTATGCTGACATATGGCATTGAGTGTGAAGAAATAACAGTAATTCACCATAACCCTGTGCTGTCTGACCATTTTTTAATAAGCTTTGAGTTCATTTTAACTGATTATTTCAAACCTGAGAGAAAATTTCATTATAGAAGAGCTTTATCAGACAATGCTGTAAAAACATTTAAAGAATCTCTTCCATGTTTAATTTCCTCAGAATCTCAGATAAACACAGTAGCAGGCAGCAGTTGAATCTCCAGCCCTTCTCAAATTGATGTTCTTGTTCATAGCGTTACTTCCTCATTGCATGTGGCATTAGACAACGTAGTCCCCTTAAAAAAGAAGGTAATTATCCAAAGGAGGTTGGCTCCTTGGTTTAATTCAGAGCTACATACTTTGAAGCAGAACACTAAGAAATTTGAGAGAAAATGGTGCTCTACACATCTAGATGAGTCCTGCTTAACTTGGAGAAATAGCCTACTGCTGTACAAAAAGACACTTCACCAAGCTAGAATGTTGTACTTTTCATCATTAATAAAGGAGAATAGCAATAATCCTAGGTTTCTTTTTAGTACAATTGCCAAACTTACACAGAGTCATAGCTCTGTTGGGCGATCGATTCCCCCAGCTCTCAGCAGTAATGACTTTACGGGATTCTTATTAAATAAAATTGTTTCTATCAGAAATAAACTAGTTGGCATTCTTCCGAACGTGATGACTTCATCCTCAGTAAGTGAGGCAGCACTGAATGTAACTCTAGAACCTGATATGTGTTCAGACTGTTTTGAGTCAGTTGAGCTTTCTGGGTTATCAGAAATATTAGCTTCTTCCAAACCTTTGACCTGCATGTTGGACCCCGTCCCAACCAGATTATTGTTCCCTCTGATTACTGCCTCTATTTTAGATATGATTAATCTGTCCTTAGTAAATGGACATGTTCCACAGGCTTTTAAGGTAGCTGGAATTAAACCTTTACTTAAGAAAGCTTCTCTCAGTCAAGATGACTTAATAAATCACAGACCCATATCTAATCCTCCTTTCTGATCTAAAATCCTGGAGAAAATTGTTGCTGATCCAGTGTGTGAGCATCTAGAACGTAATGACCTGTTGGAAGAGTTTCAGTCAGGATACAGAGCTCATCATAGCAGTGAAACAGCTCTGGTGAAAGTTACTAATGACATTCTCTCGGCCTCAGATTATGGCCTGGTTTTGGTTCTGATCCAGTGGACCACAATATTCTCTTAGGAAGGCTTGAACATGTAGGTATCAAAGGAACAGCACTAGGCTGGTTTAAATCTGATCTGTCAGACAGATTCCGGTTTGTTCATGGAAACAATAAATCTTCTCGCTCAGTACCAGTGGCAGATGGCCGCTAGTACTGAGCCAGGTTCTGGTTCTGCTGGAGGTTTCTTCCTGTTAAAGGGCAGTTTTTCCTCTCCACTGTCACTTCATGCATGCTTGGTGTGAGGGACTGCTGTAAAATCAACAACACAACGCCATACGATCACTACGTGCTTGTCCAGGAGGAGTGAACGCTGCAATTTCATAACTCAATGCTCTGCTGGGTTTCCTTAGAAACTTTTTGAGCTATTTTTAATAATTAATTGAGCTGCTGAACTGGTAGAAAACTAGGATCAATTGGAATAATGGATGATTGAATTGAATAGTTTTTTCTTGTAAAGTTCTTCGAGATGACATTTGTTGTGAATTGGCGCTATAGAAATAACCTGAATTGAATTAAAAGGCTGAATGTAAATGGGGTAAAACTCAACTTCACGTAGCTATCATTCATCACTAAAACATGCAAGGGAAACGTTCTTTGCGGAAATCATAAACAAAAACATCAACAATGCTCCTGCCTTGTTTGCCACAGTTGACAGGTTGACAAACCCTCCTGTGATTTTACCACCTGAACTCCACTCTACCAGGGGCTGCAATGAATTTGCCAACATTTTTACAGAGAAAATTTTAAAAATTAGAGCGTTAATCTACACATCCACACCAAATCCAATAACAATGCTATGCCCAAACATAACAAATGCAGAGAAAATGGCTGAATTTCACCAACTCAACCATGAAAGCTGAGAAGAAATTATGAAACAACTAAGCTCCTCCTCCTGCTGTCTTGATATCCAACCTACAACCTTCCTTAAGAAAGTTCTGCCTGTCATTGCATCTGACCTGATTTAAATAGCAAACTCTTCCCTCATATCAAGTGTTTTCCGCCAGGATTTAAAAACAGTAGTTATCAAAACACTGTTAAAAAAGAAAAATTTAGATAAATCACTACTGCAGAATTACAGGCCAATCTCTAGCCTTCCATTCATCAGCAAAGTTATTGGAAAAGCTGTATTTTAACAGTTAAACAGCTTCTTAACAATGACCAACCGCTTTAACATCTTTCAGTCCGTTTTCCGTGCTCACCACAGCACCGAGTCTGCCCTCGTCAAAGTGTTCAATGATATCCACACAAATACAGACTGTGGAAGAACCACAGTGCTGGTTCTGTTGGACTTCAGCGCAGCATTTGACTCTGTTGACCAGGAGATATTATTGAAGCGACTGGAGAGCTGGGTCGGACTCTCTGGTACGGTACTGGACTGGTTTGAATCCTACCTAAAGAACAGGGATTTCTTTGTGTCAAGAGGCAACTTCTCATCGAAGTGGACAGAAGTCACATGTGGAGTACCCCAAGGTTCAATCCTGGGACTCCTCCTATTTAATCTCTACATGCTCCCACTAGCTCAGTTTATAACAAGTAATAAGATCAGTTACCACAACTATGCAGATGATTCACAGCTCTACATCACGATGTCACCAGGTGACTCTGAACCCATCCAAGCACTGAACAGATGCTTAGAACAAATCAATGCATGGAGGTGCCAAAACTTTCTCCAGATGAACAAAAACAAAACTGAAGTTATCATCTTTGGACCTAAAGAGGAACGATCTAGAGTCAGCGCGCAGCTTCAGTTATTCCAGCTAGAAACTAGTGATCAGGCCCAAAATCTGGGTGTAGTGATGGACTCAGACCTGAACCTTCAGAGACACATAAAGACAGTTACAAAGTCAGCCTTCTATCACCTGAAGAACATTTCCAGGATTAAAGGATTAATGCCTCAACAAGATCAAGAGAAACTCATCCAAGCGTTTATCTTCAGTCGCATTGATTACTGCAGCAGTGTCTTAACAGGTCTGCCTAAAGAGTCAACCACACAGCTGCAGCTGATCCAGAACGCTGCTGCTGGTGTTCTTACTATGACCAGGAAGACAGAGCACATCACCCCAGTTCTAAAGTCCTTCCACTGGGTCCCTGGAGCTCAGAGAATACACTTTAAAATACTTCTGCTAGTTTATAAATCTGGTCTGCTCTGCATCCCCAGAACCAGAACCAAACATGGAGAAGCAACTTTCAGTTTTTATGCTCCTCTAATCTGGAACAAACTTCCCAGAAAACTGCAAAACAGCCAAAACAATGAGTTCCTTTAAATCAAGGCTAAAAACCCACCTGTTTAGAGCTGCCTTTGATTCATCATAACTGGAACACTGATCAATATTTTTCATGATTACCTGCTTGATGATTTTCATGATGGCATTTGATAAAATGTAATATTTATTGCTTGTGTTGTAATTGGTGACTGTATGATGTTTTTAGTACATAAAGCACTTTGAACTGCCTTGTTGTTGAAATGTGCTATACTAATAAACTTGACTTGGAACTTCTTTTTAGTAATCTGTGACTTTGCCTGGGGTATAAATATGTTGTGACACAGAAGTCCATGTCATTTAGCTTCTCTTCAAATGGGAAAAGACAAAAACTGTCTGCAAATGTGTCTAAATCTCCATGTCAGGAAATAACTACAAGAAAACACCTCCTGACCTAAATTTGCCCATATCTGTGAGCAGGATGATAAAAGAGCTAAAACATCTCAGGTTCACCAAGTCTCCATAAGAGCCATCAGCCACCATATCCATGCCAACTGGTTGCTTGAGAGCCATGCTATGAAAATGATCACAAATGTACATGACAAATGTAAACATTATTTAAACTCTACTTTAAGTTTAACTGGAACTCTAAATTTTGGTCAGATGATATCCAGACTGAGCTTTTCAGCAATACACACTCCAAGTGGCTCCATTGTGAAACAAAGGATGAATGTATGTCCAAGCACTTCACGCTCACTGTTATGTATGGTTGATGATCTAAAATGCTGTGAGCCTCTTTCTTTTCAGAAACTCATAGGAACCATGGCAGAAAGAATGGTATAATAAACTCTTTGACATTCCAGGACATTTGAAATAAGAATCTGGTGGCTTCAGGCAGAAAGGCCTTTAGGGTTAGGTTGGGGGTGGTCAATATGAGGAAACACAGCATGAAGCATTTTTAAGCAGGAAACACAGAACCTGTTCTGGGTTGTTGCAGACTAAAGGAATCAGAGCCTGGGGTTCAGTGGCCATTGCACTTTCATCAATCAGGATCTGACGTGCACTGACTGTGGAGGAGAGGATCGGGGTGGATGACTGTGTGCACGTGCACAGTATGATATCATGCTTCTTCAGCTCATGTATCCGAGCGTTTCTAAGAACACTTTCATATCTGGGTGGAAAAACACAGAGAAGACCTCATGTTTTTATAGATATTTCATTATATTCAGGGCATATAATGAAAACACTATACAAATGTTTGGGCTGAACAAGCTTTGAATTCTTGCTGTGATGGTTACTTACTCTTTTACTTCCTCAGCAGTCAAGACGTCCTTACGCCTAATCCGTTCATCAAATTGTTTGATTTTTTCTGCAGAGGGGTTTTCTGGCTCACGCATGCGATGATGCAGAGTGATGCTCCTAAAATAAATGCAACACATGTGAGCATTCATGAATAAGAGCAGCGAGGGGATCTCTCTGGCTGCTTCTGCACTGCAGACATGCTACCTGTGGTGGAATCTTAAATAAATGTTGTTACAGTGCAGTACCTGAGCTCTGGCTTTGAAGGATCCTGGCGAAGCGACCGTTGGGAAAACTGCAAGTCACTGTTTGGATAAGGATATTCAACGTTCTCTACTTGCAGGCCATACACTCTGAGGATCTGAAGGCTCTTCTTAAACCTCATCAAGTACTCTGTGGAACAATAAAACACACATAGTCCCCAAATGGTCCATAAAATCCAATCCAGATTCTTATGTGAAACCAGAACCAATTTATATATTATTTTAAAAAGTAAACTTACCTGCAACAACATCCACAGACTTGTTGGACGGGCCGCAGTAGAGAATGACTTGTTTTTTGTCTTTGTCTTTTAGGTCTTCAAATTTCCTGGGGTTCTTAGAGTTCATCTCCAAAAACCAGTACACAATATTCACACCCACTACTGTCTTCCCAGTTCCTGTTAAACAAGTAATAAAGGACATCTTTAATGCTGCATGTGGAGAAAGTGATATTAGTCATGTTTCTGCTCCTACCTGGTGGTCCCTGTATCAGGGTGAAGTTGCTGTTCAGAGCAGCTGCAACCGCTCGAAGCTGACTGTCATTAAGTTCTGGCAGTTCTGCTGGTAACTTTGTTCTGGCAACCTGGTGTTTCAGCACACTGCTTGGCACAACTGGAAGATTAAACAACACACAGCATGGCTCTTTGTTACTGTCTCTTGGATGAAGGGGAAAGCACTCTGCTAGCTTGATTCCAGTTTGTTCATGTAAATGATACATCTTAACACTCCAGAGTTACTGGTGAAGTACCACAGAGTTCTCTCACTAGTTTTGATTTCCATTGAAGCTACACCAGACCCATCATCTCTCTTAGCTGTGACATCTTCCTGGAGGGGGGCATCGACTGAGCTGCTCCTGCCAGTAACTTAACGTTCTTCTTCCAAGGATAGTCCACTTGGCCCTGTCTTCCTGTGTTTAACCATGTCCCTTCCCTAAGCAAAAACAACTGAAAGAGCTGCTGTTGCCAATAGCTTCATGCTCTCTTTCTTGTCCTTTCCACAAAAAGATACAACTTGATCCCCCCAAGGATAAAACACCCAAACAGAAGCTCAGCGGTCGGGGAATATGAAATGAGAATGGTTCAGAACTCTACATTGGAGATGTACATGTTGTCTCAAGGCACTTAAAAATGGAGCATGTAGTAACAGTGGAGAGGAAAACTCCCCTTTAACAGGAATAACCCTCAAGCAGAACCAGAATCTGGCTCAATGCGAGCAGCGAGTGGCCATCTGCCACGAACCATTGGAGGTTTGAGAAGACAGAGCAGAATGCACTAAAAAGAAACAGAAGCACTGAACCAGGAATATGTTTTTAAGTTAAAGAAAAGTAAAAAGTTAATGGCAGCAGTAGCTGCTTTATTGGCTTCATCGAGGCAGTTCTTCCAGGATTTTGTAATCTTTTCTGTTATTTTTTTGCTATTTTGTGGTGCTACTTTAGCAATATTTGCAAGGAATTTGCTGATATTTTTTCAATAATTTTCCCCACTCTCATGCAGAACAGAGGGATACTGCTTTGCTTGGTCCTTTGCACTTATGTATGACGGTAAATTTGACTTTTTGTTACTCGCCATATCGATCATAAACTATAACTAAAGCTAAGGCAGCAGTGTAGAAGAAGTAAGAAAATCTGTCTTGGAGAGACACACAGCTAAGTAAATAAAGTGGCTTGCAAAAGTTTTCATATCTCTTGGACTTTTCCATATTTTGTCACATTACAACCACAAACATGAATATATTTCATTGGAATTTAATGTGAAAGACCAACACAAAATGGTATACAATTGTGAAGTAGAAAGATAATTATACATGATTCAAAACATTTTTTTACAAATAAAAAACTTAAAAGTGCGGTGTGAAAAAGTATTCACCCCTACCCTGAGTGAATCCTTAGTGGACCATGTTTTGCTGCAGTTCCATCTGCCAGTCTTTCAGGGTCTGCCTCTACCAGCTTTGCTCATCTAGTGACGGGAAGTTTTGCCTGTTCTTCTTTGCTAAACAGCTCCAGCTCAGTCAGATTAGATGGAGAGCATTTGTTAACAGGAGTTTTCAGATCTTGCCACAGATTATCGATTGAGTTTAGGTCTGGACTTTGACTGGGCCATTCTAACACATGAATATGTTTTAAACCATTCTGTCTTTATGTTTAGGATGGTTGTCCTGAAGGAAGGTGAAGCTCTGCTCCAGTCTCAAGGCTTCTGCAGACTCCAACAGATTTCCTTCCCAGATTGCCCTGGATTTGGCTCCATCCATCCCTGTCCCTACCCCGAGAGCATGATACTGCCACCACCATATTGGACAGTGGGGATGGTGTGTTCAGAGTGATGCACAGTGTTAGTACGCCGCCACACATCGCATTTTGGTCTCGTCTGACCAAAGCTCCTTCTTCCACATGTTTGCTGTGTCCCCAACACGGCTTCTGGCAAACTGCAAACAGGACTTCTGGTTTTAACAATGTCTTTCTTCTCGCCACTCTTCTGTAAAGCCCACCTTTGTGCAGAGCACGACTAATAGCTGTCCTGAGGACAGATTCCCCTACCTGAGCTGTGGATCTCTGCGTTTGGTCCAGAGTCTCCATGGGCCTCTTGGCTGCATCTCTGATCAGTGCTCTCCTTGTTCTGCCTGGAAGGTTAGGTGGACGGCCTCGTCTTGGTGGGTTTACAGTTGGACCATACTCTTTCCATTTCCAGATGATGGATTGAACAGCACTCCATGAAATGTTCAAAGCTTGGGAAATCTTTTTCTAGCCTAAGCCTGCTTTAAACTTCTCCACAACTTTCTCCCTGCTGTGTTCCTTGGACTTCATGATGCTGTTTGCTCCCCAATATTCTCTTAACCAACCTTTGAGACGTCACAGAGCAGCTACTGAGATTAGATTACACACAGGTGGACTCTCTTTAGCCATTAGCAATCATCAAGCAACTTTTGAATGCAACTGGTTGCACTCAGACAAAAGGTGGCTGAATACTTTTGCGCACTGCACTTTTCAGTTTTTTATTTGTAAAAACTCTTTTGAATCAAGAATAATTTTCTTTCTACTTTACAATTGTATACCACTTTGTGTTGGTCTTTTACATTAAATTCCAATGAAATATATTTACATTTGTGGTTGTAATGTGATAAAATATGGAAAAGTTCAAGGGGTATGAATACTTTTACAAGCCACTGTAAGCTCTGAGCCAGTTTTAAAGTCTAAAGTATAAGACAATACAGAGCACACTGAGTTAGTTGCAGCAAACGTTCAGCCAATAGCTTTGTCAAGGAGACAGACAGGGTTAGACACTGAGAGACAGAGCTAAGTGTATCATTCACAGTATAAATCAGAGTCAGAATTCCTTTATTAGTCCCACAGGGGGAAATTCACATGTCAGTACAGGGGAACAGTAAAAGGAGAACATTCAGTTGCTGGCAGCAGTAGCTCAACAGATAAGGTGTCACAACCAAACAGAAAGAATAAAACATAAAGAGAACATAAAGTTTGAAGTTGAAATCACAGCAAATATTGCCAATTTGTAGATTAGTAGGAGAAAGTAGCAGAGCACAAAAAAGTGGTCAGTGTGTTCTCGAGCAGCCTAAGCCTAAAGTAACATAACTACAGCGATAGATCAGGATAAACTGAGTCAATCTCTCAGCTTTATTACTGTTATGAATCCCAAGTGTGGAAATTTAAAAGAAGCAAGCCACTACCAACTTTTGCTGCTGAAGGAAACTGAAGGCCCAGACGTCAGCCCTCTGTCTGGGATGAAAAGACATTCCATCCTATAGAGACTGGAAGTGAACTTCTGACCATTGGATACAGGTGCTTCAGTTCACAGCAAGCAGAGACCACAGTAAAGGATTTGGCTGGCACCTATCGAGGTCGAGCAAGTGGGGGAGTCATGGATGGAGGAGCTTTCCTCAAGGAGTACCCAAGGACACGGTTGGAAACCAGATACAGCCAGAGGAGATGGAAAGGAACTCCAAATAAGGCGTGCAGCAGATCGGGCCATCAACACATTTTCCCTCTGCTCAGAGACCCGGCCCTCAATTTTATTTTATTTTCTAATCATAAATCCTTGTACCTGAGAGTTTTGTTTGATAAGTTTCCTTCAATTTGTAATAAAAGTTCTGGTTCCTGACTGAGTCATTATTAAAAAGCACGTGCTGAAATTTTAGCTCTCAAGTCAAGTCAGATAAAGTTTATTTGTATAGCATATTTCAGCAACAAGACAGCTTAAAGTATTTTACATGATAAAAACATCATGCAGTTAACAAGAAAAAAAGATACACTTTGACAAATGCAATCATCAAATATAATAATCAATGTTCCAGTTACTTCTAATCAAAGGCAGCTCTAAACAGATGGGCTTTTAGCCTCGATTTAAAAGGAACTCTGTGTTTCGGCTGTTTTGCAATTTTCTGGAAGTTTATTCCAGATTAGAGAAGCATAGAAGCTGAAAGATGCTTCTACATGTTTGGTTCTGGGGATGCAGAGCAGACCAGAACCAGAAGACCTGGGTGGTCTGGAAGGTTAATGACTTGATTTGTGATAATCAGATTGGTTTGTTCTGTCTCACAGAAACCTGGTGCAGCAAGAGGATTATGTTAGTATAAATGAGTCAACCCCTACTAATTTAAATTTTCACATTCCTTGAAGTACAGAGCGAGGTGAAGGAGTAGCAACTATTTTTCATTCAGATTTATTAAGTAATCCTACGCCTATTAATAGCTACAGTTCTTTTCAACATCTAATCCTTAGTTTTTCTCATCCTAGCAGCAAAGCAGTAAAACCACTTATGTTTGTTGTTTTGTACTGTCCACCAGGCCCTTACTCTCAATTTTTAGATCATTTCTCAGATTTTTTTTTTTTTTCTGTTTTGGTGTTAAATACTGATGGGATCCTTATAAGTGGGGGACTTTAACATTCATGTTGACACTGAGGGTGATAGACTAAATGTAGCCTTTAATGCTGTCTTTACTCAAAGAATTCACAGGCCTACCCACTTGTGTCATTGTACTTTAGACCTTATGCTGACATATGGCATTGAGTGTGAAGAAATAACAGTAATTCACCATAACCCTGTGCTGTCTGACCATTTTTTAATAAGCTTTGAGTTCATTTTAACTGATTATTTCAAACCTGAGAGAAAATTTCATTATAGAAGAGCTTTATCAGACAATGCTGTAAAAACATTTAAAGAATCTCTTCCATGTTTAATTTCCTCAGAATCTCAGATAAACACAGTAGCAGGCAGCAGTTGAATCTCCAGCCCTTCTCAAATTGATGTTCTTGTTCATAGCGTTACTTCCTCATTGCATGTGGCATTAGACAATGTAGTCCCCTTAAAAAGGAAGGTAATTATCCAAAGGAGGTTGGCTCCTTGGTTTACTTCAGAGCTACATACTTTGAAGCAGAACACTAAGAAATTTGAGAGAAAATGGTGCTCTACACATCTAGATGAGTCCTGCTTAACTTGGAGAAATAGCCTACTGCTGTACAAAAAGACACTTCACCAAGCTAGAATGTTGTACTTTTCATCATTAATAAAGGAGAATAGCAATAATCCTAGGTTTCTTTTTAGTACAATTGCCAAACTTACACAGAGTCATAGCTCTGTTGGGCGATCGATTCCCCCAGCTCTCAGCAGTAATGTCTTTACGGGATTCTTATTAAATAAAATTGTTTCTATCAGAAATAAACTAGTTGGCATTCTTCCGAACGTGATGACTTCATCCTCAGTAAGTGAGGCAGCACTGAATGTAACTCCTAGAACCTGATATGTGTTCAGACTGTTTTGAGTCAGTTGAGCTTTCTGGGTTATCAGAAATATTAGCTTCTTCCAAACCTTTGACCTGCATGTTGGACCCCGTCCCAACCAGATTATTGTTCCCTCTGATTACTGCCTCTATTTTAGATATGATTAATCTGTCCTTAGTAAATGGACATGTTCCACAGGCTTTTAAGGAAGCTGGAATTAAACCTTTACTTAAGAAAGCTTCTCTCAGTCAAGATGACTTAATAAATCACAGACCCGTATCTAATCCTCCTTTCTGATCTAAAATCCTGGAGAAAATTGTTGCTGATCCAGTGTGTGAGCATCTAGAACGTAATGACCTGTTGGAAGAGTTTCAGTCAGGATACAGAGCTCATCATAGCAGTGAAACAGCTCTGGTGAAAGTTACTAATGACATTCTCTCGGCCTCAGATTATGGCCTGGTTTTGGTTCTGATCCAGTGGACCACAATATTCTCTTAGGAAGGCTTGAACATGTAGGTATCAAAGGAACAGCACTAGGCTGGTTTAAATCTGATCTGTCAGACAGATTCCGGTTTGTTCATGGAAACAATAAATTTTCTTCTCACTCTGGGGTTACTGGTGGAGTACCTATTTTAGCTTTCCTCATCGGCTCCCTGTTAAATCCAGATTATAATCTCAGATTCTCACATATGAAGCCCTGAATAATCAGTTCCATCATCCACCAGAGCCCCAACTCGTCCAGATGTTCCTACCAGAGCCCTGACTCGTCCAGATGTTCCTACCAGAGCCCCGACTGGTCCAGATGCTCCCACCAGAGCCCCAACTCGTCCAGATGTTCCTACCAGAGCCCTGACTCGTCCAGATGTTCCTACCAGAGCCCCGACTGGTCCAGATGCTCCCACCAGAGCCCCAACTCGTCCAGATGTTCCTACCAGAGCCCTGACTCGTCCAGATGTTCCTACCAGAGCCCCGACTGGTCCAGATGTTCCTACCAGAGCCCCGACTGGTCCAGATGTTCCTACCAGAGCCCTTCGCTCTCAGCCTGCAGATTTCCTGCTGGTTCCTGGAGGCTCTAGGAGTAGACTGGGAGGCAGATCCTCCAGTCATCAGGCTCCTCTCCTGAGGAACCAGCTCCTAGTTTCAGTCCGTGAGGCAGACACCCCGTCTACTTTCTAGACCAGGCTTAAACCTTTCCTCCCTGATAAAGCTTAGACTGGCTGGGGTTATCCTGAGCTGTTTCTGCAGATATGCTGCTTAGGCTGCTGGAGGACAAACTGAACACTTTTCCTCACTTTCTTCTCCTACTACTCTCCAATTTGCATTATTTGCTGTTATTTCAACTGTTAACTTTTTGTTTTCTCTCAGTTATTTTCTCTCCATAGAAGCTACACCTGGTCTGGCATTCTATTTGGCTGTGATCCCTTCCTGGAGGAGGGCTTCAGCTGAGATAATGCTGTCACCAACTAATCATTCTCCTCCTGATGTTAACTTTTTACTTTCATGAACATCGAAAAATAATCCTACATCAGTTCATCTGTTTCTCTTGTGTCTCTGCTCTGTCTCCTCAAACCCCAAGTTGGTCGTGGAAGATGGCTGCTAGTACTGAGCCAGGTTCTGGTTCTGCTGGAGGTTTCTTCCTGTTAAAGGGGAGTTTTTCATCTCCACTGTTGCTACATGCATGCTCGGTATGAAGGATTGCTGTAAAGTCTACTGCACAACTCCATGCAGTCGCCCCCTGCTGGTCAGGAGGAGTGAACGCTACGACAATTCGATGCTCTGCTGGGTTTCCTTATAAACTTTTGGAACTATTTTGAACAATTAATTGAGCTACTGAACTGTTTGATAACTAGGACCAATTGGAATGAATGGATGATTGAACTGAATAGTTTTTTCTTGTAAAGTTCTTCGAGATGACATTTGTTGTGAAGTGGCACTATAGAAATAAACTGAAATTCTGGAAGGTTGATACAACAACAACAGGTCTTGAATGTATTTTGATGCCAAGCCATTCAGTGATTTATAAATTAACAGAAGTATTTTAAAGTCTATTCTCTGAGCTCCAGGGAGCCAGTGGAAAGACTTTAAACTGGGGTGATGTGCTCTATCTTCCTAGTCTTCATGAGAACGCCAGCAGCAGCGTTCTGGATCAGCTGCAGCTGTCTGGTTGACCTTTGTGGTTCTTACCATTTTTAGGGATCTTATGTCCAAGTGCAATCCTCTTGACTAGGTCACATGCTTTCCCCAGATTGACAACAGCAGCTTCTTTCCGACTGTGACAAAACAAAGATGGACATTCATTTTGGATCAAGATTAGAAATAAAATAAACTTGAATGGCTCTC
The DNA here is from genome assembly GCA_014839685.1 of Anableps anableps. Classification (NCBI taxonomy): domain Eukaryota; kingdom Metazoa; phylum Chordata; class Actinopteri; order Cyprinodontiformes; family Anablepidae; genus Anableps; species Anableps anableps. The sequence continues at coordinate 30,473 of CM026076.1, read as the reverse complement.
ATCACCAACCAAAACTTTCAAAGAGGAACTAAAATAAACTTAAACTCACATGTCAGGCAGGAGCTTTGGGATGATCTCAGCAGTGTAATGAGTGTTTTTCTTAGAAACACATTCAGGAATACTTTTCATTGGCAAGTGACTGACATAGAAATCCACTTCACTTCCAGTTTTTTTCTGGTCTACTTTGGTTGTGACACCATGAGCCACCCATGTGAACTCTTTTGGGTCAACAGGTGCAGAATGTTCTCGAGGTAAAAGCAATTTCAGACCTCTTTTCCGAATGCAAAGTAAGCATTGAGCAAGGTTGCATTCAATAACCCAATTTTTGATCCATTTCTGATGTAGGAAGAACTTTCCAGTCAGTATGCCTTCCCCCATCTGACTGAACCTTACCTCCAGGTTCTCAGTGATGATGCTGTCACTTTCCTCCACTGCATTCGCTGCAGATTCCATCTCACAGATGGGTTTCCAGATCTCCATATACTGGTTTGTGTCTTTATAATAAGTCTTTGTTGGCTCTTGTGCAGACTGGGTATAGCATGAGATGGGGTTGTGGACATGCTGGACACAAACCTCAAACATTGGTTTAATATGCACCAGCTGAACAATAGGCATGTGAGAACCTCTATTCACTTCTGATGTCATTTGTACCTGAATGGTGTCACCTGGCTGCAGGTGAAGACGAATTTCAGCATAGTGTTGTAAACCAGGCGGTGGTGAATCTTCTGTTTCTGGTTGAGGTGGCTTGGTATTCATCAGGAGGTACTTGGCCTGGTCAGAGTTTTTTGGTTGAAGTGGCCTGGTATTCATCAGGAGGTACTTGGCCTTGTCAAAGTTTTCTGTTTGAACTGCTTCAATCACAGCTGTCCATACTGCTGCAGGAATCTGAATGCATGGACCACGACCTGACATCTTGATCAACTCTTGGTGGATCAGCCTCTCGTCAGCTGCATATATCCGTCTTTGCCATTTGAGAGTGATGTATTTTTTTTCTGGGTCATAACATGGTTGGTCCTCTAACTGTAATTCTCTGAACATAACTGACAAAGGCAAACGAAAAATGTTCCTGTTGAAAGGAAATGACACCTTGAAGCTCTCTTCGTCTGGATCTGCAGAAACAATGAAGGCTAGTTTCGGTGCACTCTGTTGTTTTGTGCTCACTGCATAAAAAACCTGCTGAGCCTTTTGCTCAAACTGCTTAGCTTTCTTTGCACTGGGATCAAACTGATGGCACAGATCAGTAATCTCAGTGCGCGAGTACTGGAGAGCAACGTTACATATGAAAGAGTGCAGGAGTCTCTGCAAGATGAGGTCCATGTATCGTCTTATTGGTGAGGAGGCTTGTGTGTAAGGGTTCAACCTGAGGGAATGATGTCCAACCTCTGCTTCAGGAGAGGATTTTGAACGGATAAAATAGGCTTTACTTCTGCAGCGTTGCAACTCATTAATGAGGGGTTGGAGCAGAGGGTAGATGTCGTCCGCAGCCACAAGGTCCACTAGTTTGTCAGTATCATTTTCTCTCAGAGCTGACTGGATGTCATTCCACACAGTCTCCAGAATGGGGAAACGCTCAGTGCTTGTTTCAGAGTTAGGCATGGTTATTTCATCATGGTTGACACTAAAGGACAGTTGTATTAACTCTCCACATTTCTCTTTGAATGTTTCAAGCCTCTCAGAGTCTGGGCTGCTCTGACAGCGAAGTGGAGTGTGATATCTGGTATCGATGGACTCACACAAATACTTTGCTGCATAGCTGTTAAATAACAAACTGATTTCTTCAATCATCTGGTGGGCTTTACGCTTCCCAGGTGACCTATCATCATCGCACTGGTAATAAGCCCACTGATTCCCCAGTCTTAACTTCCTTTGAGCTTTAGCAAAGTGATAGGCCACAGTCACACAGTCCTCCTCTGTGCTGAATGTGGGGGGCTCTCTGTATCTTTGGGTGATGATGTCTTCTGCCTCTTCATAAGTGAACTGCCTTTTGGACCTGATCGTGGAAAGCTGAAATTTTGGATCTTCAAGGATCTTGTGTGTTTCTTTTTCCACTGTGAGCATCAAGGAAACTGCCCTGCGATCCTGATGAGGCAGAAGACTGAAATGTTCTGTGCTCAAGTTTCTAGGGAACATATGGATGGCTTCTTCTCCAGGGTAATGTGTAGAACCTCGCTCTTCTGCATACTTATCTACTTCATCACCTGGACTCACATAACTTGCCACATCTGCAATGTGGATTCCCAGCTCATAATGGTTTCCAGTATCTCTAATGCTGATGGCATCGTCCAGATCTTTTGCTCCCTCTGGATCAACAGTAAATGTGATTGCTTTAGTTTCATCCTGTCTCTTTGCGCTGTCTTTATCTTTATCTGGGAGACCTTCATATGTTTCCAACATAGTGTCTTTAACATCAAATTCCTCTTTCAGCAACCAAAGTGGGTCATTAAAAGGTCCACTGTTTGGGAGAATATCTGTGACTTTTCCCAAAGGGTAAAAACAACGATCTTTCCAACCAATCACCTGCACTACAAAAGCCTTGTCCCTGACCTCATTAAAATGGTGAAATCTTGTGATTGTCCAGGAGCCACTAATTTCCTTCCATGTTGGTAGAAAGTTACGTTTGTTTTTCTTGAGCAGAATGGAGATTTTAGGTGCACTTTTATTGACAGGTATCATCATCCTTTTTACAAATTCAGTGATGGGTGGAGGTCTTTTGGTGTGATCTTCTTCCTCAAGGAAGCATACAAGTTCACGGGCAGATTCATTTTCCTTGACAATACTGAGAACCTTAGCTGGTTGCTCCAGACTGGCTGCTTGTATGACCACTTCATCTCCAGTGAAAGCCTTCCCAACGTTGGATCTTCCCTGAATATTTATACGCCTGGTGGGTTTATGAAATGTTAAAACATATCCTCTGTTATAAGACTCCTTTACAAACTTTCCTTTCTTGAACAACTCTGGTTGTTTGTCACATAACTCCATCAGATCTTTATCACAAGAAACTCTGAATGATTTTGCAAACTTTGGGTGGGGAAAGTCTTCAGACTCCACACTCTCTTCATCTGAACTATATTCAGTTTTCATCTGTTCATATTCATCTTTTAGCTCTTGCAGAATTGCATCAGAGATGGAGTTGCTCTCCTCCACTTCTTCCACCCTCTGAAACCTGGCTGTTTCCCCTACATCTTGTTCAAAGAAACCTTTGGTATAATGCTTTGGTTCTACACTGTTGTTGCTGAGACAGTGGATTATGAAGCTTTGCCAGAACCTGGAGCATTTCCCAAAGCAGCAGAGGGCTGCAGCATCTCCAACCACAGTCACCTGGGACTGAGCCCTGGTCATTGCAGTGTTTAAAACACGAGCATCATTAAAGAGAGGCAGACCAGAGAGGTTGGATTCTTTAAGGCTGTCACGGGTTTGAACAGCTGTCAGAACGACTGCTCTGAACTGTTTGCCTGTTAAAAAATAAAACAGGTTTTATTTGGTCAAATTAACATAATTAAGGCAAAATCAGACAATTGTGCAGGTAAACAATTCTTGATCTTTGGCATCATGCAAGAAATCCTTGAGGATTGAGGCCAGAATTAGATTAACGTTACCTTGTACATTAGCAAGAGTTTCAACGTTGACTTTAGAGAAGCCTTTTCTTGAAAGGACAAATCTAATCTGTTGAATCTGTTGAGAAATGACAATTTAAATTATTAAAACACTGACTATCTTTGCTACAAAGGTTATTCTTGCAACCTCACAGGAATCATATGTGTTTGCATTTTCTGTTTGCATTTATCAAGTTTGATAATGAAGCAACTTCAGTTTGGTGTCGTATGATGTATTGGGCCTCCAAACAATGAAGGACTGGACTACAGGAGGCTGGTGTAACAACTAATAATCCAACAATGCACTGCATTAATGTCCCTTAATTTTCAACAGGAAGAGGAGTTTCACTGCATGACACCAGTTTAATAAAATCTAGTTGTTGAAGGAAGTAGTTCTCTTTTTTTCACCCATCGCTTGTGAGGGCAACATCGGGGGAACATCGCGTAACCAAGGTTCTTATCAAATATATATTACTCTTTTTGCATCTGGTAAATATATTTTCTAGCTGAGGGAATAAGCCTTGATCCTGGTTTTATTCAGAATTCTGTAGAAGGAATCTTTGAAGGAATTATAGATTCCCCAAGATTGTCATTGACTAACCAACAATGGCTCCCATTCTTCCAAGGGAGAAGACAAGCATCCTGATGCAGACCAGAGCTAAGAGGATGCCCCATGTTCCAGACTATCATGTGCTAGCCACACACACACACACACACACACACACACACACACACACACACACACACACTGCAAGCTATTAGCCTTGCAGCTAACTGCTCCATGGTTCTCCACACCAGCATAGAGAGGGGAATCTGCTCAGACCATGCCACTAAGCCTACCTCATTAACCAGAATTTCCCTGATCAAGAATGACTCAGGTAAAAGGTTGTGTCTGGACCAAAATAAAATAGCTTATGATAAACAATTTGAACATTGTTTATTTCGCAGTGTTGTGTTCTGCAGGATTTTTACTCCTTTAAACTGGGTACAAACAGGCTGCAGAGTCTATGGTGTAAACAGTGTTTTATAATGGTATTGACCGATAAACAGATATTTTAATCATGCATTGTGTGTTTACTCTGTTTTACTTGAGTCTCCCTTCTAGCTAAGGTACAGATAGCTCTGGATGCTAAAGACATTTTAGGGTCCTCGTATTCCAAACACAGTTTTTCCTGCTTGTGCAGTCAACCGTAGTGAACTGCTAGTGCTCATCAACAATTATTGTTATTTACAGTGCTTTGGACTTTAAATAGACTGTTAAAACAGCAAAACATTAGCTTCTTTCAGTCTGTTTAAGCTGCCTTTTTGTGAGAGACAACACACTCTAAATCCACCATCTTTGTATTACAAAATGCTAAATTAGATCCATCACTGCAGTGACTGATAAGTAAACTGAGAATCTTCCCAAAAGGTCATTGATTTTCATTTCAGCAAATGAATGAAACGTTAGTTCCTCAGAATAATATTTTGTTTTCATCTCAGCTTTGCATTGAGAACTGGCTGAAACAAATACCAAATTGTCAATTAGTCTAAACTAATCTTATTTAATTTAGGACTAATTTGGCCTCACTGACAAAACTCCAATACAAACTTTGGTGTTTAAGCAGACATAATCACACTGGACTGTGATTTTACTATAGGTCATTGTATGGGTTATTTTATGATTTTCTCTGTACACATTTCTGGTGCTGCTGTATGAGAAATCCCCAGCATATTCTGATGCAAGCTAATCTGAATAAACTGAACACTAATTTGGCCTAATTTCCAAATTCCTCCTAAATTAACCTGGTTTCCCTATTTTTACCCTTTAGCAGTTATTAGTTTCATCATTCTTTTATCTTTTTCTCAGTAGTTTAGTTGAGTGTTAGTGAGTTTGTTGATTAAACTTACTGTAAGGTTGAATTCTGTAAGGTTGTATATTGAAAAACTTGTCTGTGTTTATTATTATTATTATTATTATTATTATTATTATTATTATTTCAATACTTTATCAGGCAGGTATATTTATAGACAGTAACTGACACTGAACTGTTTGGTTATTATTTTCTTGATGATCAGGTGGTACCCTAACTTTGTAATTTTGAACTTACTAGTTTTATTATTGTCCAAAGCAATTATTTATAGTTATTAATAGACAATCTTCACCTGTTGTTGCATAACAGAAATGACTTGGTTTCAATGTACTTAAAAAACTGAAATCTCAACCAAAGTATGACTTTATACGATAAGAAACTTTTTTTTATAAAGAATACTTTGAATAATTTTACCTGACATCCTTCTGACAGAACACAAATGGATTTTAGGTCCATGGGTCCCCAGTTTGTTGGCCAGTTTTTCACAATGTCTTCCACAACCTCAACGACTTTAACAGATTCTTGCTCGTTATACCAAGACATAGTCATGGTATCCAAGAGACACTCTCCTCGAACATGGTGGAAGCGGAGAGCATGATCATTTGGAGGAGCTGGAACGTTTCCTGAAGCTTCAATAACATCATTCTTTCCAACATAAAAATGCATGGAAACAAACTCCACAATCTCTTTGGTTGAGCGGTAGTTCTGACTAAAGATGATCCTGCTATTCTGGGCAGCATCACATTTTTGGCCTTGATAGTAGTGGAACAAACGAGTGAGGAGTGTGCAGTCTGAACGACGGTGGTCATCCACGGAGAAGAGCTGTGGTCCCATCTGCATGTGATCTCCAGCAAGAACAACTCTGGTGTTTGGTCCAGCTAGACTCAGGGCCAACAAAGCTTCACATTCCAGCATCTGAGAGGCTTCATCAATCAGAATGTGGGTGAAGAGTCCTTCTGGAAGCTTCAGGTCATGAAACAGTCCTGCCATTGTTGTTGTCGTCACAACTACATTGTGGTCTTCCAGGACAGCTTTTGTAGGGGGCAGAAAGGACTTTCTATCATCTGAGAGAAAACAATATTTTAAGGTGATTCCATCTGTGGCAAGCAGAGCATATTGACTGTTTGCTTTTATTCGAATTGGCTTCAGTCCGACATTTTTATTGATGGCAGGATCGAAGTGTTCTCTGACATACAGGTCGGCAGAACTGAAAGATACAAAATGGACAAGTTAAAACTCCTGTAGGCAATATAATGGCAGCTCTAAGAGAACATGATTCTGAGTTGCTAACAAGTATGGGGGGGAGTGGTGGTGGGAGGTGGGGGGGGTTAACAGGGAAGGTCATGATTAATTAATTATTGCTTTTGGCTGAATATTATAAATAGAACAGAATAGAAATATCCTTTATTGTCCCACGATGGGGAAATTTCTGTGCAACAAAGTAGCAGCGACAGGCAATAACAGCAAACAGCAAACAGACTCATACAAAGATAGAATATAAAATATATATAAATTCAGAATACAGTATAAAAATATTGGACAGTAAGGGAAAATTTTCAACATAAATACTGTGTAGTTATAAAAAAATCAACATCAATCTTGTTCTGTTCTAAATACCACCAAGGTCTTAACCACAGATCCTGTTTGCACGCGTGCACACACACACACACACACACACACACACACACACACACACACACACACACACACTACATACATGTGCATGGAAAAATTCTCTGGACACAGTTTCCTATAAGAGAGAGCCTCAACTGTGCAGTGCAAACATGTTTTATACAGTGGTTAATGTGAAACAAAATGCCTGGTGAGGTGTTCCAGGGACATCCCACCAGGAGGAGACCCAGAGGAAGACCCAGGACATGTTGGAGGGACTACATTTCTCTGCTGGCTTGGGAACGCCTTGGGATTCCCCCGGAGGAGGTAGAGGAAGTGACTGGAGAGAGGGAAGTCTGGATCTCCCTGCTGAGGCTGCTGCCCCGTGACTTTACCTCAGAAAATTTACAGCTCTACTCTGAGTCCCTCCTGGATGACCGAGCTTCTCACCCTGTCTCTAAGGGAGAGCCCAGACACCTTGAGGAGGAAACTCATTTCGGCCACTTGTATCCAGGATCTTGTTCTTTTGGTCATGATCCAAAGCTCATGACCATAGATAAGGGTAGGAACGTAGATTGACCGGTAAATTGAGAGCTTCACTTTTTGACTCAGCTCTCTTCACCACGACAAACCAGTACAGTGCCCGCATCACTGCAGACACAGCACCAATCCATCTATTGATCTCCTACTCCATTTTTCCCTTATTCGTGAACAAGACCCCAAGATACTTGAACTCCGCCACTTGAGACAGGATCTCCCCCCGACCTGGAGAAAGCACTCTACCCTTTTCTGGTTCAAGACAGAAAAGGGATTTGGAGGCACTGATCTCCATCCTGGCTGCTTCACACTCGGCTGCGAACCGCTCCAGTGAGAATTGTAGATCACGATCTGATGAAGCCAGTAGGACCACATCATCCGCAAAGAGCATTGATTAAATCCTAAGGCCACCAAGAGGGATCCCCTCAACACCTTGACTGCGCCCAGAAATTCTGTCCATGAAAGTTATGAACAGAATTGGTAACAAAGGGCAACCTTGGCAGAGTCCAACTCTCATCGGAAACGAGCCCGACTTACTGCCGACCAAACTCTGACACCAGTCATACAGGGACCTAACAGCCCGTATCAGAGGGCCTGCTACCCCACACCCCCAGAGTACCCCCCATTGGATTCCCAGAGGGACATTGTCGAACGCCTTCTCCAAGTCCACAAAGCACATATAGACTGGTTGGGCAAACTCCCATGCACCCTCCAGGACCCTGCTGAGGGCGTAATATTAATTAGTAATATATATATATTATTGTTGGTACAACTGTAGAAATTGCACATATTTCTAGTATACAACAGCAAATTCAATAATTTGGTAACAATATAAAAAAATAATTCTGAATAAATAAAAGATCATAATGATTTTTTATCATTAAGTACTTTTTTGTAATAAGCTACATTTAAAACAGTGATGAAAAAAAACATCTTCTGTCCTCTGAAAGATCAGAGCAGCACTGTTTAGACAGTTGTAGGTGTATCTGGTTCTCATGGTTCTGAGGTGCAGAACCTTGGCCTCATAAACCTTGGACTTTGGATGGAGGGAATCTACAGGAGCTATCAGGGCTGACTGGATGCTTCATTTTAGTACCAGTCCTTCAGGACTGGAATAACCTTATAAGGGATGGAAACAGAACAGAAAAGTTCTCCCTGACGAGCAATTTCCATCCCGAAGTTTGGATTGTTCAAAAATATGTTTTAGCTTGGCATCAATAAAATAATGTAACTATTGAAACTGGAGTTATATTTATATTATTCCTCAGGTGACCAATGTACCTTCTGTCAGCAGCTTCTCTAGATCAATATAAATAAAGATTCATCAACTTAAAGTGAATGTTGGGGTCAACAATGGATGCTGAAATGAATTAGCTTTACTGATGATTCAAATTAATGAAGGGACAGACAGACAACTACCCAGCACCACGACTAGCAGCTTTCCACTCTGTCACTGTCTTGGGGCAAAGCCAAAAATTAAATCTCATTCTTTAGATCTGAGGAGATATTTAACAAGAGGAACTCTCCACTAAGGCGAAACAGCTTGGTCACCCCTAAGCTAAGATGCCCCTTCTTCCACCTCAGCACCAATGAGAAAAAAACAGCAGGCTGCAGCCATAACAAGCAACATCAGCTATCAAGCTGAATTCCAGTGAAAAGCAGGTTTGCTGCACTTCAACAAGAATCTATGAGGGAACCTCAACTTCAAACATCCACATGAGGTATGAGGCAAGATCGAAACAGGTTCCTCCTAAAGTGTCTCAGAAACCACAAAACATGCCAAAAGTTATACTTATGGTTGGTGATGCAGCGAATGGGATAAACCATTTCTGCAATATATCCATAACGAAGGTAATCTGCTTTCCCCATGAGATGATGTCTGATATAACAGAGAAAATACTGACAATTATAAATGATCACCCAACAATTGAACAACATATCATTCACACTAGAGCTAATGCTCATGCTGAAAATGAGCCTGTCCTGGTGGGGATATCATGAGGACTTCAAGGACAGATGAGCCTAAAAAAAGAGCCCTATGTCATCACAATGGCTGATAAGGATGGAACCAACTGTACAGTAAATGGATAACCACCAGTCTCCCTAGACACCCACTGAACAATGGAGTGCTTATTCCCCCCTAGTCCCTCCCACCTCTATCTTCTGACTCATCATCTCCTGGCTAACCCTTTCTAAACTTTACTGAACAAATGAATGAACGACTAAAGATGGGAACAGAACTGACACGACGACTAACCCTAACCCTACGATTACTGGGAAATAGTAAATGTCCTGTACTTGTATACATCATCAAGTCCTAAGGACCCCAAAGCACTTCATACTACATTCAGTCATTCAGTCATTCACCCATTCACACGCTGATGGTGGTGACCTACTGGACAGTAGCCACAGCTGCCCTGGGGCAGTCCAACTGAGGCAAGGCTGCCATGCACCAGCACCACCAGGCTGTCTGACCACCACCAGCAGGCAAGGCAGGTATCTTCCACACAACACCTGAGACATATGGGGCGTGGATTCAAACTGGCAATCCAATAATTACAGGACGAACGTCTACCACCGTTGCCACTGTTGCCTACTTAAACAATGGATTCTACTACATTCTCACTAGCCTGGTAAAACCAGCCCTTTGTCCTATGCTGTACTTTGTACAGAGGGTTCTGGGCTGTGGGCTATTGAGAAATGATTGCTTGCTGGAGGCATGGACTCTGTTGAAGTTTTAAACGATTGGATCTGATTTTACCCAACTGCTAATATTTGGCCGTTACGTATGTAATGCACCAGACTGATCGTACATTCATACAGTTCTGACTACTGACATTTTGTGTGTGGTAGGGTGTTCTGATGTCCATAATAAAGATTGGTCTGTGAGAATTGGCTTCCTGTGAATTCTGATTTTTATGCCACCCATCTGTGATGTGGGTGATATTTATGTCCAGGAAGGTTATGGATTTGTTTATTTATTCTTCGTGTGTGAATTCAATGTGTCCTGTGTCACCTATGGTGAAAAGATGCTCTGTGATCTGCTGTGTATGCCCTGTTTTTATTTTTCCCAGAATGTCATCAACGTATCTCTTTCATAAGGTTGGTCGGCAGAGCTCTGGTGCAGCAGTAATTGCTTTTTTTTCTCCAGATCTTCCTGGAAGATACCACATGATGGCAGACAACGGATCCCCCATGGCAGAACCTTCCTTTTGTCTGTATATGGTGTTGCAGAACTGGAAGTAGGTGGATGCCATGAAAAACTAAAGTCAGAAGATGGATTGGGAAAGGGCCAAAATTGTCCACACTGAAGACAATAGACATCAGCATTGGGTCATGGAGGCAGAGGAGATAAGGAAGCAAACCATGAGCCATGAACTGGGATGAGGGGTCTTCTAGCTTTCCTACACCTGGAGTGACATACTTCAGCAATAAGCCAGCAGCAGGATGCAGTGTTGGCTTGTCATTATATTGACGGGCAGACACTGCCTCTGGGAAAAATAGGTGTGACACCTCTGACAAAGACAGAAGCCTGTTGTGGAATCGTCAGGTATGTCTGAAAAGACAAAGTAATTGAGTGTCTAATAACAAAAGAAACCTTAAGACAACATTAAAGACCCGTTGTTGTTGTATCAGCCTTCCACACTACTCAACTCTTCTGGTCCTAGCCTACTCTGCATTACCAGAACCAGAACCAAACATGGAGAAGCAGGATTCAGTTTTTATGCTCCACAAATCTGATGCTTTGCTACTAAGATGAGAAAAACTGAGGGTTAGATGTTGAAAAGAACTGTAGCTATTAATAGGTGTAGAATTAATTAATGAATCTGAATGAAAAATAGTTGCAACTCCTCCACCTCCCCCTGTACTTCGAGAAATGTGAAAATTTAAATTAGAAGGGGTTGACTCATTTATACGAACATAATCCTCTTGCTGCACGGGTTTCTGTGAGACAGAACAAACCAATATGATTATCACTAATCAAGTCATTAACTAGCTAAATCTCTGAAGAGAGAGATCTGATGTTCAATAAACTACATTTGTTTTATTTTTCTGTTCAGTTAGAGTTGCATTTATCTTTGAGATTTTCATGATTTGCTCTTTTTAGGTTAGTCTTTAATCCATTTGGTTTTGACCGTGGGCCAGATGCTGTTTTAATGTGGTAATGGGTGGGTAACAGTACAGAAACTGCAGAGAGGTGTGTTAAACTGCGACTCTGCTCCCTGGTCTGGACCCTGGGTTGTCAGTGTTTTGGAGGATTAATAAATTTGGCCAGATTTCTAGAAAGAAGAGCTCCTCCGTCCAAAGTGGCATGGATGGCACCTCTCTGGATCAGACCAGATTTTCTCCAAAATGTTTGGCAATTATCAATGTAGGCAACATCGTTTTCAGGACACCACCTGGACAACCAGTGGTTGAATGACAGCATGCAGCTAAACATGTCATCACTGGTCTGATCGGGCAGGGGACCAGAAAAAATTATCCGACATTGTTTTGGCAAAACTTACATACCGAAGCAACACTAACTTTAGTGACCTCCGATTGGCATAACCGGGAGTCATTATCTCCAAAAATCTGTTAGAAATACGGACAGGTTGTTGATGACCCACGGCTGGGTTCTGGAGCTATGCTTTCTTTGTTGGCTCCACTCTGGCTAAGGGGCCTTGACTATTTGCTGTTTTGTTCAAAAGTGCAGAACCGGGCTTGCAGTTTTGACACCCTCACTACCAAAGCTACAAAAATACTAAATTTATTACACGTACCTTTATCACTGAAGGAAGCAGAGGAGTAGTTAAACATCTGACACAGAAAGCAAGAGAGAGGAGGAGAATCAGACAGAGACATAGAGACAGCAGGAGAAACAGAAGGACTAGCCAAAGTAGTAGTGATGCAAAGCTAACTAGCTGGCGAGTCCTTACCACACCAAGAAAAACCATGTGAAACATGAAGGGTTCTCAAAAAGTAAAGTGCAGCAACATGTTGTAATGCAACATCACGTTGTAATGTGCTTGATAAAACATTAATTGTAGTCTTTATTCCAATATCTGATAATAATATTTGATAATTTTGATGGTGGCATTTGTTGCTTGCCTTTTTGTTTTCATGTTCTCATCATATTTGTTAACTGTTATACTTTTATCATGTAAAGCACTTTGAGCTGCCTTATTGCTGAAATGTATTGTACTAATAAACTTGACTTGAATTGACTTGTTAGAATCATACCAAAATCTACAGTAATTATAGGTGCAATATTTATCATAACAATTTCTAATTAATTCAGCATCTGGTTGACAGCAAAATAAGCATATTTTATTTTTAAAAGTTAGAAAATGTTCTGGCACTCTTTCACAGCTCCTCTTTGAAATAGTCTCAATTAAAGCCAGAGAAATGAAGGACAACTGATGGCATCATAATGTAGAGGCTGAACTATGTCATTTCCTCACTGTAATAATCTAAACTGTATGTCATGATGAAAATCTGCTGCTGACCAGAAAACATGGTTGACTGTGAGAGGATTTAAGTCTCAAGGCAGCTTAGTTTGAGCTCTGTCCTGGTGCCTCACAGCAGTGGGTTGGAAATAAAGGACTGCAGCAAGATGCCAACACTATCAGCCATAAAGTTCAGGAAGAATGTGGGGAGAAGATACCTAAATCTGTCTATCTTCTCCTGGACAATCTGCTGTCTGTTACATACTCTGATTTCCTGTTTACTATGGTGAAAGCCATGGTGGCTGCATTGAATCATGAAACCAACTTCAGGCAGATGTTTGTGAGGCAATAAGGGCCAACGCTGTGGAAGTCAACCACTATGAGGCTGCTTATGACTGCCAGGCTGAGGTACCAGCTGGGTTAGGGTTAGGGTTGCTCAGGGTCTGGGGACTGCTTTTCACTTTACCCAGGGGAAGAAAGACCCCCCAGGAGCTGCTGGGGAGCCACAGAGCTGGAGGATCAGTCCATTTCAATCCCGGGATGTGCAACATGTCTATGGCGCAGTATCAGCACAAAAATTATGACTATTGCAGACCCAGTTGTAGCTACTTCCTTGTCGCAGGAGGCTATATCCATTCCGAAGCTGGCTACTGATCTGATTAATGATAGGCTGGCACTGTTAACTAAGTAACCACCACTGGTAACTGAGCAGTCAGCGCTGGCAAATGAGAAAGAGACAACTTGTGTCAGCTTTGGAGAGGCTGGTCATGCATCTAATGTATGATGCTTATAGATATTGTATGCCAACCATTTTTCTAGATAAAGTTTACTTTAAAGAAAAAAGTATGAGTCGCAAGTGACCAGCCTAGCAATTGTAGTGCTCACCAGCATATCCAATGCTAACACTAGCTTATCCATGCTAATGGACAGCAGAGGAAGAAGGCAGTCTACTGGGTGTCCAGCCTAGGCATTCTAGTCACCAGTCTCTCCAAAGTTCTCGCAAGTAAGTAGCCTCCTTCTCATTTGCCAGCGCATTTTGCTCAGTTACTGGTGCCGGCCTATCATTAATATTAATCAAATCACTAGCTAGCTCCAGGATGGATATACCCACTGCTGGGTGTGCAATAGTCTTAATTTTGATGCTGATACTGCATCATATATGTCACCATGTTGACCAGAGATTCTGCTGTGTGGTCAAGGTTGTGGAGACACAACAAGAGGCCTGGGTCTGTTTCTGTCATTGGAACTGAAGCTGTGACGATTATATAAGCTTAATTAGTTCATGACTAAATTTACCCCACATATAGACGCAAAGATACCTGTAGCTTAGGATGAAACTTGAATAGCTTGGGCCATGGCTGGAAGACCTAATCAAGGTACAAGGAGGTGAAAGCTCATTAATCAGTAAATTTATAATCCATTTTTTGGTTCTTAGGTCTCTTTGTGTCTCATCACCATTGTGCACCAATTAGCTTGTTGAGGTGAGCAGATCAGAATCGTTTAAGAGGTCTGCTGCAAAGACAGGGATGCTTTGCTCCTGCAGACCAGGGAGCCTCCATCAATAAATCTAATTTAAAAATGAACTTCCATCTTCTGGTCTTTAACACAGATTGAACTATTTTATTTGGTTTCAGTTTTTTTCACTGGTTTGAACTTTATGTCCCTATTTTAACTGAATTAAATGACTGATCTCTGTTTTCTGCATTGTTTATAGTTTGCAGACTGAATGTTGGTCAACTTTGCTTGATTTATAAAACTGTAACAGATCGTCTTATCAAACCAATCAGTATTTCTTTAGTTACTTTCTGAATCAAATATTTTACCTGTTGGTATGGGTGCAAATCAGGACTTTGTTCTGAGGATGCTTGCAAAGTTCGATGGCTGCTGTAGCAATGGTGAAGGTCTTCCCTGTTCCAAAAGGACCATAAATAAGCAGAGGTGCAGTGAACTTTCCTCTGTCATGGTTCCCCGTAATGAAGCCAAGTGCAGACTGCTGTTTGGAGTTCAGGTTCTCATAGCTGACATCACTGACAGGAACTCCACAATGCTTGAGGTCTGGCAGAACTCTGGAGGTATCTGGAAGCAGGTCTACAGCTTTGTGCATGGTACATAAGCTGTGGCGATCCAACTGAAACTGCACCTCCATTTGATAAGATTGGTTGTGTTTGAGAGAAAGGTCAGAGCAGCACTGTTTAGACAGTTGTAGGTGTATCTGGTTCTCACTGGTTCTGAGGTGCAGAACCTTGGCCTCATAAACCTTGGACTTTGGATGGAGGGAATCTACAGGAGCTATCAGGGCTGACTGGATGCTTCGTTTTAGTACCAGTCCTTCAGGACTGTCAATGGTCAGCTTATAAGGGATGGAAACAGAACAGAAAAGTTCTCCCTGACGAGCAATCTCCATCCCAAAGTTTGGATTGTTCAACATATTTGTTGTTGTAATTTGTCCACAAACATTCAGTCTAAACAAAAGAACATAAAAGACTTTTTAAAGACCGGAAAACATTTTTGAAACTTGTTAAAGAAAGCTGTTAAATGAAGACTTTACCTTGAAACTACTTGGTCCTCAGCTCGCTCCTCATTGTACAGGAACTCATGCATTTTTGTTTTGTAGTTTTCAGATGTCAGTGCAGTTTGGTTGTAATAGGAGGGCTTATAGAGAAGGTTTAGCTGTGGAGGCTTGTACTCCTTCAGCAACTCTTCCTGTTTTTCTGTCCTGAATGAACAGGGTATTATAACCCTGTTCCCTCGATTCCAGCGCTCTGCACTTTGCAGAATGACCCCATGATTAAAGACTGGCTCCGTAGTGTCATCCAGTGACTGCTGGCCAACTCTCACCTTCAGTTTCTTCAAGAGGACTGGTCTCATTCCAAAATCTAGCACCAACCACTGTTCGTACAGGCCTGGGTGTGTAGATGTGAAAGAGACGGTGATAGCGTAGGTCATGTTGTCACTGAGGATCCTTTCACCTGGTGAATAGATGCATGGTTCAGAGCTGTTATCTGCAAGGCTGAATGAAGCTCCAGGTTCCTGTTTCAGCAGTGCCACATGCACCAGTTGTCTCTGTAAAAAACACAGAACAAGTATCTGAACATTCAAACCTTTCTGGGGCTTTTTAAAGATTTAAAACGTCTTAGACACACACAACCTTTGACACTGGGTGTGAGATACGATACAGATTAGAGTTAAGGTGTTTAAACATCCAGCAGCTTCAAACAGCACATCAAAATCTGAGGTGTCTTTAAAGATGGAAGATAAGCTGATACACATTAGACCAGGAGGTACAATTCTGACAATACATCAACAGATTTGAAATAGGTCCTCCTGGTTCTCAGCTGGACTTTCTGAGAGCTGTAGAAACCCCAGAGGAAGCTAACACTGTTCACGGATCTGTTGCCCCGCTGTTGAAAAAAGAAAGTCCCCCTTAATTCTACTAAAATACCTCAAGTTACTCGATCAACCACTAGGGGGGAGTGTAGTGTTCCAAAGTGTAGAACTTCCTTCAGCAAATTAGGATTTTCTTGTGTGGCATCAGAGCTTCGGGACACATTGCCAAGTGATATACTACTATGTACAGACTTTTGTAAATTTTCTGATATGGTAAAACAGTGAATTCTGTCTAATCAGGTTTGCTTACATAATATACGATTTAAATAACTGCTAATATTTAGCCTGTAGTGTCTGTTTAGATGTGATTGTTTTATTTGTTTTTATGTTGTTCTTAAGATGGTGTGTATGGTGTGATTATTTTTATTTGTCCTCATATTTTGTATTGTTACATGTTGAATTTTAATATTATTGTACATTATGGGACTACAGGTGGAAATTATCATTTGTCACTACAGTATAACCTGGTACAGTGCATCTCTCCTTTAGTAGTTAATGTCCCATTTTAAATAAACTCATTCATTCAAGCTGATAGTGAACATTTGGCTCAAGCCTGCCCCCTGTTGCTCTGGAACACCAATTTTAACTTCAACAACTAAGAAGTGTTGGTGATATTTTAACTAGATGCTAATATAGAAACATATATCCATCCTTTGTCTAGATGTGGACTGTCTTCATTCTTCCACTGGTCCCCACCTTGATCTACAGGGCCCATTGCCCAGCAGGTTTTAGGTGTGTCCCTGCTCCACCATGACTAATTTCAGTTATTACAGGATCTCCTCAGTAAGCCATAAAGTGCTATAGAAGCCTGTTAATCACCCATTCATTAAGGTCAGGGGTCCAGCAGCAGGGAAGCACCTAAAATATGTAGGACAGTGGGCCCTCAGGACCAAGGTTGGAGACCTGTGATACAGACTGTAAACCTTTTATTAACCGAAGGAGCTCTCCTGGTTTGTTCTGCCTGGTGTTTACATCCTGAACATCAGAGGCTGAACTACAGCTGAGCTGATAACAAACATGGAGGATAAACACCCATTCGTCATTGTTCTCTGGAAATTTAACAGCTAAACCTCCAATAAACTTTATAAATACAGACAGCATATCTGAAGTCTCACTAGAGACACAAACATACTGGGCCACTGCTACACAGCTTTAAAGGATGCATATCTGGCTGTCACCAGGGCAGCTATAGGACTGTGGTGACTGCTTCATCTCATCCCAACTTTCAGGCAGAAGCTGAAGACCACTCAGTCTGTGGTTCAGACTGTTAGGAAGAGGAATGACGAGTGAACACAAATGCTTCAGGCTTGCTCTGACTAAACTGATTGGAGGGTCTCTGAAGCTTCAGCCAAGGGCGTTAATGAACTTACTGAAACTGTCTGATCCTACATCAGCTTTGGTAAGGACATGAGTGCAGACAAAGACCTTTCAATGTGAGGTGACCATGGTTAACCTCACATCTGAGGAATCTGTGTCAGACAGAGGAAGAGGTTTACACAAGTGGGACCGGGCCCTGTAGAAGAAGACCAGGAACTTACCAAGGAAACCAGGGCAGCTAAGAGAAGCTACAACAAGAAGCTAAAGAACATCTTCTCAGCAGATGACCCAAGATCAGCTCGTCTTGGTCTGAAAAGCATCATTAACTACAGGACCCATCTCCCCACCCCGAGCAGAACCCTCATCTGGCAGTTTCTACTGCAGGCTTGAAAGGCAGCCATTCACACCTCCCACCAACTCATCCATATCTCACTCTTACACAAAAGCTGCTCATACACTAACCACCCTACGCTCCTCAGACCTCCTGCCTTGACTTAACATCTCTGAAGATTTAAATAGCCTCTTTCAGTATCACAAGACCAGGAGAGCTGCAAGATCTGATGGTATTTCCCCCTCTTGCCTCAGAAACTGCACTGACCAACTAGCCTCCATCTTCACTCAGATCTTCACCAATGCTCTGGAGTTGTGCACATCATCCTGCAACACTTCCACCACTCAGGGATTAGATGAGATAAACTTTATTGTCCCCAAGGGGCCAACCTCCACCTGGCAGTGGATCAGCTGGCTGACCAGCACCAGTTGGAGAGGCTGGGGAGCATGTTCTGCTGCACTCTCTCTACAATAATAACAACCACCTCAGAGGAACCATCTGAAACACTGTTACTGTTCTGATCCAGGATGGTGAGGAGTCTGCGTGCAGACAGGAGGAGGATCGGCTGGTCCTCCGGTGCGGTCAGAACCACTTGGAACTTAACCTGCTCAAGACTGTGGAGATGACGGTGGCCTTCTGGAGAACACCCACCATATTATCATACTGCCTCCCCTAACCATCCTCAGCAACACTGTGTCTTCTTTCAGTTCCTTGGAGCCACCTTTCTCTGGACCTGAGATGCTCCTCACACATAGACACTGCTCTACAGAAGGTCCAGCAGAGACTAGACTTCCTGCAGCAAGTCCAACCATCTGCAGGAACTGCTGGTCACCTTCTCCACAGTCATTATTCAGTCTGTCCTGCGTTCATCCATCACTGTGGGGTTTGGCTCTTCCTCAGAACCGGACTGGTCCAGACTGCAGGGAACCATCAGGTCTCCAGAAAGGATCATCAGGGCTGATTCCTTCATCCAGAAGGTCAAGGGTCAGGAAAAGGTCAGCTAACATCTCTGCAGACCCCACACATCCTGGACACAAACTGTTTACAGTTTTACCTTCAGTCTGAAACAGAGACCGTTTCTCTCTCCAGGCTGTCTCTCTGATGGACACTATGATCACCTGACAGCCTGAGGAGTCAGAGACTCTGCTGGGAAACTAGATAAGCAGATTTCCACTATTGTAACCGGCCTTTCATTTGGTCTTTTCTTTATATAAAAACATTGGCAGCACAATCATGTCCTTATTGTTCCAGCTCATTCAGCCACTAACTCGTCTGGCTATGGTTTGTGGAAATACAGTGCAAACAAGACTTTCTCATTCAACGAGGCAGGTAATAACTAGTTACATTTAGTCAGCTACATTTACTAGAGTAACTTTTTGGAAACAATTTACTTTTAGGAGTAGTTTTACTGCCCCATACTTTTCTGAATCAGAATCACTTTGTTGCCATTGCCAGTAAACAAGTTCACAGACTATGAAACTGCTCTGATGTAATGGTGTAAATATAACAAAATGTAAAAAATTGAATTAAAAATAGATAAAATAAAACTGAGAAAAATAATACTTGAGTAATATTAAAATGAAGCATTGCTATTTTACTTGAGTTAAATTTCTGGATCCTCTACCAACCACAAGTACCTTCTCTAAATATAAAACAGGTTTGTTTTAACCAAAACTGCACCAGAGAAACACACACCTATAGTTTAAGTTGAAGTGAAACCCCTTGTTTATATACCAGCTTTGTTATTCTAATGTTATTTCTATCAGTTGAGCCTGTTGTGCCATTTTGAAGTCAATAAGTTACAGTAAACATCATGTGTTATCATTGGAAGTACTTTACTCTGTTGTAACATATTTTACCATTATCTGCTGTATTAGTTTCATAGGTTTTATATTGAAAAAAAACTTGATTTGAAAAAGAAGTTCTGGTTAAAACATTATAATTATGTTGTCAATTTGTAATAAATTGTTCATCATAGTCTTTTAAATACTAGAATTTGCACATAACTATTTTTTGTCTGTCTGATGACATTAAATTATTACATCAGATGTTATGCTCAGTTACTCAGTACTTTAGTAGCCTTTTTACCAAATACTATTTTACTTCAACTTGAACGCAATTTTCATGCAATTTACTCTACCCCACCTCTGCTCATCCATCTTGTTACTATAGAGATGCTCCTAACTGGCGTTGAATCTGTCTGAACCACTGGGTTGTTTTGGTTCTATGTTTCTGTATATAAACAGTGTTTGTTATGTAAAGTAACTACAGATGATGTGTTTGTTTACCTCTGTCTCCACCGTGAAGGTCCATCTCAGGGGTGTATTGATGTTTTCACTCTTCACAGTTAAATCTTCATCACAGGAGATGCTGACATCATCGACTTGTTCAGACAGCTGTTGGGGATCAGAGAAGTTAACAAACCTGTCAGTCAGCTAGACGTTGCAACCAAACCCCGAACCCATTCCAGAGAGATGACTGGAGTAAAGCAGGATCTACTGAAAAACTCGTTCTCTTGGTTTTGTTACTCTGAATTCTGAAAATACCACAGGAGGCACCTCTTCTCTGCTCTCATAGGTTCACTGAACTGAGACAGGTTCTCTCTTGCAGATGGGTTAAAGTCACCCTCTTTCTCTACTAACTGAACTCATTTACAATGAGGTTCATACTCACAATATAGACTTCATTGCTGCTATTCCTGTACTCATCAAGAAGCTGCTGGTTGTAGCACATCAGGCCCTGAGTCTCAATGCTGCGCCTGATCTCCTCCTCCTCTGCAGATCTCATCATCCACTCCTGTAGTTCCTCCTCAGAATGAGCTTTAGGACACTTGGAGCCATATTCACAGGTTTCTGGTCTACAACACAAAGCTTGTGTTAATATGAAAAAAAAAAAAAGGTTTATTTCGATGTCAAATTAATTATTTATTGACACTTGACAGACGTCCAACAGTTGGGTTCAGTTAGTCCTGATTGAATCCTTGTCAGGCTGAAGGCAAAACCCGCTGCAGGGCGTCATATAATCTGATGAGATGAGGCTGTCCTGGGATCAGCAGCTCAAACAGACTGATATTAACCCAGCTGACTCCAAAAGAACTGTACTGAAAACAGTTGTACCAAAACCAGGGAAAGATAAAGAACTCTGCAAGGTATGCCAATATTAAATGTGCACTATAAAATATATACAACAATAATATCTAAAAGACTGAACTCCTTTATATCAGAAATGACAGAGGAAGACCAAACCAGTTTTATACAAGGACAACAGACACATTATAATATTAGGAGACTGTTACATGTGGTAAATCAAGCAAGAGAAAACAAAAGGAGCACCATATTAGAAAGCATTAACACTGAGAAGGTCTTTGTGTCAATTGGGAATTGTTATATAACATATTAGAAAGATTTGGATTCAATAACAAATCAGTACAACTTATTAAGAGACTCTGTCAGCAGCCAACAGCTAGGGTCAAACTCAATGGAAGCTTGACAGACAGAGTCAAACTGCAGAGATCAACAAGGCAAGGATGCTGTCTGTCACCCATGTCTAAGGATACAAGGAAACCAACACCAAGAAAAATGGGGAAAATGGACATTACTGCAACAGAACAGTGACAAAGAACCCAGGACTATCTTGATTAAAAGAAAATAGGATCGTGGACTTTTAGCTTGGATTGCAGCCCCAAATTATTGACTTTTGGTTTATGTATGATTGCTGTATTTGTAACAGTTTGTTTTAACTGATTATAAAAAGAAAAATTGGATTATAAAAAATATAGTGGAAAAAAGATCTAAATAAAGAGGAGCTGTTTACCTGTCACAGAGCCACAGCTCTGCCTGCCGGTTGTGTGGAGGCTGACGTTGTCTCCACCTGGTGGTGGTGTCCTGGGACAGGAGCTGGGCATGCTCTAGGCTAGAGCAGTGCCTGTAGAAGCTCTCTGGGGAGGACAGCACCAGGAGGCACACCTTACAGAAGATGGAGACCTGCTTGGACTGCGGTTGCTTCTGCTGGCTCAGCTGAAGGAGGTGAGGCCGAACCCAGAGGCCGCTGTGCTCCACCTTCCACACGGCCATCTCCACCTCGCTCTGGGCGGCCTGGCAGTGGCCGGCCTGGTGCCAGCAGGGCTTTCCCTGCCTGACGTGACTGCAGAAGTTGAACTGGCGGTTTGGGGGGAGGGGGCGGACCTGGCTGAAGATGTGCTTGGAGCTGCTCTCTGACAGGTGGTGAACTAAGACTGGCTCCCAGCTGTGAGCTGCGTCTGCAGAGCACGTCTCGTTCCACCGTTTTTGTGTCAGTTTTGTGGGACGCTCCAGAAAACAATGTTTGCAGAACTCAATGAATTTTCCAGAAAAGTTCAGGAGAATGCTCTGAGCTGCCTGTTCTGGTGTTTCTGGACCTGGGTCAGACTCGGCTACATGTCTGATTAACTCAGTTTTACTGATCTTTTTCTCTCTGAGGTAGTTCCACACAGCGACCTCCTCAGAGCTCCTGGCATAGGTGCATCCTTGACCTAAGGTATGCTTGGGACATCCAGAACCCTCAACAAAGTAATCGCATACTTTATAAATGACACTCGGACCCATGTTTCCACCTGTGGGCCGCTCAGAGATAACCTTCCACTGGGTGGAGGCCTTCCCTTTAGCTAGGAGGAGACTCCTGCTGCACTTGTGTATAACTGACTGGATGCTGAACGTGACTTCATTCTCCTGGTTGGAGCATAAATCACAAACAGCCTTCAGATCTAGACCAGCAAGGAGATCACACTGAGCTCCTCCTGCACTGTGTTTCTGCTCAGCTTTGCTCTTGGGCTGAACCAACATGCCACAAAGAAGCTGATGGTCCACCCCGCATTTCTTTTCAAACGTCCACACAGCAGCTTCCTCATGACTCCTTGCGTAGGTACAGCGGTTCTTGTGCACAGTGCAACCAAGACCCTCTTTGAAGTGCCAGCAGACTTCATATTGCTTTGGGTTTGGAAATGTTGGTCGTTTAGAGACGGGTCTCCAAACACTGGCCCCCTTGGTTCTGCAGAGCAGGACCTGCTGCTCACACTGGTGCTGGACGGGTCTCAGTCTGAATGTGATCTGGTTCTCCTGGATGCAACAGCGACTGCAGGCCAGGGTGAGGTCATAGGTCAATAGCAGAGGAGACAACGGAGAGCTGTTGACTGACATGGTGATGCCTTCAGAGCGCCGGAACATGTTCAGAGGACCACGAGTGAGTCTGAAACAGGTAACAGCAGAGATGTCAGCATGGTGAGCAGAACTGGTGATGTTCAGAGTTCTGGTTCAGCCCGACTCTGATATCAGGTGAGGGATCAATGTGGGACCTGACCTCTTGGTAGCAGCTGACCGGGTTCGGGATTCTGGTGGACTCAAAGTTTAAACATCTTCAAAATAACAAACATTTTCAATCAGGAGCTGGAAGCCCTAAGTCGATGATGACCTATGACCCTCTCTTCACCCCCCCCGATCGTGTAAACAGATGGATGCTAGGAGCATTTATACCACATGCACGGTAAACTGTAAGTTTATGTTTGACTGAAAAGGATGAGGTTATCTAACCAGACTTTGGTCAAGGTGTTGCTTGCTCTCAGTGAAGTTTATGGTCTGTGGTGAAGTTAGTGTTGCTTTAATCAAATAAATTAGGTGGCTTTACCCTAATTTTTCAAGTTGCTATAATTCGCACTTTGTTTAAATAAGTTGAGATCTTTTTGAGTCAAAACATTTTTAAAAAGTAATCTAGTTAATTTAAACTAATGAGAAAGGATGTTATGTGACAATGGAGATAGGCCAGCAATGCAATGCACTACCTGCAGCAGGAAATAAAGTGCAGAAAGTTTCAATTTTCTGAAAGAACTTTATAAAATTTGTTACAGGTATTAATTTAAAGATGTTCAAAGTGAGAAAATAGGCAGGCCGTTCTGAAATAAAATCAGCTTTGTCTGACCCACAGTAATAACATTCCACATATTTAAAAAAAGAGTTTTGACTAGAAACAAATACATTTTGAATATGGATGGATGGATGGGTGGATGCAGAGATGGATGGATGGATGTGCGGATGCAGAGATGGATGGATGGATGGATGTGCGGATGCAGAGATGGATGGATGGAGGGAGGGAGGGACAGAGGGAGGGATGGATGGATGAAGGGATTGATGGATGAAGGGATGGGTGGATGGATATATAATATGTAGTGTGTTCCTGTATGTAGACAGCAACAAACAGTTTAGAATACAAATGCGTTTTTATGCAACAAACATAAACCCATTTTCAATAGGAGATAATGAAAAAATATTTGGATGCATTTTTTTATTTTACTTGTTCAGCACATATTGATTTACAGACTAAAGTGCTGTTGAGCATGTACTGCTCAAAGATGATTTCTGATAACTGTTGTTATGTATATGCTTTTACAATAGTTACATTTAAATTTTTTGATATAAAGTCAACTTAAACAAAATGAGTCCATGGAGCAAACTTGAAAAATTTAGTCTTACTTAATATGTGCCAAAACTTTTGTTGCACTTAAAACAACAGAGGTATTACTTCAAAAATTAATTTCTGAGTTTCTTTAAGTGATGGGAATGAGTGACCACATTTTCCTAAGTTTAAGTTATTTCAACTTATTTACGATGTACTGCTAGATTTTACAGTGTATTATTAATCCAGTTCAATTTATTTCTAGTCAGTTCACAACACATGTTGTCTTGAGGCACTTTACCAGAAATCATTTTAGTTCAGTCATCCATTCATTCCAGTTGATTAATTCATTCAATTAATTATTCAACTTAGTTTAAAAAGTTTCTAAGGAAACCCAGGAGATTAGATCAAGTTCATTATTATTATTATTATTATTATTAATGTTACTGAGAATTAGATTTAGAAACATAATCATGAGCTTAAAAGCAGCTGAAGTTGTAAAAACTGAAAACAGGTAGAGAATAAAGAAACACTGATGTCTTTTTCCTGCTGTTATTTCCGTCTGCTGCCTGTTATAGTGAGCTCTGACTGATGACCAGCCACTGTACATACCATAATAATACCGTAGTAATAGACTCCAACCAGTTCCTGCCAATTATCACCGTCTGAACAGCCGTTTCTGGAGCCAAGCCCTGTAGACGACAAGGAAACATGTTTGGTCAGATAAGGTGTGTTGCAGCCATCTCCAGCTGGCCAATCAAGTGGAGCTACAGAAGGAGGCCCCGCCCAGTTCAACAGGTGATAGTGGAGAACTTTGATTGAGGAACTGATGAAGGAAGTCATGATGCTGAGATAATGATCCGACTGACAGACAGGCTGTCATCGTTTCCTGCCGAAAACAAGCAGTTAAACTTGATCTTCCTGTCACTCCAGAACCACTCCGAGTTCTCCCAGCACCTTTAATGTTCAACGAGGTGAGCAGGAAGTCCGGCAGGAAGTCCAACTGGTATATCCGAACAGAACCGGGGTCATGAGCAGAAAGTCAGTGAAGCCCAACAGGTGATGAAACCTGCCCACAGGGACCTGCTGAGCGCCTGGAATGTCACCATGGAGACATTCAGAACCAATCAGGTCTTAGAGACAGATCCGACCAGTAACCAACCAGTAACCAACCAGTAACCACTTATTATCCCATCTCAGTAAACATGTCAGCAGGTGTCACAACTTCAGACCGTTTAACAGGAACAGACTCCGTTTCCATAGCAGCGTGAATAACTGATACTTACAGAATGAAAAGTGGACAGCACCGTGAGGTGATCCGGACTGGACCGGACTCCAAGCTGCTTCTCCCGGTATTAATGAAATAAAATGTTAAAACTGGACAAAATTGGAATGAAATGGACCCAGACCGGACTTCCGAATCGAGCTGCTCTCTCTGACGCTACTCTGAGCTCTGTATTTCACCGGAAGCGCTGTTTTAAGTTTCGTTTCAGTCATTTGACGGTGGCACGCGCACAGTCACCTTAGAAACGGGGAGATTATCCCGGAAGAAGCGATGTACCTTTATAGCAAGTGCATATAGCATTTAATCAAACACGTAAACTTCTTGATTTGTGTTAGGCAGCAGTAATTCAATTTCTCCTCGTCAACACAGTGTTCCAACTAATAGGAAATTAAATGGAAGATATCAATAAGGGTATTATTATTATTATTAAAATATTTTAAAATATCCATAATTACAACTGTAATAAAATACATAAATTGGAGAAATTAGAAAATCCCTGAAAAGTTTTCATTTGGTCATTTAATAATTAGATCTGATATGTATTGCAGACATCAGTTATTAGCCAGAACAATTTGCTTTACAGATATTGTAGAATGTTATTCTTTCAATGCAAAGTGAACACTGAGCTGAAACAATTTTCACAGGAGAGATTCATATTGGGAATGATTGAAATGTAATTCTTATTAGGAGAAACAAATTTCTATCAGCTATAATTCAACTTTTACAGGCAAAGTGTCTTTCTAGATAGATCATCTGAAAAGAATCTAATCAGAATTGTACAATTTTAAGTTGAGAGAAGAAGAGCTTTAATATTTCTGGGGAAAAAAATTCAGATTTTTCAATGTGTAATATAATATGCCATTCATAATGCAGTGATTATGTAGGTACTCTTACAGATGAGCATATTTTCAAGTCAGTGAATGTAGCTGTAGGACATAATGAATGATGTGTCTCAGAGTTAAAGAGAGAAGATGTTCTTCTGAGGAGCTGTGGTCCTAGTGAGGTGAATGAAGTAGAAAAAACATGAGATGAGGGTTTAGGGTTAGGGATTCTGAAAATAGGAAAACTCTGTAGCCGAAAGAGGGTTAAGGTTAGGATAGGGGAACTGATTCCTCCTCCCAAAGGAGGAAGGAGGTGTGCTGTCCATCCAACCCCAGGACCCCACCCGACCCCAGTCCCTTTGTGAACGGCGACCACGCTGGTGTCGTCCGCCATGGTAGGTGGGTCCAGCCGTCATCCATCTTCTGTGTGTGTGATTGTTTTGTTGTCTTTGTTGTTATTGTGTATTTATATGTTTTTCTGATGTTTTTATTATTTTTGTAATTAGTTTTGTAATTATTTTTTATTTTTTTAATAATTTTTATTTTGTTTATATTATTTTTTTAATTTATTTTTTATAATTTTTAATTTTTTAATTTTTTTTAATTTATTTGTAATTTTTGTTGTGTTTTTATGTTAATAAAATAAAAAACACTCACTTGGAATTAACAAACAAATATTAGAAGAACAGGATCAAACAACTAAAGGAGGGTTTCCAAAAGTGGGAAACAGAGTGTAAACAAAAAATGTAAGATCGAAAAAGACATTGTCTATGCTGTTTTTTTGTGTATTTTTATGTTTTGTTATTTTTTTTGGTTGTTTTTAAGTTTTTGTAATTTTTTTTTTTTTTGTCTTTTTATTTTAACGAAAGAAAGTAAACAGAAATGCAAACAAATATCTGAAAAAGAAAAAGAATGGTGCGCCCAAAAGCGACGTTTCGACCCAGTTGGGTTTTCTTCAGGCCAGGCACACCAACGAGCAACTGTGCTGCGCTGTGAGAGAGGTGTTTCCTCTTCTGTGGTCAGAGCAGGAAGGAGGGGGAGGCTGCAGTGCAGCTGTATTTATACCCGCCCCCTTTTTTATTCACATATTCGTTAAAAAAAATGTGTTTTTAAAGAAAGGTGTATTTAAAAGGAAAATGTCCCTGTTGATTATTTTAATGTGATTTTTTTTAGACCAATTATAATTGTTGTAATGTTTTTTTAATTAGAAAAATGTATCTTTTGTCAGCCCCTCTGTTTTCCCACCAGAAACAAACGTGAAGTGTTATTTCCAATATGAATTATGCGTGCCGTTTTTAAATTATTTTTTTAATCTTACATGAATTGCAATTTGTTTATAATATGTAGTTGTAGCTATGAATTGATCGTGATTTTTAATAAATTTTT